>PVLA01003529.1:80120-209178 GCA_004027455.1 Hydrochoerus hydrochaeris | reverse complement strand
AAAGCCCCCAAGAAACCTTTTACCTCAAGTGCCTGACCCCCCTCTGCCTTACACAGGGATTTATGATAAGTATGGGCAAAGAATAGTTAATATCAAAGGAAAATGGGCCAAATGTAATCAATTAAATTTCATGGAAAGGTTAGCTAGGAATGGGCCACCCTATTGTATTAGATCAACAGAGGATAAAAAACATTACGTAACTATGTTAAAAAGAAAGACAGAAAATATGGCCAACAAAGAAAAGAATCAATATAAATAGAACAGGAAGTATTGGGGCTAGGGTGTAGCATGTTTGCTTTTGCAAGCTAATTAAGTATAAATTCCTAAGTAACAAGATTAAAGTTTAACAAAGGTGAAAAAATTAATTAACACATATTGTTTAAGATTATCACTGCCTGGCCCTAAGCCTGGGACGTTTCCTGCTTGGGGTTTAAGTTACTGCCAAAAGTTAGCAAATATATACTCCTGCTTCTGAAAAATAAAATAGATTCAGATTCACTCACATACTGGTGTGCAGTGTCTTCTGTCTCTCACTCGCCGACTCCCTGACCACCTTTGGGACCCCTGAGCCCTGCCGCAGCTGGACTCTGGCATGTTATATTTAATTTCAACATACATGAAGGTATAGACACCTATTTTTTTTGTCTTTTTGAGACAGGGTCTCTCTATGCATTTTGGGCAGCCTTTGAGCTCACTTTGTAGCCCAGGCTGGTCTCGAATTCACAACAATCCCCCTGCCTCAGCCTCCTGAGTGCTGAGATTGCAGGCGTGAGTCACCATGCCTGGCCTAGACAACTATTTAGAAGAGAATGAGAGACAGTATGACAGCCATTGTTGACTTCCTTATTGTCTGGTCTTGAAGACCTAAAATGCCTTCATCATCATATTCAGATCAGTTTTATACTATGTTGTTTTGTATGAATTCACTATATGTGAAGATATGGACAACTATTTGGAAGAAAAAGACAATATGATATATTGTGCCTCTAGTATAATAAATAAATAAGAACTATAAGTGTAATAAAACCAAAGTGAGTAACTGCTATTGTAAAAAAGATAGGAAAAGAAAGTGCTCTAAGGGATATAACTGCATGTATGTTTGAGTGTGTAAAATATATGGCCATATTGCTGAATCTTTGTTGGATCTTTGAGCAGAACTGTTTGCAGTCTCATTGTTTGAATGTCCACTATGTATCCTTTAACTTTATAACTTGAACAACTACATCCAAGATGACAATATGTAATTTATAAACTAGTGATTTCTTAGTGGGTTTTTTCTCTTTTTCCTTTTTTTTCTTTCTTTCTTTTAGAATTCTGTATTGTTGCTACCCTTTTTTCCGTTTTGCTTTTTTCTTCTCTTTAAATAAAATTTTTAAAATGTATAATTGCTATTGTAAAAAAGAGGAAATAGGAAGTGCTATAAAAGATATACCTGCATGTATATTTAAGTGTGTAGGATTGATAACCATATTTCTGAGTTCTTGTTGGGTTGTTGAACAGATCTGTTTGCAGTCTCATTGCTTGAGTGTCTACTTTATGTGCTTTAATTTTGTAACTTGAAAAACTATTTCTAAAAGAACAAATGTAATTTATCAACTAGTGATTTCTTACTGTTTATCTTTTTTTGAAATTCTGTAATATTTCTATCCTTTTTCTGTTTTTTTCTCTTTAAATAAAAAAAGATAAAAACTTTTCTAAAAAGACAATATGATAGACAGTGAAGATCTCTGGTTGTCTGGCTTTGAAATCTGTGCCTCTTACATTGTTTTCTTATATTCTGTTTTGTCCTTATTTTGTTATGTTTAATTTTACCCTCTTTAGAATAAAATAAAAAATAAATAAAACATTAAAAAAATAAGTAGAATGGCAGTTATTAGAGGGTATAGAGAGTAAAGGGGAAGGAAAGATGGAGCAAGATTGGCTAACAGGTATTATGTAACTATAGTTGGACAGTGAGTAAGTTTTGGTGTGCCACTGCATAACAGTATTACTACTGATAACAAAACATACTGTGCATTTTGGAAAACTTGAAAAAATTATTTTAAGTGTTTTCTTCCTAACCAATGCTAAGCAATTATCTTGGAATCATGTTGCACATCTGTAATCCCAGCATTCTGGGAGCATCAGGCAGGAGGATCACAGGTTTGAACACACAGCAGGCAATTTACCAATTTAGTGAAGTCCTATCTAAAATAAAATAAAATAATAAAATAAAATGTCCCAGCTTTAATTCCAAGTACCACAGGAGAAAGAGAGAGAGAGAGAAAGAGAGAGCAATATCAAGGAGATAAAAAAGTTTATCCTGATTTAATGTTACAGTATATATGCATATATCAAAACATCATTAACACAATCCATTTTATGAGTTATGTATTCATTAAATATGAGATTATTACAGAGAAAAGTAAAATTTCAATTAAATAAAAAGAGGCTCAAGGGAGTTTGTTGGCCTCTTCTGTCATGCAAGGGCATAGCAACAAAGTATCGTCTGTAAAGCAGAGAGCCCTCACCACACACTCAATTTCCTGGTGTCTTGATACCAGCTTTTCCAGTCTCTCAAACTGTGAGAAATAAATGTTTGATGCTTTTAAGTTACCCTGTCTAAGGTATTTTGTTATAGCAGCCCAAATGGACTAAGATATAAATACTAAAATCAACTTTTTTCTTTTTCAATCTTTTTTTTAAATTGTGGTATGGAAGATTGAAACCAGGGCCTTCGGCAGACCTATATCCTCAGGGACATGTCTTTTTAAATGTTTAAAACATGCTCTTGCTAAATTGTTAAAATGCTCAGGCTGAGCCGGGTGTGGTGGCATATACCTGTAATCCCAGCACTTGGGAGGCTGAGGCAGGAGGATTGCTGCGAATTCGAGGCCAACCTGGGCTACAAAGTGAGTTCAAGGCCAGTCTGAACTGCATAGTGAAACACTATTTCAAAAAGACAAAAAAAAAAAGTGCCCAGGCAGAGCTTAAACTTGAAATCTTCCTACCTCAGCCTCTTAAACTGCTACCATTCCAGAATGAACCACTACATCCTGTGAATTTTTTTCTTTTACTGTGAAATCTATCTGGGTTTGCTAACTGGAGCTTGTCTAAGTTAGCCTCCTACCATCCCACACAGACTGGGAGCCAGGGACCTTGTCTTCAGGTGTTGGTGGAAACGAATTCTTCTGGTAGCCTTGCAATTTCTCAGGCTGGCATTATAACTCGGTATAGGGCAGTCTAGGGCTGTGCTCTTGAGCTGTTAAAAACCGTGTGAATATCTGCTCAAGTCTCCATAGGCCAGCCTGTGTCTGAGACGAGGAGAAGACTCAAACCAGACATTGTGGCACACATCTGTAATCCCCATATTCTTGGACATTGACACAGGAAGATTCCAAGTTCGAGCCTAGCCTAGGCAATTTGCAAGACTTAGTCTCAAAATTAAATGGGCAGAGAATGTAGTAAGTGTGAAAGTCCAGGATTCAACCCTCAGGACCACCAAAAATTAAAATAAAGAAATAATAAATAAATAAATCAATAGCTAAGGGTTCAAGGGAGACTAGCTAGAGTTCAGTTAGGGAGAATCTTTGTCGGTGTCTCTTTCTTACTTGTGACTACTAAAAACCACGCAGTCCTTGAGAGAAGAATCACCAAGTGCCCGCCACAGTGTCTTACAGTAAGCACGCATGAAATGAATTGGCCTAAGGACTGCAGTGAAATCACAGAACTTGATCACTGTGAAGCAGCTGAGACTCCCAAGGCTGCCATGTAGCTTCAAAACTGAAAGACATTCAGAATCCAGCTTAGGCACCACTTCCTTTTCTTTTCTTTTTTTATTTTAATTTTTAATTTTATTTATTTATTTATTTTGTTTTTTGAGACAGGGTCTCACTATGCAGTTCAGGCTGGTCTTGAGCTCACTTTGTAGCCCAGGCTGGTCTCGAACTTGCAACAATCCTCCTGCCTCAGCTTCCTGAGGGCTGGAATTACAGGCATGAGCCACCATGCCTGGCACCACTTTCTTTTAGAAGTATTTACTTTCTATCTGCTGTACAACTTGTCTTTCTTTTTCCCTTTTCTACCTTTGCTTCTACTGTTTCAGCTATTTTCAACTAAAGATCTCATCCTCTATTTTTATATACACTGTATATTAAGGTTTCTTGCTTATTTATAGCTCTCCTCTTCATCATTGCTATTTATTTATGTATTGCAGTGCTGGGGATTGAAGCTAGGCTTCAGACACGCCTAACTGGCATTTTGCACAGATCTACAGCCCCCGCTCTTACTGCTGCTTTCTTAGGACATTACCTTCTCCCTGTGAATCTTCTTTCTATTGTCAAATTGTATCACCATATTCAGATTTCTCGGTGAAAGTAAGTCAGATTCAGCCAATTACAGGCAACATCCCTAGTCTTGTTGGCCTATCAGTCATGGGAATATCCCTGGGAGTAAGACCTGCTCAAGAGGAGATTATATGTTACATCAACTGAAACAGAAAATCAGATACACTGGTGGGAAAATCTATGGAAAGAAAATGGCTATTCACATTTGGATGCACATGTCCATTGAACCAGCAGTTACACTGGAGGAAGTCAGAAAACAGTATCTGCATATTGAATTGATGTTTATAGAATATATATGATCATAACCACAGTTATTCCTTTGTGATAGCAAAATATTAGGAAAAATCTAAAGACACTGGTTGAGTAACATCACAGCCATAAAATTACAGACAATTTGGCTGTTAAAAATAAGGATGCAGCTGGGTGAGGTAGTGCGCGCCTGTCAGCGCAGCACTCGGGAGACTGAGGGAGGAGGTGGGTCTCTGTGAGTTAAGGCCAGTCTGCGCTACATAATGAGACCCTGTCTCAAAACACAAAGCAAAACAAAATAAAACAAAATGGATGTTCCTGGGCTGGGGGTGAAGCTTAGTGATAGAACAATGCCTACCTGGCCTGCACAAGGTCCTGGGTTGGATCCCTGGTGGTGGGTGGGAGGAAAAAGATGTCTTACTGCAGATAAACTTAGAAGGCCGGCGCCAACATAAAAGTTACTTTAAACTGAAAACATACGAAAGTCACCAGATAAGGGAGCAAATAGCTTCTCAGAGAATTTCTTATCTTAATAAAAGCAATTTTGAGACAACAGGCTATTATAAATCTTTTGATTTGTATCCCTGAAGAAAGTTAAAAGATACTCATACCTAAACAGAGGACCATGGTCATAGACTGTCCATTTTCCTGAAATTCCATGTCCTTCCTAAAGAAAACTATTTGTGTTTGCAATATAAATCATTACACACTCACAAATGAAACCTCTCTTTCCACTAGTAAGTTGGATACATAAGCCTTTAACCATTTGATGGGTCGGCTCCTTCTTTTTTTATTTTAAAGAGAACAAGCAGAAAAATAAAGAAGCAAACAATTAAACAACAAAAAAAGCAAAATGACAACAACAATAACACCAAAATAATGGTGATATAGGATTTCAAAACAAGATGAAAGGAGTTTAACAATGGTTGTTATATTGCATATTGCTATTTTCAAAGTAATTGCTCAAACTAACAAATACAGGCAGGCAAGACTGAACAAACAATAAAATTTCCCTTTGAGCAGTTTCTTTCCCTTTTACTATATCTATTATAACTTTTGGATCTTATTTACTCTGTCAGTTTTTTACACTAGTGAGACAATACAATGTTTACACTTCATTTACGGACTCTCCTCACACAAATATTCTTCCTGTTAGTCTGTATTTTGTCAGTTCAGTTTGTAAGAATTCCTGCTTAATCAACTGAACATGAGAAGAAAGAGAAAGTAACTATTTTTCTTTCTCTGCAATATAGAAAGTTAGCCAACATCTATCATTTTTACACACAAGCCAAATTTCAAATTTCATTGCTATCCAAGATTTCTTGTTTTAGCTTCCCTAACCTTTTCCTTCTAAATTACCAGTCCTGGAGTATACTGACCTCAATTTTATTTTCATGTTATATATATATATATATATATATATATATATATATATATATATATATTTGTACCAGGGATTGAACTCATGGCCTTGTGCTTGCCAGGCAGGCGCTTATGCCATTGAGCTAAATCCCTGGCCCTCTGTTATTTTATATTGAATGTAGGCCTTTTACTGTCACACTAAAGGTACCATACTGAGAAAAAAAAAAAACTAATGTAGATCAAGTATTACAAAGGAAGGATCCAAATGATAAACAGGTGCTGAAATATATAGATAGAGCATTATAGATTTATAAAAAGAGACAAAAAACATGTTCAAAGAGCACAGAAACATGAACACTATGGTGTATTCAGAGAAATTCAATATGGCTGAGGTAAGGGAGGTACGAAAAGGAGATGAAACTGGTAAAACAGATTAAGGTGATATGAAAGGTCTTGTACACTATTATACTCCAAGAGTAAAAAGCAGTTAAAGGTTACTGAACAGAGGATTAACACAACTAGATCTATTTTTTAGAAAGATGCTCTTTCTGGATATCATCCACACATTTGTAATCCCAGAATTCTGGTGAACTGAGGGAGGAAAACAGAAAGTGTAAGCCCAGGCTTGGCAATTTATTGATCAGCAAGACTCTGCCTCAAAATAATAAAATTAAAAGGGCTGGGATGTACACAGTGTGAAGTTCCGGGCACCAATACCCAGTAACACACACACACACACACACACACACACACACACACACACAGAGATAGAGATAGATAGATAGATAGATAGAGAGAGAGAGAGAGAGAGAGAGAGAGAAATAATCTTATGTTAATGTGTAGGCTTGGCTAGATACCAGAGGCATAAAGCCTAGAGAATATTGAAATGATTTATGCAAGAGACCACTAGATACTCTTAATTTAGGTAAAAATTTCTAATAGACAGCTGGAAGTATTGGAGCTAATTTGAGGATACTAACCTACGCATCCAGCATTAGAAATAAAGTAGTAAAATATTCCATCTAGGGAGAGGGCATAGAGGCAGAAGAGATATTTAAATAACAACATTTTGGGGCTCAAATTAGTAAAACAGAAGTCAGGGGAACAGTGATTCCAAGTTGATAATGAAATTTTTTAAGAAGGCAAAAGTGAAGTAATCATTCTGTACTGCAAACATGTACTAATAATTTTTTTAAAAAACATGAGAATGTCCACGGTTTTGGAAATATTAGCCAGAGCAATTAGACAAGAGAGAGAAATAAAAGAAATGATAGGAAAGGAAGAATCATTATTCACAGATGACATGATACTCTACATAGAAGACCACAAAAATTTCACCAAAAGACTATTAGATTTAATAAACAAATTCTGCAGCATAGTTGGATACAAAGTCAACATTGAAAAATCAATGGCCTTCATGTATACAAACAACAAACTCACTAAGAGAGAAATTTAGAGAAACCACACCTTTCACATTAGCATCCAAAAAAATTGAAATACTTACAAACCAATCTAACAAAGGAAGTAAAGGATCTATATATTGAAAATTTCAGGACACTGAAAAAAGAGACTGAAGAGGATATCAGAAAATGGAAAGAGAGCCCTTGCTCATGGATAGGAAGAACTAACATAGTGAGAATGGTCCCACTCTCAAAACTTACTCAGATTTAATGCAATCCCAGTCAAAATAGCATTAGCATACTTTACAGAACTAGAGAACACATTCCTAAAATTCATCTGGAAGCAGAAGAGACCTAGAATAGTAAAGGCAATCCTGGGCAACAAAGACAAAGCAGGAAGCATCACAATCCCTAACTTGAAATTATACTACAAAGCTACTGTGATAAAATCAGCATGGTAATAACAACAACAACAACAACAAAAAGAATAGACCTGAGTACCAGTAGAACAGTTTGGAAGATGCAGACATAACTACAAACACATTCAGCCATGTTAGCTTTGACAAAAGGGATCTGAAATGCTCACTGGAAGAAAAATAGCCTTTTTAATAAATGGTGCTAGAAAAACTGACTCTCTACAGACTGAAGACAAAAACTAGACCATGCACTAAACTAAAGTCAAAATGGATCAAAGATCTAAATATTAAAACAGAAACACTAAATGTACTGGAAGACAAATTAGGTAAAAATCTTGAATACATAGAGGTGGGCAGACAGTTCACAAACAAAACTGAAACAGCATGGGAAACATTTAAGAGAATCAACAATTGCAATAGCAAATGTGGAGGGGCTGTGGGGAAAAAGGAACCCTTCTCCAGTGTCGGTGGGAATACAGACTGGTACAATCACTATGGAAAGTAGTGTGGAGATTCCTCAAAAAACTAGGATTAGAGATATCATTTGACCCATTCTCTTTTTAGATATTTTCCCAAAAAATTAAAAACGTCATTCCACAGTGATATATGTGCAACCATGTTTATAGGAACACAATTTATAATACCTAAATCTTGGAAATAACCCAAATGACCAACCAAGGAATGGATAAAAAAAGATACTGTGTTTTTATACAATGGAGTACTACTCAGCTCTAAAGAAGGATAAACTTGAGACATTTATAGGGAAATGGATGCAACTTTGGGCCATACTTATAAGTGAAACAAATCAGACTTGTATGTGTAAGCATCATATTGTCTTCCTAGTGTAAGAAGCTGAAAAAGTAAATAGGATCCAAAATGTAAAATAGATATTGTGATATGGGAAGAAATTGTTCAAAACTAAAGAGAAACTAGAATGGGGTAAAGGAGAAAATAAGAAAGGGAAACAGAAATTTCATATATATATATATATATACATTTACATATATACCAAAAAAGTTGATAGTTATACTAAGTGCTATTAGTTCATTGAAAAGGAAGGTTTGTGTATATATTGTTTCATCAATTTTTCATGCCTATGTTTTGTAATATGAGCAACTGCTTTGAAGATACCAGTGTACTATTGTTTTGAAATTTCTTGCCATTGTTTTGTATTAATTTTCTTTCAAATAAAAAAAGTGAAAAAACTGCCAATTGGACTTGGCATTTTAGAAGTGTTTGTGGCCAAGTGAAGTTGGATATAAGCCAACAGGGTGGACGGTAAATTAAAAAGAACAAGTTTTATCTATCACTGTCAGTGTTGTATGACAAAGACTAGCAGCATCACAGGGGTTTGTTTAAAATCTATCTTCTCGGCTTCACTCTAACCCTACTTTATTAATGTAGGTGAGAATAGGCCAAATTTGAAATAACAGACCCTAGTATTACTTGCTAAATCTGATAGATAAGCAAAGAGATTGGAATAACTGGAAAGGATGTTCCCAGTGTGGACTTAAATTCTCTCGTTTTAATTTAAACACAACGTTGAGCCCGGAAAAAAAAAAGACTCATGAGACTGTGCAAACAAGGTTTGGAAAATACGAGGTAAATAATCCAAAACAAAAGACAGGAAACAATTTCATCTAACGAGCCCGCAGGGAGTAACGCGGAAATTCCAGATTTAAAACACCCAGACTCCGCGCGCCGGATGCTCACCCCGCCCCCCCCCCGGCGTGCGGCATTGTGGGATTTGTAGTCCTAACCCGCGGCCCGGAATTAAACCGTGCGGCGGTGGCGCGGAAGGGACGGAGTTAGAGAAGGGTCCTACGCGCGGCGAGGAAGCGAAGGGCCAGAGACGCTTATCCCCTTCGCCAGAAGGCCTTAGTGCAGGAAGGGCGCGATCCTGTCCCCGCACCGGGCTCAGCAGTCGCGACGCACATAGACTGCGTCATGGCGGCTGGAGGCCGATGGTAAATTCCGGTGTATATGTCAGGGTTGCTGTGTCACTCGGCTCGCTCGGCGCACCCCTTCCCCGCCGCCCTTCCGCGCCGCCTCTCGGGCCTTTCCGGTGTCTGGTGGCCCCTCACCTGCAGGCCCCTAATTCGCCGCAGCCTGGCGGACGCCGGGTCTGCCCTGGGGACGGATTTCGCGCGGCGCCGGGGTCCCAGGAGCCCGACCGACAGCGGCCATGGCGAGTAGCGGCGCCAGGTACCGGCTGAGCTGCTCGCTCCCGGGCCACGAGTTGGACGTGCGGGGCCTGGTGTGCTGCCTTTATCCGCCAGGGGCCTTTGTGTCTGTGTCCCGAGACCGCACCACCCGCCTCTGGGCCCCAGACAGGTGAGCCCCGCGAGTCGGCCCGCCCTTATCTTTTTGCAAGCTTTGGAACGAGTGGGAAGAGAGCGTCCCAGCTGTACAGCTACCCCTGCCCTTCCCTCTGCTGCCCATGGACTGCCCGCCAGCCCTGTCAGACCTGGCCTTAGGGTTACCAACCAGCGAGATTTAAGCGGACCACGTACCTGGTTGGGGGACCAAAGGCCTCCCTTCCTGTAACTTGGCTACTAAGGAATGGGTAACCTTGTGCGAGCCTGTTACCTTTGGGGGCTTCAGTTTGGGTGGAGGAAGTTTCTTTTACATTTAAAAATTTATTGATGGCCTGGTCCAACCTTCTAGGTGAGGTAGTGGGAAAATATCTGGCATGTCTTTTTAAAGCCCCTAAGAGTTGCATTGAGTTTTCTCTCAGATGTAATTTGTGAAGACCTAAATTCTCAAAAACTGCATTACAGAAAGTTACATTAAATATTATCTTTTACAAACTTTTATTAGTATATATCTGCAGTACATAATGATTCCATTTATCGTCGGGAGTTGGTACATGTACATAACACATCTTAATTCTTTTTATGGCCCCCCTCCTGTGCTCCGTCTTCTTTCTATCTCTTGGTCCTCTTCTTATTTACAACAGTTCTGCCTCCTGTCTCCCTATTTGCTATCATCTGTGTTTTATTTTGCTCTTTAAATTACTTATACCAAGACCACGAGCAGTGGCGCATGCTTGTAATTCTGGCACTTGCAAGGCTGAGGCAAGAGGATCCTTGCAAGTTCAAGACCAGCCTGGATTACAACATGAGCTCAAGTCCAGCCTGAACTGCATAGCGAGACTCTATCTCAAAACGACAAAAAAATTTTTATACTTCAGAGTTATCATATAAGTGAAATCATGTGATATTTAAGCTTGTGTGTCTGATTTATTAGGCTTAATGTTGTGGTCTCAAGGTGCATCCATTTTCCTACACGTGACTCACAGTTATCTTTTGTGGCAAAATAATACTCCTTTGTGTACAAGCATTACATTTTTTTTCTTTTTGTTTCTTTCTTTTTTTTTGATACTGATTTGAATTTCAAGGCCTCGAGCTTGTCAGGCAGCCGCTGAGCTACAATCCCCAGCCCTAGCACCACATTTTCTTTATCTATGCATCTGTTAAGGGACGTAGAGACTATGTGCAAAATTTAGCTATTAAGAATTGTGCTAGTATAATTATGGGTGTGTATGTATCGCCATAATGTCTTTAACTCTGTAGAGAAGATACCTAGAAGAGGCATAGCTGGATCGAACAGAATTTCTAGTTTGAGTTTTCTGTGAAGTTTCCTTCTTGTCTAAGTTACTTTCTTAGTCTGTGGTTTTGGGAAGAGGAGATGAAACCCCACAAACCCCATAGTGTTTATTGCTATGTGGAGAAGTGCTTAACCAGAGCTCTTGCTTGCAGATATTTATTAGAAAAGTTGATGAACCCCTCTAATAAAATTAATTAAAGCCAGCCCAAGTCAAGTTAAAAGTTCAACCTTGATTTGGTTGGTTATAGTGTAATAGTCTAGTTATTATTAGTAATCAGAGAAACATGAGGTAAGGTCTGATGGAAGAGTTAAGTAAACAGCCAGGTGAGTTTAAAAATGTAAAAGAAAATAGCCCACCCAGCTGATGAACTAGTAATTTAAACAGCTAAACAAACCAGCCTTACAGGTAGAAAGGTAAACACAAGAACAAAGGATAAAAGATTGGGATGAAAACAGATTAAAGGCTTCCTCAGCATATGCTAATGTTAACAGAATAGCAGGGTTTGTCTTATGGTGATGGTAGAAATGAAGCCAAGGACAGAGGAGGTAGGGTGCAAGTATATTTCTTTAAAAGACATGAAGGCAAGGAAGTAAAGCTCCTGTTGGTCAGGAGGGTGTTCTGAGGAGGATACCCATGAGAACTGTCTGTCTAGGGCAGTAGAGGGGAGAAGGATGACAGCAGCACTTGGTATCATTGAAAGCGCTAAAAAGTTAGCTGTCACTGGTCGAGAGTTTTTCAAGAGATTTAGAAGGGAGCTTGGGTCATTGTGCAAGCAATGTAATCTGCACTCTTTAGGAGATAGCTCTTGCAGATGTTGTAAGGTCCCTGGCAGTTCCTGACTCCATGCACTTCACTGTGGGCTTGCTAACTCCACTGTGGGTCTGCTGTCCTTCCTGCCTAGTAGAATATTAACTCCTGTCTCACTAACAGTAACTCCTGCTACATCCCCCCTCTGAAGAGGTATGCCTGTCCTCAGGGAAAAGGGGTGAAGACTGCTTTGAAGCATTTAGGGGTGGTAAGAAGGGGGTCAGCAGTCAGGGGCATCCTCCAGGGTGCTTGTCTAATGGTCTGTGATAGAAGGCAGGTGGGATCTTTAGGGTGGATTCTTTCTGCATGACCTAAGGAGGAGTGATAACTTCTTTTCCTATTTTTATTCCTTTTATTTCTATTGTCTAATTGCTCCAGCTAAAATTTCAAGGACTATGTTATGTAAGAGTGAAGACAGTGGACATCCTTGTCTTGTTCCTGATTTTAGAGTAAAAGCTTTCAGGTTTTGTCTATTTAGTATGATGTTGGCTGTTGGTTTGTTGTACATAGCTTTTATCAGATTGAGATGAAGACTGTCTATTCCAATATTTTGTAGGGTTTTTAATTATGAATGGTTTTGGACTTTGTCAAAAGCTTTTTATGCGTATATTAAGATGATCATATGATTTTTGTCCTTGGCTCTGTTAATATGGTACATTACATTTATTGATTTACATATGTTGAACCATCCCTGCATCCCTGGGATGAATCCCAATTGATCATGGTGTATAATCTTCTTGAAGATTTGCTGAAGTCTGTTTGCTAGTATCTTATTGAGGATTTTTGCATCAATGTTCATTAGGGAGGTTGGCCTATAATTCTTTTTCTTAGTTGAGTCCTTTGGTTTTGGTGTCAGGGTAATGCTTGCTTCCAGAAATGAATTTGGAAGTATTGCTTCCAGTTCAGTTTCATTAAAGAGTTTGAGAAGTAGTGATATTAGGTCTTCTCTAAATTTCTTGTAGAACTTAGCAGTAAATCCATCAGGGCCTGGGCTTTTCTTTATTGATAGTTTTTTTTATTACATTTTCAATTTCAATTTATTGATGTTGGGTTATTTAAGATTTTTATATTTTCTCAATTCAGCTTTTGTAATTCATATGTACCTAGGAGTAGTTCCATTTCTTCTGTATTTTCCATCTTGTTAGAATACAAGTTTTCAAAGTACATATAGATGACTTTCTGGATTTCTATAGGGTCTGTTGTGATTTCGCCCTTTTCATTCCTAATTGTGTGGATTTGAGTCTTTCCTTTTTTTGTTAAGGTTAGCTAAGGGTCTTTATATTGTTTTTTTAGTCTCTAGTGTGTTAACTTCTGCTCTGATCTTTATAATTCCTCCCTTGTACAAGATTTTAGTTTAGGCTGCTCTTTATCTAGAAGTTTGAGGTTCAACATTAAATTGTTTATATGCACTTGCTCTGCTTTCCTGTTATAGACATTTACTGCTATAAATTTCTCTCTTAAGACTGCATTCATGGTGTCCCACAAGTTCCAGTATGTTGTATTGTCATTATAGTTCAACTGTAAAAACTGTCTAATTTCTTCTTCACTGTCATCTGTGACCCATTGGTTGTTCAGTGGGGGTGCTATTTAATGTCCATGTGTTTATGAAGTTCTTGTGGTTTCCTTTGGCAAGGATTTCCAATTTATTTGCACTGTGGTCTGATAGTATGCATGTGATAATTTCATTTAAAAATAAATGAAATTACTTCATCATGTTCTATGAGCCGGTATATGGTCCATTTTGGAGAATGTCCCATGTGCAGCTGAGAACAATGTATTCTGATTTGGTGGGGTGGAATACTCTGTAGACATCTACTAGGTCCCTTTGTTCAAAAGTTTGATTTAGTTCTAGTATTTCCTTACTGATTTTTCATCTAGTGGATTTGTGTTTTTGTGACAGTGGGGTATTGAGATCTCCTACTACAATTGTATTTGATTTTTTATGTCTGTTAATAATTGTTTTATATAGTTGGGTACACTAATATTTGTTGCGTATATATTTGTGGTTGTTTCCTCCTCCTCTTGGATCGTTCCCTTTACAAGAATGTAGTGACCTTTATCTCTTAATCAGTCTTGAAATTCACTTTGTCTGCAAATAGAATAACTACACCTGTGTTTTCCTAGGTTCCTGTCACATGGAGTATTGTGTTCCAACCTTTGACTTTCAGTCCGTGAATTTCTTTTTTAATTAATGTGTTTCTTGTATGCAGCATATTGTTGGATCTTTCTTGTTGATCCATTCTGCTAGTCTGCATCTTTTGACTGGTGAATTGAGACCAAAACATTGATGGTTATAACTGATATGTATTGACTTAATCATTGTCATGTTATTTTCCTGTTGTTGGCTCCCCCTTTTTCTCCCCTCGAATTGTTTGCCTTCCCTGATGGATTCCTTCTTTTGAGGTTCATGAAGTGATAGTCCGTATTCTCCCTTTTTAGAATGTCCTTCAGAACATTTTGGAGTGCTGGTTTGGTGGTCATAAATTTCCTCAGATGTTCTTTGACATGGAAGTATCTTATTTCTCTCTCAATTTTGAAAGACAGTTTTGCGGGATACATCAATCTGGGTTGAAAGTTTTTCCCCTAAAACTTGGAGTACTTTACTGCAAGCTCACCTTGAATGTTTATGCTGAGAAGCAGCTGTAATTCTGATGGGCTTTCCTTTATGGGTGATTTTTTCTTTTTTCTAACAGCTTTTAAGATTCTTCTGTTGAATTTCTGGAATCTTGACTATGATATGCCTGGCTGTAGATTTTTTTTTTTCTTTTGATCATTGCTAATGGAGTCCTACATGCTTTGTTTATCTGTGTGTCAGATTCTTTTTCTCTACCAGGAAAGTTTTGTGTCATGATGTCTGTGAACATTTTTTAAATGTCATTTGTGGTATCTCCTGCTTGTTCATTGACTCCAATTAATCTTAAACTGTTCTTTGTCTATCTAGCAGCTGCTGGATTGATTTCTCAGGGTCTCTTGCTAATTTTGAGAAATTTTTCTTTTCTTGGTCACTAACTGCAAGCCTGTCTTCAGTATCTGAGATCTGTCCTCACATTGGCCTAATCTACTTCAAATACAGTGGAGTTTTTATTCTCCTGGATGTCTGCTTGAATCTGCTTTATGGATTCCATTTCTTTCCTATGCCGAGCTTCCATAATTTACTTAAGCTCATCTATTTTTTTGTCTGTGTCTACTCTAACATCACTAACAATGGTGTATATTTTGGTAATCTCTGTAATTGAGAGATTATTTCTGATTTCAGGTTTTTTTAGAGCTTCATTCAGTTGCTTTGTTGTTTCCATTTCAGAGAGAACTGGTGGGGGGCTTTTGGTTTGTCCCACCTCATTGCCCCATGGATTTGCCTTTGTTGCACTCGATGTCTGGGGTTGCATTTTGCCGAAGTGTCTTCTCATTTTACTTTCTCTCTTTTTTTGGTTTAATTCTTGGTGTGATGCTTGTAAATTGCCTATGGTGGGTTGCTTTATTGATAGTATTTAGGGACCTTAAGTGATGATTACTTGCTGTGAGTTACCATCCATGTGTAGCTTGTTTTTGTGTTTTGAGTCTGTTGGAAGATCTTAGCTCTTCAGTTTGTTTGGGAAGTTGTTGCTTGTTTGGCTTAGTCTCTGGTTCTTTGGCACTGTGCCACCATATTTTCTGTGACCCTTAGTTAATCTCAGTTGAGGATTATCAGGACCACCAGCTGTTTAGAACATTTATTTCAATTTTGGCTATAGTGGTACCAGTAGCATCAAATATAGCATAGAAAACAACAAACTGAGCTAACCCTTAATTTGCAACTTTTAACCATGTAAACTAGGTTTGTGATTATATAGCAAAATGTAAAACAAACAAGATAATTATATGTAATATATGTGCATAATTTGTCAATTTTGCCCTTGGGGTTAAAATTTAAAATGAATTAAGGAGAAAATATAGAAGTGGTAGGAGGGAAAAAGATTAGAAATACAGTTGCCAACTTTGGAAAGTTGGTGCAGAAGACTGAAGGAAAAGAGAGATGGAAGAGATAAAAGGAAGAACAGAACAGAGCCACACCCATAAAAAGACTAGGTACCACTTTCACACTCATGTATAAACAATGAAGCAGAAAGAAAAAATAAACAAAAACACTAAAAAGAAAAACAAATAGTCTACTTCCAGGATTCTCTCTGGTTTCACTAGTAGACAACCTGTGGAGATAGAGTCCCAAATCCTGCTGATCTGTCCCAGCAAGCCAGCAGTTGCTTTATGACACAGTAGTGGATAACCTCAGCAGGTGCCTTGAGAGCAGATTCATTGCGCTCACTGCAGTCCAAGCACTTTCCACAGGTCTGTGCCCAGCTAAGAGCTGCTAGAAGAAGCCAGCAACACTTCTAGGTTCTGGGCAGTTCTGGGTTCTGGGCTTATCTGGACCATCTCCAAAATGCTCCCAGCTAATTAGCTCTCTCCCTATGGGAGAATTAAGTCCTCTGCACTCACCAACAGCCAATGTAGTCATCCACATCTGCTGCCTCCTCCACTGCCATGTTTCTCTGTAGAGGCCTGCAGGGTCACAAACTGTCACCATCACCATCATTGTGACCATGCATCCCCAGGTTCAAACTCCTCTTGTGCACTGAGTGCTGTCTCAGCATGAAGGCACTGCTGACTACCACTTTTGTCTTTGTTGAAATTTTTTTACTCTCTCTGTGGGCTTCAATTCTTGCTTTAGATTCTTCCTGGATCCAGCGGGGGACCCACTTTGTTCCTTTTTGTCTTCCTCACGATGCCATATTCCAGCATCTGGACGATGACTCTCAGAGAAGCTGTTTTCTCTGCTGTTTACTGCTCTGCCATCTTTCCAGAAGTCTCACTCCTTAGACTTTCAAATGTCTTTTGCACACGTTTCTTTTTTTTTTTTTCCCTTGGTCTTTGAATGAGTTTATAGATATTTACATTCTAATTAGATCTGGGTGACCCATAGATCTCCAGATGGCCTTGCATTCTTATTTTAGTCCTAGCCCAAGTAGAAAGCAGCAGAAGTTAACCCTGTAATTGTAGTTTAACAACTATTCCAGCCAGGCATGCTGGTGCATGCCTGTAATCCCAGCACTTGGGAGGTTGAGGCAAGAGGATCGTTGTGAGTTTGAGACCAGCCTGGGCTACAAAGTGAGCTCAGGTCCAGCCTGAACTGCATAGTGAGACCCTGTCTCAAAAAGACAAAAAAAAAAAAAAAATATATATATATATATATATATACACACACACACACACACACACACACACATTCCAGTGCACAGGAACTCTGTTTTAAGCATATCAGTTAAACAAAAAGTACCAACTTAAATTGGAAACTAAAAGTAAATTTATCAGTCACCTGAGATTTGCCTCAATGAGCTTTTAAAAATTTATTTAATTTTATTTTATTCTTCGTTTTTTATGACATGTTTGTTTCACATAATGATGCCTCAGTGTGCTCTTGTTAAATCATTGAAGGTTGCTCAGAAGGCTTGATTCCTCTCTTGGTATAGCTAGAAAGGAGTTAACCCCAACTTTATTATGCAGTAAGAATCATTCAGGAGCCTTTTTTCCCTTCAACCTCAGAAGTGAAGGTTACAGCTGGTGCCTGAAAACACCAGTTTATCTAACATTTTGGAGGCTAGGGCAGTAATTTAGCAAGTGGGAGTGGTAGAATAAGAGTTTGAGCAATAGAAAGAATGTGACTCAGAAGGGAGACAAAAGACCCTGAGAGCTCAGAAGTAAACCATGCAAAACATGTAGGGTGTAGGAAAAGATTATGCAATAGAGACATTTTACTGTTTTGGTGCACAAACATAAAACATGCACGTAACAGACATATGGAAGATATAGCTGTTATATATCCTAACAGATATATGGAGGTTGTCCATATAACCTAACAGATATATGGAAGTTGTCTTAAGCCTGGCAGAGCCTACTATCCCGTGTGCCTTGACTGAGTTACCCTTTTACGGGAGTCTTTTGATATAGCACATGCTCAATGGCTTTTAACTGCCTTTCCCAGGTCCACAAGTATGTGACCAGATAATTAAGATGAGATAACAAGATACATGATAGAGAAAGATGGTTAGTTTCTCTAGTGCCTGTGGTTAGTTAAAAACCATGTGTCCACCACTGCTGGCTACAGAGATCCAAGAACACAAAAAACAGAGATCATTCCTTCACTAGTGGAAAGATCAAATCAGTAAAAAAAACTGAAGTATGACTGGGCTGGCATTATGCCCACTTGGGTTTGAGGGGGATTCAGCTCAGTGAAACCTTTCCCCTCAAACTTTGAAGATTAATGACCTTGCCTAGTCACCTTTAACTGGTTGTTGAAGTCACTTCAGCTGGAAAGGTAAGAGCTTCCAGCGAGAGGTCAGGAGACTTATCATTTGCCACCTGCCTCTTTATCTGCACCTCTGTGACCAGAGCAGTGATCAGTGGTCACACAGAAGATCTGAAGTTTGGATGACAGGATCTTTTTTTGCCCACCTTAGCTTTTGTACCTGTGTGTAAGCTGCTGTAGGAGCAGGTGCATATGGGACTGCCAGGTCAGGGATGGGTAGCTACTATGGTTAAGAGCTGAAACTGATCAGAGTGAATTTCAAGTTACTTAGCATGTGCAAGATCTGATCCCCAGCACCAGAAAAAACAAATTTCATTTGGTAGCCCATGCATTCTCATGAAAGTTGAAGGCCTTCAGTTGACACCAGTGTCTCACATAGTATTATCAGATGGATTCTGCCAATGCAGTTGTTTGTCCAGGAAGAAGGCAGATTTCTGGTGCCTCCTATTCTGCCATCTTAAAAACCTCTCCAGTTCTTGTGCTATAAAGGGATTTACTGGTAATTGGCTTTCTGCTTTCTGTTTCCTGTTTAGAACTCATTTTTTCTCAGGTCTTCTAAGGCTATTACTACTTTTCTGTCAACTTTAAGGTCTTCAAAGTTGTATTCTTTTTCTTTCCATTCTCTCTGGCCTTGTTGATTTATACCTTTATTGAAATACCAACTAACTTTTATCTTTAAACTTTTTTTTTAAAGTGGGGTTTGTGAAGGAAAAAGCAAAAATAGCTGAGCCTTATCTCTTTATGAGTATTTGCTGTGTCTCTTCCAGCTAGTCTGCAGATTGTTTTAGCTTGAGTTAGGGATATGACTGTTTATATCTCTTTCAACAGCTGATTTACTGCTTTCCACATATGATACCACAATTCATTGTTTGACATACGCAGTGATGCTTAGTGATAGATACAACATGCTAATCCTAAGGCAATCATTAATGTACATGTCCCTACAGCCACCCTCCATGTATCCCTGTGTTAGTTCTTGTTTTGCATATTAGAATGATTGATACTCTAGCTGTTTTAAATATACATAGTGTACACTATACCAAGGAGTACTTAAGTAATGCTTCATAGTATAAACATGTAAAAAAAAAAAAAAAGTCCTCACTATATTTAAGGCTTATTGTGAGTGGATATATTATTTTAATTTCACTTCACCAGGGCTATCTTAGAGTAACAATCACTGACACTAGAGTAAAGATGAAGAATGAGAATGAGCTGCTGTTTTTAAAAAATGTTTATTAGTACATTTGCAGTATAGAATGATTACATTCATTGTGGGGGAAAAGCTGATTTTGATATTTATTCCTTTTCTTTCCTTGTTCTTTCTGTTAATTAACATTTCCATCAAGGAAACACTTATCAGACTTTTCCTAACCTGATGTAATCATCTATAGAAGCTCATGTAAATTTATTATTTAATGTTTTACTTTAAAAAAAACTATTCTTAAAATAGTATGTATTTTTAAGTTCAGCCTGGACCCTAAATGAAAATGACTACTTTGACAGTTTGTGTCCTGGGTGGGAAGTCAGGGAACAGACTATTAATTATCTTATCTTTCCAGTCCTAACAGGGGTTTTACAGAAATGCACTGTATGAGTGGCCACTCTAATTTTGTATCTTGTGTGTGCATCATACCCTCAAGTGACATATACCCTCATGGACTAATTGCCACTGGAGGAAATGACCACAATATTTGCATTTTCTCACTGGACTCTCCGATGCCACTTTATACTTTAAAAGGTCACAGAGACACAGGTGAGTATATAACTTTGGTATTTTTTATCTGAAAAATTTCATTGCTTTAAAAAAATAATTATTTTTCAGACTTTTTAGTATATCTTGTTTTACCCAAATAGCTGTGGCTTGATAATGAAAACTGTTGTTGGATTATCTTAGTTCTATAAACTTCATTATAGACGTATTTGTAAAGTGAAAAGTTGATATGCTTGTATATGTAAAGTACTTGTTTATTTTTGTTTTTTGTGGTGCTGGAGATTGAATGCAAGGCTTTGCATTTGTAGGCAAGTGTTCTGCCACAGAGCTGTGTCCTCAGCCTTTTTGTAGAAAGTAAACTCTCCAGTTATGAAAGGAAGAGGCTATTGAGGCTTAATACACTTTATAATTTTGTTTTTTAACAATTTTGTGCAGTGAGGTTATTTACTCAGAAAAATGATTGTTTCTTTACCTTTTGACTTTCATTTTGTATTTGTACAGCAAATTATGAAGAAATATATTTAAGGATTTGGTATCATTTTGAAATATTTAATACTTTGAGATATCATTTTCCATAATTTGTTATAATCCTGATTCTGAATTTGTGTGTGACTTACCAGTTCTTTTATAATATGGCATGATTATTAAAGAAAGAATTGTTTTTCCTAAATTTATTTATTTTTTCCTAAATTTACTGAGCTGCTTTTTTTCTCTGTATTAACCATTGCTAACTTTTTGCATATATTTCAGTAGGGGTGTGTGTGTGTGTGTGTGTGGGTGTGTGTGTGTGTGTTTGCAATACATAATAGTGATATTTATTTGGGGAGTTGGTAGAGACATATAACATAATCTTGGTCAGTTTTGATTTCTTTACTTTTCTCTCCTTTGCCTTTACCCTCCTCCTAGTCTTCCTCTTTATCTCCAAAAAGCTTGCCTTCTTGTTCCCTTTCATTTCTGCTTTATTTTATTCATTTAATATTTTAGCTTCTTGTATAAGAGAAACCATGTGCTATTTAATTTTCTCTGTCTGCATTTCATTTAGCATGATGTTGTCTAGTTCCATCTGTTGTCCTACAGATAACATGATTTCCTTCATAGCTGAGATTGCTCGCTCTGTTAGTCTGTCTGTCTGTCTGTCTGTCTATCTATCTATCACGTTGTCTCTGTCCATTCATCTGTTGACAGGCTGTTTCCAGAGGTTAATAATTGTGAATTGCATTGCTATAAGAATGGGTATTCATAAAAAATGAACAAGAATGGGTATTCAGGTGTTACTATAATATGATGTTTTTAATTCTTTTGGGAATCCTGTGTATCCAGGAGAAGCATAGCTGGTTCAAATGGAATTTCTATTTTAAAGGAATTTCCATACTGCTTTCCATAGTGGTTGTACTAGTTTGCATTTCCAGCAATTCTTTTTTCTTCGTACTTTGCTTATGCTTGTTTTTTTTTTTTTTTTTTAATGTTTATTCTGACTGGAGTAAGATGGATCTCAGAGTTGTTTTAATACACATTTTCGTAATGACTAAACATGCTGAACATTTTTCATGTACTTACTGGCCATTTGAACTTCTTAGTTGGAGAAGTATCTATTCAGTTCATTTGCCTATTTTTTTAAAATTAGGTCATGGAGGGTTAATCTTGTTCTTTACATATCCTAGATATTAGTGCTCTCTCAGAAGAGTAGTTGACAAATCTTTTTTCCCTTTCTGTAGATTTTTCTGTTCAATTTTTTTCCTTTGCTATGATTTTTCCTTTCCTTTGCTTTTTAATTTGATGTAGTATCATTTGTTGATTCTTGAGTTTTTCCTGTGTTGTTGAAATTCTATTCAGGAACCCATTTTCTGTGGCTGTGTTGTGAAGTGTTTTTCTGTGGTATCTTTCAGCAAAATTTCTGGAGTTTTTGTTTGGTTTTAAATATCTATGTACATATGTATGTGTGTGTGTATTTCTGTACTGGAGATTAACGTAGGGCCGTAGCAAGCTATACCCCATGCCCTTTTTACTTTTTTTAATTTTTCAACACGGTTCTTGCCAACACACTAAGTTGCCCAGATTGAGTTTAAACCCGTAAGCCTTCTGCCTCAGCACCCCCGGAATGCTAGGATGACAGGCCTGTGCCACCACATGTGACTAAAGTTTCTTTTTATATATGTAGGTCTTTGATTCATTTTGATTTGCTGTTAGAACAGGGTGAGAGATACGAATCTAATTTAGTTCTTCTGTACATAGATAGCCAATGTTCCTAGCACCATTTATGTAAAAAACTCTCACCTCCAGTGTATGTTTTTGGCCCTTTTGTCAAAATCAGATGGCTAAAGGTGCATGGGGTTGTTTTTGTGTCTTTTGTTCCATTCCATTGGTCTAGGTGTCAGTACTATGATGTTTTTGTTACAAAGCTTTGTAGAGTAACTTGAAATTCAGAATTGTGATGCCTCCCACTTTGCTGTTTTTGTTCAGTGTTGTTTGGGCTATTTTGAGTCTCTTCTATTTCACATGACTTTAAGGGTGTTTTGGGGTTTTTTTCTATTTCTGTAAAGGATGTTGTTGGCATTTCAATAAGGATTGCATTGAATCTATAGATCACTTTTGGTAATATGGCCATTTTAACCTTAATTCTGCTGATCAAAAAACAAAGGATGTCTTTCTGTTTTCTAAAGTCCTCTTCAATTTCTTTCTTTAGAGTGTTACAATGTTTATTATAGAGGTCTTTCACTTCCTTGGTTATGTTGATACCTAGGTACTTAGTTATTTTTGAAACTATTATGCATGGACTTGTTTTCTGATTTCTTTCTTTGTAAGTTCATTATTGGTATATAAGAATAACATCAATTGGTGTGTCAATTTTGTATCCTGAAATATTTTTTCAAATACGCAGCATGTAAGTTGGGATGAGCTGGGTTATAGTAGAGTAACAAACAGTTCTCAGATCTCAGTGACAACAGAAGAGCATTTCTCATTCACTGTAGGTGTTTGAAATAAACTAGGAAGGGGACTTTTGTCAGGTTATTTTCAGTGATTCAGGCTAATAGAGACAATATGTCTACTTGTGCTTCAGTAGTTACTGCAGCAACAAAAAGGCGGCTTTGTTAACAGTGCACTGGCCCTTAACAGCTTACATCTTTGCAGTATAAGTTACCGTTTCATCTACTGGCTAAGCACAATTATAATGTAGGAACATATTTATAAGATAGCAAGCTGATACATATTTCGTGATCAGTTAGAAGTCTGATAAGTTTCTGTTCTGCTGTTTCTGCTAATCAGTTGACTTTGAGGATGTCTGCAGCCCAGCTGATATCTCTTAGGAACACTGAGTCAGGCACCCTGGGCTAATTCAAGGGCCCGCTCTATTATAGTAATGCTTTTAAGCTCACTCTAAGGGCCCACTCCCTTTGTTCCCAGAGTGTTTCTGTTTCAAAACTAGTCTGCCTGTGAATATGTGACTCAGTGTAGGTAACCAGTTATGTAACGTTTTGTCACTTGCTTTGTACCTCCCACTTAAATTCTATATAAACTAAACTTTTCCTAAATTCAATACTGTTGCCTTTGAGGAATTATCCCCAACAGTTCCAATAGTCCAGCAGTCTGCTGGTGTAAAGATTAAATGCTGCCTTCTTAGCTCCTCCCTGCAGTCTTTCTGTTTGGTTTGGCTGGGCTGGGCTGGGCTGGGCTGGGCTGGGTGTGGGAGTGGGAATTTTCCCACAATACACTTTTTCAAGGTACTTTTCAGCACCAGTTAATTCAGTTTGTTTTCTCTCCTATAGGTAAAACAAATCCACTTTTCTCCCAACATCAAACAGTCCAAAGTACCCATTGAGTCACAACACAAGGTTTACAGTTAAGACCCTCTAGGCAGTCTGTGAGCTTAACGTATGTGTGTGTTGCCCATACCCAATATACAGCTGTGGAAAAGGTATGGAATAATCAGAGTAAACATTCTCATTCAGAAAAGGATACAGTACGAGATAGCAGTTTGTTTTCTAGAGCCATCCTGAAATTCAAGTGAGTGACTCTTAGGTATCCTCTGCTCTGGGAGTAGGAGACTTGTGATCAGATCCCTCTGGTCTCAGGAAATGGACTCCCAGTTTATTGTTCTTTGTGGCTCTGCTTTGACTTTCTGGGATACTCCATTCTAAGATAATTTTTCATATTTATAGTGTTAACCTTGTATAATTTTACATCAAGATGAGAAAATATTTAATTAACTCTATTCCATTACTGTTGAACGTTGATCTTAGTTTCAGATTTTGGTGTGTGTCATTTTAATGAAAGTGATCCAAACTATCTGTGTAAACAGGATTTCAATATTATTTACATTATCTTCCTGTTGTGTTTTAGAGACAGAATGGACCACACAGCGTACTTATTCCTGTTGACTTGTTCCTGTTATTCCTGTTGCCTTATTCCTGTTGACTCATTTTGATATAGTAGAATGAAACTCACAGCCTACTAGATGTCCAGTATGAGTTCGTGTTCTCTAAAATCGAAGAATGAGTTTTAGGAACAATGGAAGTTAAGAGCAGATATATTTATTGAGAGGAAGAAAGCTTCTGTCTGAGAGAGACAGAAGGAGTCCCGAGTGGGTTGCCAAGTAGCGTTTTCTAGGGATTGTTTTAGAGCAAAATCATGAGGTGAGGCAGGTCCAAGGTGGGGAAAAAATGAGAATTTGCAAGGCAAGCAGACATGAGGTGGGACAGAACTATGGACAAACAATATGATTATGAGTATAATTACTTAGGAAAAACTGATTAAATTGTGATAAAATGGGGAGGCAAGTCACAAAGCAAGTGGGCATGAATACAGAACAGGGCCTTTGGCTGTAGAGGGTTGGGTTAGTGACTCTTGGCTTCCTTCGGTGATAGAGACCAATTTAGGACGTAGGTGTATTTGTTTAATCTTTTGTCTTGAGGTCTGGCTCATACAGTAGTTATCTGTCTCCTTCAAGATCACAAGATATCTGGTCTTCTGCACTGCACTTTGAGAGCCTAGTCCTGTCTGACTGCCTGTATTTACAGTTAACTCAGCTGGCTATAACATTTTCACAAACTATGAATCAGAGGTTCTGTATTATCCCTTTGGTCAAACTGGTGATAACTGGCACAAGTCTGCCTAGCACTCAGGCATTCTGGCACCAGACCCTGTGTCCTTGTTTGCTGTATTCTTCTTTGTCTCTATTGAGTTCATCCTTAATTGTCTGAGATACTGTTACTTCACAAAGGTTTTTTTCTTGCTTTTCAATTTTTCTTTTAAATTGCAATAATTTAATAACTTGCAAGGTTGAACTTTTTTCTACATGATGATATATTAACCAAGGACTTTTTCCTCCTAGTTTGTAGTCTTTCATCTGGAAAATTTGGAACATTACTTAGTGGCTCATGGGACACCACTGCTAAAGTCTGGCTGAATGACAAATGCATGATGACCTTACAGGTACAGTATTAATTGCAAGTATTTTAGATAATAAATGAGTGTGATGATTCTGTTACAATTTAAGTTGATGCCTGTTTTACTCATAGGGTCATACAGCTGCAGTATGGGCAGTAAAGATTTTACCTGAACAGGGCTTAATGTTAACTGGATCAGCAGACAAGACTATTAAACTGTGGAAGGCTGGAAGATGTGAGAGAACATTTTTAGGTAAGATCAGGTAGACAGCTTTTATAATCATGTCTTACTTGCTCAGATATTTTTCTGGAAAGATTAGAAGGTTAATAATGATATTTGAAGCTGGGTATGGTGGCATACACCTTGCACTTTGGAAGCCTTACGCAGGGAGATCACAGGTTCCAGTCCAACCTAAGCAGCTTATTGAGACTCTGTCTCAAAGTAGAAAATTTTACGAAGGTAAGGGATATAGTTGAGTGTAGAGGACCTGGGATAAATTCACTGTACCAAAAAAAAAAAAAATTGAAATATTTGTACATTTGAAACAGTTATTTGGGGCACATTTGATTTTTCTGAAAAAAATTACATACCTTTTTAAAAGTTACAATGAGGCCCTCTTAAAAATACCAGGTATATGCTAACAACTGTCTGATAAGCTATAATAATACATGTGTGCCCTTCTCTATATTATAATGTATGCAACTTTTGATAATGTAGTTATATTTTCAGTTGTCATTTTAACATATTCAGGCTGAAAATTCAAGCATAGACTTTATTAATGCTGGGTCAGAGTTATGTTATCTTTATAACTAGAAGAGGCATCATTACTACTACCTTTATTTATTTTGAAATACATTGTTTATTGATAACGTATTTTGGGCTTTGTCAATGTGGTTTTGTGGTAGGAATTTGTTTAAAACTCTAGCTGTTAAATAATACTGTGTTGAGGCATCTCTGATTAATTTCATGTATCTGTGTTTGTGCCAGGGATTGAACCCAGGGCCTTGCATATGCTGTACCTTCAATCTATGTCCCCATCTCCTGTGCTAACTAATGTTAATATCCCTGATTTATTTGTGGAACACCTTTATTTTTGCGTAAGTTTGTGTGTGTGTGCGTGCACACACCAGGGATTGAACCCAAGGCCTTTGCAGTAGTGTACATCCCCAGCCCTTGTTTGTTTATTTATTTTTTGCTAAGTTGTTCAGGCAAGGCTTGAAGTTGCAATCCTGCCTCAGCCTTTTAGCATGCACCACCATGCGCAACTGGGTGTAAGTTTTCTTAGTGTTATTTTCCTCTGTTTTCTCCTTAAAAGTTGACCACAGCCTGTATAATACTCCAGGAAGTCCCTTTATGCAGATAAAAGTATCCATAGATGGAAATTGGTTAGTGTGTTACATAATTAAGCTTCCTTCTATTTCTCTTTCAGTAAATTCTGTTGATCAGTTAATATCATTATTATTAATTTGTGATAACCAGTCTAAATCAACAAATAGTGAGCATAGGGCAGTATTTTTTTATTTTTTATGGTACTAGGGGTTGAGTCTAGGGCCCCATACATGCTTAGCAAGTACTTCACTCTCCCACTCTTTTTTATTTGACAGAATGCTCTTGCTAAGTTGCCCAGGCCAGCCTTGAAACTGTGATCTCCCTGGCATTATGGTTTTGTGCCAGAGCACCCATCATGCATGGGAAAGTTTTGACCTCACAGCTCCTTTGTTGGATCACATTCTTTGAAGAATTTTTGTCCGTAAATTGAAGACACATTTACCCTTTATTCTATATTCCTGTTATACTTTAATAGTGTATGTTTTATAAACAACCCTTTTTATTAGGAAAGAAAAATTGAAAACGAATTGTCAGGTGAAAATGAAGGCTTAAGATCAAAATACTGTTTCTAGAAGGTTTTAGGAAAAAAATTTTGTAAAGATAATGATGACTGTAAAATAACTTCTCAGGATCAGGTCAAACCTGAAATGCAAATTTTGTTTTGCCAGAAAACAAAGATGAAATTTCTTTAACTTGAAAAATCAGTTTTTATTACTTACATTCACAGATATAGTTTATAATATTACTAAAATACATAAAGTTATCAAACAAATTATATATTTTATTGATTTACATTATTTTTTTTTTAAACGTAGGGCATGAAGACTGTGTAAGAGGTTTGGCAATTTTGAGTGAAACAGAATTTCTTTCCTGTGCAAATGATGCTAGTATTAGAAAGTGGCAGATCACTGGAGAGTGTCTTGAAGTGTATTATGGACATACAAATTATATTTATAGCATATCTATTTTTCCAAATTGCAGAGGTAAGATTATTTTGTGTGTTAAAATTTGTATTGTGCACCATTTGATCGCGTTCTTGGGACAAGGGGAGGGAGGAGGGCTGATTACTTAAATCAGTTTCCTGTTGTGGCTGAATAAATTAGCAACTTTATTTCCTATATATCTTTTTGTAAAGGAAAAAATTATATGGCCATTTTTATATTAATTCAGATCAGTTATAAAATATGTTCTTGAGTGAGCAAAGACTAATTTATTGGTGTAATATATGGAATAAAAAATGTGATTCTTAAAACTGTAAGTGGCAAATATATAAAAATTTAAAACACTGAGGGCTAAAAATGTCCATTTTATATATAAATATGCTTTATTTTTCATTAATTTTAGATTTTGCAACAACGGGAGAAGACAGATCTCTGAGGATATGGAAACATGGAGAATGTGCACAAACAATCCGACTCCCAGCTCAGTCCGTATGGTGCTGTTGTGTGCTAGCCAATGGTGACATTGTGGTTGGTGCAAGGTATTTACAGTTCAGTCAATGAGTAAATTTTAGGTAGTTGTACTGTAGCCTGGTACACAAACTGAGACTAAGGTAAAGATTTATGTGCAGCTGCCATAAGCAAGCCCTGTATAACATTTCTGTGAGGGAAGAAACGTAGAGGACAGAAGACTGAAAACTTAATTCAGTACTGTCTTATGGATGTAGAATGCCCAGTAGGTATAACAGCACAAAGAAGTTCGATGGTCAAAATTCAAGGAGATGGAAGAAGAGAAATTTTGGAGAGAAATTCATCAGGGTCAAAAATATTTGAGGAGGTCAAGGAGTAGACAGTTTAGAAAGCATTTAGATTTGGCTTAAAGGATGTTAATAGTCTTTTGACATCACATTTTGGTAGAAGGTGATAGGACAGAAGGTAATTAAGGGGAGATAAAGGGCTATTGGAGGAAGTGGATGAAGGAAAGGATTATAGACTGATAGGCTACCTGGCATTGGAAACAGAGGAAAAGAAAGGAATGGCTGAGCCGGGTGTGGTGGCTCATGCCTGTAATCCCAGCACTCAGGAGGTTGAGGCAGGAGGATCATTGTAAGTCCGAGACCAGCCTGGGCTACAAAGTGAGCTCAAGCCCACTGAACTGCATAGAGAGACCCTGTCTCAACAAAACAAAAGAAAGGAAGGACTGGCTGTAAAGAAGGTAATGTTTAATGAAGTAGAAGGGTTTTACATTTTAGCTGAGGCAGGGCTTGATTTAAGTTGGCTCGGCCCATTTCCCCTGAGTGTTTTAGAAGTTAAAGAAAAACCAATCAAAAAAGTAAAATTGATGCTTACAGAAGGTTTTAAAAAAGTATTCTATAGAATTGAGTAAGATTAATACAGCTGAAAGTAGCCAGCCTTTTCTACTTCAGAATTGAGGACTGAGAAATCAGGGAAGTGTAGTAATCTTTGAGAGAACGCAGGTGGGAGCTGTCATCCAGACTAAAGAGGAAGCCACTTTTTTCTTGAAAGGACAGACATGCTGTCTCTAAAGTCAGCCATCCCCTTGCTTTCTTTATACTGTGACACCAGCTAACACTGACTTAAAGTAAGCAGTATATTTCTAGACTGTTTTCATACTAATTTTACTTGGAATTGGTAAGTGTATTAAATACAAATTTCCTGTTGTTTGCCAGTAACTTCTTCAAATAGCAGAAATAATAGAGTAATATGTGTTAATGTCAATATAGTGTTATACTCAGCAATAATTACATAGTAACATTAATAAATGTAGATTGATTTTGCTTTAGATGATTGAGATGTGACAATGTTAATACACTATGGCAATGACTTCTAAAATCTTTTTTTTTTCTTATAGTGATGGTATTATTAGAGTATTTACAGAATCAGCAGATCGTACAGCAAGTGCTGAGGAAATTAAAGCTTTTGAAAAAGAACTGTCTGAAGCAACTATTGATTCCAAAACTGGTGATTTAGGAGACATTAATGTTGAACAGCTTCCTGGGAAGGAACATCTGAATGAACCTGGTAAATATTTCAGTGTATCTAATAGTTAAAAATGCCGCCATGTTTGCCTTTTTGAATGACAAGGGGAAAACATGTTGTTTTGCTAGTGTTACATTGTTACTCTTACTTCCAGACACTGACTTTTGAGTATTTTTACAACATGCCTCCTGCCTCCCTCCCCTGAGTGCTGGATCACAGGGTGCTACTGCACCTGGTCTTTGTGTGCTTTTGAGTTGCAGATGGAGTTTTGTTTTGTTTTGTTTTCAATGGAACACCATTTTTATTTGAAGGAATAACTGGGGTTATTCAGGTCTAGGTATTTGTCAGATGTTTTTGAAAATGTACAAAATAAGCATATCACTTTAAGGAAAATAATTGATAGTATTTGGGGCCAAAGAGAAAATTAAAGCTTTTAAAAAAATTGAAACTTTCTGTTGCTTAGGAGCTTAATAGCTTTCCAATATATAAAAGACCATTCTAATAATATAGGTGGTAATGTTAACAAATTTGAATTTTTATGATATTAAGTATTAAATTGTTTAAATATATAGAACTGTGTAAGTCAGTGAAATATTTTCTAAATAACCAGGAAATGGTATTACATTTACACTGGTTAAAGATAAAAATAAACCAATTGGGAAATAAACCAATGGGTTTCAGTGTAAAAGAGCATGCAAAGTTCATTGATACAGTTTCCGATTCTACATGGGAACCTTTAATGGAACTACCACTTATAAAATATTGACATTTTCTGAAAAAGCTACTTCGTCCTCTGTTTCTGAACTTCTTATCTGAGTGAAGATGAATTTTTTGTAATTACTCAGCCAAAACAACAAATTAAAAGTGAAATTAAAGGATGGTGGGTGAGCTAGAATGGGCATGTATCAATCCCATCTAGATTCCAGTCATCATTATGCAGTAATAACGGCATCAGGTGCTTCGAGATGCAAGGGGCTGGATACTGTAATCCCTACCTAGACAGCTACAGTGTGCCCTGTGGAAGAGAAATGCAGCTCTTTAGAAGACAGCTGTGGTAGCTCCCTCTGCCACTGAAGGCCTTGCAGAGAAGGTGATACTCAAATCCTTAAGGAAACAGGAATAACTGGGCATGTTGGCACATGCCTGAGACAGGAGGATTGCTTGTGGCCAGGAGTTGGAGGCAACCCTGGATGACATGAGACCCTATCTAAAAAAAAGAAAAAGAAAGGCTAAGAGCCAGTCTTGACAAGACCTATGTGAGAAGTACCACAAGCTGTAAAAAGGCCTTGTGGCTGCAGTGGAGTGGCAAGCCAGAGGAATAGCAGAAGGTAAGGTCAAGAAGGATGTCAGAGGCAGTTGATACTTGGTCTTGTCTACTTGAAGGATTTAGGCTTTTACCCATGAATGAGATGAGAAGCCACTGAAGGCTTTCAGGTAGAAAAATTTTAGAAGTTAAACATTTGAATAAATGCCTCTAATTGTTGGGTTGAACATAAAACTGTGAAGGGCCAAGAGCAAAAGTAGGATGCTGGGTATGGTGGTACACACTTGTAATCCCATCTGAGGCTGGAGGGTCGTTGAGAGTTTGAGGCCAGCCTGGGCTATAAATATAAACCAAGTTCAAGGCTGACCTGAACTGCATAGTGAAACCCTGTCTCAAAAAGACAAATAAAAGAGTAGAAGACCATTGAATCAATCCAACTAAGAAATGATGGTGTCTTATACTGGGGAATAGGGATGATGTTTAGAAGATGTAGCATTCTAAGTATATTTTAAAGAGTGAGCTGATTGAGGCTGGGGATTTAGCTCAGCAGCATAAGCACCTGCCTTGCAAGCATGCAGTCATGAGTTCTATTCCAGTACCAAAAAAAAAAAAAAAAGAAAGCTGATGAAAATTGCTAAAGGATTGGCTGTGGGATAAAAAAAAGAGATACTAGACTCTTCCACATTTTGTCCAGAGCCATTGGAAGACTAGAGAGAGCTGTTAATGGAAGACTAGAGAGAGCTGTTAATGGAAGTGAACTGCGTTAGCAAGAAATATTTGGTAATAAAACTTGTTTTCTTTTTGATGGGTCAGTTACTTTCTAGTAGACTCACTTTCCTTAATTTATTGAAGTTTCCTTTTAACTATTATATTCTTTTACATTGTAGTAGAATTGCATTTTTAAAGCTTTTAATAAAATTTTCTTATAATCCAAAATATACACTCTCCTATATGAATTTTAATATTAAGAATTTTCTATATAAATGGTTTTGAATTTCTCTATGTCATTCTTTCTTCAATTTTTGTTTAAGGTACTAGAGAAGGACAGACTCGTCTCATCAGAGATGGGGAAAATGTTGAAGCCTATCAGTGGAGCATTAGTGAAAGGAGGTGGATGAAAATCGGTGATGTTGTTGGGTCGTCTGGTGCTAATCAGCAAACATCTGGAAAAGTTTTATATGAAGGGAAAGTATGTCAGTTTCTGCTTTCTAATTATCTCAAACAGTTAAAAGTTTTCTTTTCTCCATGCTGATAAATTTTTCCGTTTTTGTCTTTTTGAGACAGGGTCTCACTATGCAATTCAGGCTGGCCTTGAGCTCACTTTGTAGCCCTGGCTAGGCAGTGATACTCTTGCCTCAGCTGGGATTACAGGTGTGTTTTGACACATAAAATGCATTACTGTGGAGAAATTATCTTTTTCCCTGTCTTAAAATAGGTTTTTAAGAAATATTTTTCCAGCCAGGTGTAATGCCACATATCTGTAATACCAGTACTTGGGAGGATGAGGCAGGAGGATCACTATGAGTTTGAGGCTAGTGTGGGCTACATAATGAGTTCACGACCAGCCTTGAATCTGACTTAAAAATAGTGAGACCCTGTTTTAAAAATAAATAAAATAAAATCAAACTTAATATTGAGAGTGCTGTGTGTAATAGAAAAATTAGCTATTATCTATTCTTTTAGAAGTTTCCATACATAATTGTTCCTAAGCATAGGAGCATCTATGCTATTGTTCATCTAGTGGTTTATGCTCAGCTGTATTTAACTTTTCAAGATATGAGGAACCCTGCAGGCAGTGCCTATATGTCAGCATGGTTTCATGAACAGGCACTGTGACAGCTGATTCTTGTATTGTGAGATCAGTTAGAAACCCTCCTTTAGCTGTGGAATTAATAGATGTGATCCATCTCATCCAGTGAAATAGTAATCTTTTGGCACATGCAAATGATTGCTATTAGTCCTTGTTGGCCAAAGAGAAAGCTTTTATTTAGCACTGTACTTTGGAGAAAGTTTCAGTACTGTAATTACTGAAATAAAGAACACAGAACGTTTTATATGTCAATATGTATAAGTAGGCAAATAGATAATCATTTATCTTGTTTTTGTTCCTCTTCAGGAATTTGATTATGTTTTTTCAATTCATGTCAATGAAGGTGGACCAACATATAAATTACCATATAATATCAGTGATGATCCTTGGATGACTGCATACAACTTCTTGCAGAAGAACGATTTGAATCCCATGTTTTTGGATCAAGTAGCTAAATTTATTATTGATAACACAAAAGGTCAAATGTTGGGAGTTGGGAACACCAGTTTTTCAGATCCATTTACAGGTGGGTTAGGATTTGTATTGAATTTTCTGTACTTCTATAAGTATTGGTTTTTTGTTTTGTTTTGTTTTTCTTTTGGTATTGAAGATTAAACTCAAGGCATCTGTGTGCCCAAGAATACATCTAATCTACTGCTGAGCTCTTACCCCAGTTTGGTTGATTTTCCTGGTGATTTCTTGTTTGTTTGTGTAGTGTTTTGAGACAGGGTCTTGTTATGTAGTTCAGGTTGGCCTTGAACTTTTGGTAATTCTGCCTCAGCCTCTCGAGTACTGGGATTACAAGTGTGCACTATTATACTCAGCTATCCTGATAATTTAAATACCTTTTATGAATAGTAGTTTAAATAAAAATCAAGATCTGCCAGTGTTTTTATTTCAAGTTTATATTTTAAGCTTCAGATTATGCAAGAATTTTCAATATTTTGTAGAAATAATCACAAATTGTTCTTTTAAAAGTACAGCCTCACTGTTAACTAAATAAAATTAATAACCTTTTACTTAGTCATTTGAAATAGAAAGAAACTTGTTTCTTTGTATAGCCTTCTTTTTTAAAAATTTATTTTGCAGTGTTGGAGATCAAACCCAGAGCTTCATACATGCTAGATAAATGCTACACTCCTGAGCTCTACCCCAAAACCCTGGTTTTCATTTTTTAAAGTGTATATTATAGTGAAATTTAATAAAAGAAATTGATTTCATAGAAAGCTTGGTTAGTTGTATATCAGCTCTAGTAGTGAATTGTGGACGTGTGATTTACATGCCAGATTTTAATTTTAATTTTATGTTAGTTGTTTGTGACATAGTATACTGTGCAGTGTCTAAAATGTTACCAATAGGAGCTCATCCCAATCTGTAAATTGTAATCCAAAGAGTAGTAGTCTGAATTCTGAGTTTCAGGAATTAGGTTTTGATCCTAGTAGCATTTCCCTGAGGCCATGAACCAGGAAACTGACGCACAGGAAGAAATACGAGTTTTTCTCTTTTTACATGAAGTACTTTATGTAAAATTTTGAATTATGGACTTTGCTGTTAATGTTTTTCTGTTTTCACTTCTTTGTATATGATGATGAATATTGAATCCAGAGCCATGCACATGCTAGTTAAGCACTCTAATAACGAATTGCACATCTTGCCTACCTATTGTCATCTCTGATTCTGCTTTTCATGTTCTGTAGAAACTCATCTTTCTGTCTCAAATTCTTACATAGATTTGTTCTTCTCTCACAGATACTCCATCATCTCACAGATCATCTCCTTCTAGTTCAAAATCTGTTGCCCATTCACATAATGAAGTTAATTTAACTTGCATGTTGATTTAAACAGAATTATTAAAGTAACTCACCATAAATTAAACCCTCTAAATATTTGTGATCAACCCAAAAAGGAAAAAAAATTAAATATTGACTACCTGTATATTTTTGTTGATTGTTTCTGTTGCTGGAATTTCAGACTCAGGACAAAAATGAATACATACTGCTGTACTGTGTAAGCTATATTATGGATGAAGAACAGGTACTAAAGCAGTTGATTCTGGAAAGCTAGCAGCCACTTGGCTTGTTTTGCCTTCTGAAGACTAACTTTATCAGCATCCTTACATACTTTTTTGAGGATGACCTGGTTACTTCCATTTAGGTACCAACAAATCATATTCTCATACATCACAGTCTTGTAAATGTATAAACCGAAGTCTGTTCCATTCGTAGTACTCATCCTCTTCATAATCCTTTTCTCCAGTAGATTGTAAACTTTAGTAGAAATTTTGTTCTCTGCTAGATCTCCAACACAGAGTATAATGTTTGACACATACATTAGTGAAGTTGAACTTCTTTAAAAGGTCAACATTTAATGCCTGTGGTTTTGATAGCAGCTGCAACAGTAGGAATTCTTGTGACTTTGTATAGGAACAGGGATAGGAATTTATTTTATGTGTATGTAAAGTTTATATATATATAATTTATGTCAGCCATTACCTACAGTTCTCTTTTCATATTTGCATTCATTTATTTTAGCAATTACATTATGGGGTTAAGATTTTTAAAAAAAAAAGCATTGAAGAAACAAAACTTAGAGAACCACTGAAATTTTAGTTTTTCTAGCTTATAGCTTTTAACTATAATTTCTGTCCTATCATGTGACACCTTGCTTTCAGTTTTTTTAAGCTTATATTTTTTCCAGTGTAAGCATCATGTTTATGAAATTCAGAATCTTGGTGTATGTAAGCTTTTCCTTTGTTTTGTGTGCATAGGTGGTGGTCGGTATGTGCCAGGCTCTTCAGGATCTTCCAGTACAGTGCCCACAGCAGATCCTTTCACAGGTGGGACGCATTTTGATTAACACATCCTTCACTAGATAGATAACATTTTGCATTATATGCCTTTACATTTTAAAGATACTAAATCAGTAACTAATCATTCCCGTGATCTGTATTGTCAATTCTAATCAGTGTCTTTTTATTTAATTTCTAATTTTTGCCTTTTCCTAGAGTGCTTTTGTAGATTTTCTCATGACTTTTAATATTATTAGATCTTGTCATTCTTCCCACCAGGAAAGCAGAGTAATGAACAGTACAGGTTTCAGAGTCACAGACTTTGATTCAGAGCATGGCTCTCCCACTTAACTTGCTAGTATTTAACCTGGCTGAGCCTTTTTTTTTTTTTTCCTATCTGTGAAGTTAGATAATAGGGAATCCACCAACCAAGACACATGAATGCTGCCAGTCACACACACAGAAAAAGCCATGAGGGTCCTTGACACTGGATGGAGCAATGCAGTTAAGGCTTCTGTCCATTCATATTTTGACTTAGCACGGAAGGAGACTTATCTACCCAAGGTTATATTCCCTAATCTAAATTAGTAATGACTTTCTGGTGCATTCAGAGTGTATTAATACTTGCTGAGATATGCAAGAGTCATATTAACTTTCCTGTTGCTAGTATGTAATATGTGACACCCACCACTTCTGGAAAGTAGTGTTTTGCTTTACAGTTTCTGTGGACTCAGTGCATGGTCTGCTGGCACTGTGGGAGAGTGGCTTGGTGGAGGAAAGCTGTAAACTGCTTAACATGCAGAAGCAGAGAAAAGGGAGACTCTAGGGATAAGAATATACTCTTCTAGGTACAGCCCAGTGGTCTGTCTACTTTTTCTAAACAGGCCCCACTTCCTAACAGCACATGAACTCCTGAACTCATGAGTGGACTCTCTGTGGAGTACCGCGTCCCCATGACCCAGTTACCTTGCAAACACATGAGACTTTTAGGGGACATTGTCTATCTATTTGCTGTCTAGTTGTTGTGGTGGTGGTGTTGTTTGGGATCGAACTCGTGACCTCATGTTTGCCAAGCAGGTCCTGAGCTAGGTCCCCCAGCCTCACATTTTATATCTAAATCAAAACAATGCGATGAAGTTGTGAACTGCTCTCAGTCAGTTTCTGATGAATGGGTTAGTGGCTCAGATGGAAGTGGTTGTACCCTGTGCATTGATAACAAATATACTAAAGTAACCAGCTGTCAGGCTAAATATTGTGCTGGTACAATGGCTATGTAGGAACTCTTTAATGATATAATACTGTTTCAAATGACAATAGTGATCTGCAGAGTGATGAAATGATAGTTTTATCAATCATTGAGGAATAGTGATGCTCTTGAAAGTTACCCAGAGTTCCAAAATGTCATTGGTAGCTCTTTTCTGGGTCACAGAGAACATACCAGGCTTCAGCCATTACCAACAAAATCAAGAGAGTTCTAGGGGCTATCATAACCGATAATATTTTATTGCTGCACAATATGAGTAATTCTGAAGATGCAGTGATTATTTAGATATGTGAAATAGCATACAAAATGTCTAAGAGAACTATATCATTAGATCACTGAACTATACTTGTATAAAAAATAGATAATGGCACTACCATATTGAGATGAACAAAATTAAATGGCATAATACTCTGAAAGTGTTTAGCAAAATGACTGGAGTATACTGAACCATCATTATGTATCGGTTATAGTTATCATTGCTGCTGTCCTCCCAACTGGGATAGCAGTGCGCCAAAAAATTTCTCACCCAACTTAGACCTTAAGGTCAGTCTTCATTCTTTTCTTTATTAATTTATGTAGTCCTTGAACTTACAGTGTCCATTGCAATGATCTAGGAAGCGTGTTTAAATTGACATATCCCAATATTCTATCCTAGAGATTCTGATTCACTAGGTTGAAGGGGAAGTTAAAAATATCTATGCTCTGAGTCCTAACTCAGTGACGCTGATGAAATTGAGACTTGGTTTACTACTCTAAAGTTTCTAAAGTGGAGCTGATTTGTAGTACTGCTGGATTTTGTATAGACTCTGGGAATATGCATATTAGATAGATTATCATTCAGATGGGCAGAGAACACATTTAGAAAAGTATGACTGTGCTCTGCCTTTCAATAGCTTAATGCCTTGGTCAAGTTATTTAACCTTCCTTTTGTAAAATATCAGGAATTACAAAGCTACCTAGTTAATACTTTTTTTTTTTTAAAGAGGGTACAACCAAAGAAAATAAAACAGAATAAAACCAGTCAAAATAAACTAGTATAAGTGATATAGGACTTCAAAATCTTACAAAATCAGCAATAGTTACTATAACACCTTTTGTTGTCTTTGAAATAGCTGCAGATACCTTCGGACATAGTAAAAATCGAACAGAACAGAGTAGAAACAATAAAAACAAAACAATGAATGCAATAAAGGACTTTAAAATAAGCTACCATAATATGTCTTGCTATCTTTTAAATAGCTGCTCATGCCATCAGATTTAACATAATCAAAACAAAAAAGAATAAAACCCAACCCACGAAAACAATGCAAATGATATCGCTCCCAGGCAGAGATCACCTCCTGGTGAGGCCCAGTTCCCCCCGCCTACACACACACACACACACACACACACACACACACACACACACAGTCCAGGAATGGTGCTGTCTGACTTGGGTGTGGCTGCCCCACTCAGGCAGCAGCCCCTGAATGGCAAATGGCACTGATTCCTAGGCAGGGACCACCTCCTGGTGAGCCCTGGTTCTCTTCCTCCACAATCCACTAGTGGCCCCTAGTTAATACTTTAATGAATATGTGCATATATAGTGCTTAGCAGTCATTGTTTTACTTACTCTTACTCTTATTTACATCGTTAGTTTTTAGATTTTTTTTTTTTTGGCCTTTTCTGTGTGTACTGCACCAGTTATACCAACTTCTGAATTACATAAGCTTGGTGCAAACAATTCTTTAAGGAGCTGATCCAGGCTTTTGAACATCTCCAACTATAGCAGATTCTCTTGCCACACTTATTTTCATGTTTTTTTCCTTTCTCTATTCAATAAGGTGGCCACAGGCATCATCTGGAAGGTAACGAGGCTGTTGTCACAGCATTCCTAACTCTTCAGCAAGTCTTACCTGGCTCTGTTATGTGCTAGCACCTAGTCCTGTCTTTTTACTTTAGTAGAAAAGGGTTCACATTTTGCAATGAGAATCTTTCTCTTCAGTCCACTTACATTTTTATAATTTACTAAACTTTATACTCTGTACGCCATCTAATGCTATTTTGTCACTTGAAAATTAAGTTTTTTAGCTTAACATTTATTGGGTACTTCCTGCATCCTGATATATAGCACATCACTCTAAGCATTTGTCTGTACTATGTTTATAGCATTTATTGTATATGTAAAGACACTATTCTGGAATGTGATTAATAAGTAAGATTTGTGAGAAAGAAAGTTTTTTGCCTCTATGCTTTGTATTTTGCTCACCAGGAGTATTCTTGCATTGTAGGTGCCGGTCGTTATGTGCCAGGTTCTGTAAGCACAGGTACTAACATGACTGGAGTTGATCCATTTACAGGTACATGGTTTTGATTTCTTTTCTTTCTTTTAGATTTTTAAAATTCATTGAAACTTTTTATTTTATGAAAATAAAATTTGTGTTTTCTTGTTTACATTTTCATAGTAAATAATTTTCTTGGTTTGACTTTTAGAAGTTTCTCAAAATTGCCTTATTGTACCCTAGACTCTAGGGAGCCTAATAAAAGTAGGCTCAAACCTTATCTCCAGAAGAGGTCACTACTAAAAATATTGCTTTGTACTGGGGTCTTGGCAAGAGTAGTATAATCATCCAGTGTGATTCTAATACACAGCCTGGATCCAAAGCTACTGTTTTACTCAAAGTCTGGTCCCTTACAAATTCTGTTTGTTCCAGTTTTCCTTCATTTTTCCTTAATGTGTCAAGAGTGCTATTCACTAGCCTAGCATAATAGCGCACACACCTGTAATTTCCACACTTTGAGAGGCCGAGGCAGGAGGATTTGAGCCCAGCCTGGGCAACTTAATGAAACTTTGTCTTAAAATAAAAAGGGCTAGGGATATAGCTCAGTGCAAAGGTCTTGGGTTCAGGTCCCACATGGAGAGGGACCTGTGCAAGATTTAAGGTAACGAACGGTGTCCTTTCGATTTTCCAGGAGTCCCTTGTAACAATTGGGTATCTGTACTGTACTGAATCTTTGTGTACTTTAGTCTAAGCTATCATTATCTCACTTCTAAATTAATGAAGCAATTAATTTCCAAATCAGTCTCGCCATATATACATAGGACAGCCAGGGATCCTTTTATAGTTTATTCTGTTTGCCCTCCCGTCCCACCCTGTTAAAACACTGAAATGGCATTCCATTGAATATTTTCTCTTTCCTTACATTCCTCTCTATCTTCCATCCAGCCATGCAGGCTTGAGTCAGTTTCTTGAGCGTGCCATGCTGTTTTCTGCCTGGGGAGCTTTGAGCACACTGTTCTGCTTTGTTACACCTTTTTTGTTACTTGGACAACAGGTTATTGGTTGTTACGCTCTACCCTCAAAGCTTGCCCCACTCCTCCCCTTTTAAATTTTAAATACTGTATTTATTGCATGAGCTCAGTAAACCTTTTTTGATCACCCACATATGTCCTTTGCCTGAATAACCACTGTATCATAAGGTGTCATTGTGTCCTGTACTTTTTCTTTAGGGAACTGTTCCTTACACAGTGCTTGTTTGGATATTTGATTAATATTTGTATTCTCTTTTAAAATGACTATAGACTGTAATAACCAGGAGTGCTGTCAATGTCTATATAGCTCATCTTCAGCCATGTCAAGTATTTTATGTTGTATAAACAGAATTAATTTTGTACAGTTACTTCTTGTTTCATCTGTATCCGAGTTTGCTCCTTTCTAAAATAATCCTTATATTAAAATAATTTTTATTCTTGTTTTTGCAAAACATTTTTACAGTAGAGCAAAATAGACTATAAATGAGATTTAAAATGTGTAAGATATTAGATATAAATTAATGTTAGGTGAAGTTGCTTTATTCCATAGAATATTGCTGAATTTTCATCTTATGCCAGTTTTTTCATCATCATATACTGAGATATCAGTAAATATAAACTACTAGGGTCTAAAGTCTTATGGGTGATTTATTTTCTTTTCCTCTTTAAAATTTCAAGTTATTTTTTATCGTATGCACTAAGTAGTTGCATATGCCAATAAATTTTGTGAAAACAAAGTTGTACATTAGAAAAATCTCATTTTATCACTTTGTAATTTTCATCATCTTCTATTTGTAAATAGGGAATAGTGCCTACCAGTCAGCTGGATCTAAAACAGTGAATATTTATTTCCCTAAAAAAGAGGCTGTCACTTTTGACCAAGCAAACCCTACACAAATATTAGGTAAGTATTTCGATTAATTTTCTCATTCATAGATTGTTGAAGATTTTCTCCTGCTATCTCGTATCATCAATTGGATACTTAAATGAATAGAGACTTTTAATGTGGTATTGCACAACTGTGTTGACTGCGAATATGTGATCTAGTAAGGTGCCCATCATACTTTGTAAGAAGAAGCCTTATACAATTATAGGATAAATGACTTATGGTGACTTTTAATGGGAAAAAATGTAAAACCCACCTACTGCCAATCTGAATGTTTTCAGAAAAAATGAAAATGAGTGAGTAAACCATTTGAAGAAGAACATATCTTTCAAAAAAAATCAGTGGCCCTGAGAAATAATAAAAGGTCATTTTAAGTTTCCCATTAAAAATGAAACTGCTCTACTTGCTTTGATGGCTTTTTCTGCTAATTTGTTTTTCAAAGTAACTTTTTGTGGTCTAAGAAATGCTATCTCTGTGTTACAAATATGGTAAGGCTTCACTGAGCTAACATTCATACTTAAATAAAAGGAAGGGATTTTTGGTCATTATCCATTATATATATAAAAATTGGACTTTCTTAATTAATTTTAGAAAAATAAGCATATGTACATTTTTAGATATTTTTAAACCATATCTAAGAGAGTTCTTGTTTTGGAATTTAAGTAAATTTAGTTTTCAATAGTTTGTTACTAATCATACTTTTAATGGCAAAGAATAGTGAATAGGTCCATTTATGATTGATAAAAATTTTAAAATGTGGACAATATCTTCTTTTCTGATAAGTATTTAGGCTTTTTTATTGTAAACATTTTTCAAGAAATGATATTAGATAACTCAGGGTACTAGTGATGACAGGGATACAGGTATTAAAGATAACTGATAAGTTTGAAGGAAATTTCAAACATGGGAAGAAAGAATAATTGCTTCTAAATAAAAATATTAAATAATGTAATGTCAAATATGCATATAAAAGTAAGTCAAGTTAAATATTATCAGTAGGCATTTAACCCACCTGTTTTTGACAATCATAGAAATTATCTTAAGTTGGCTAAAAATTATAATGTTTTCATTAGGTAAATAGAAGACTGACTTTTATCTGTATATAACATGATACTGCTTTGAAACTATTGAGAACAGTCACAAATATACTTTAAAACTATAACTGGGTGTGGTGGCTCACGCCTGTAATCTCAACACTTGGGAGGCTGAGGTGGGAGGATCATTGGGAGTTCGAGACCAGTCTGGGCTACAAAGTGAGCTCAAGACTGCATAGTGAGACCCTATCTCAAAAAAAAGACAAAAAAAAAAAACTTTATTACAAGCAGAAAGCTTTAGAAGTTCTTAGAAAATAACAAGAAAAATAAAAATGATCACAATGACCTATCTGTGACCTTTCTTTTACCATGTAGTGTTTGCTGTAAAAAAAAAAGAAAAGGCCTTTTAAAAATTGGGTTTTTTTTAAACTGCCAAGAAAAGTCTTAATGTTGTTCAGTACAGTATTCTTACTGAAAATGTTGGCTTTTATATATTATCTAGCTAACTACAGCTAAGTAATTTGGAAGGTTTGGCTTTGGATTCTAGGAAAACTGAAAGAACTTAATGGAACTGCACCTGAAGAGAAGAAGTTAACTGAGGATGACTTGGTGCTTCTTGAAAAGATACTTTCCCTAATATGTAATACTTCTTCAGAAAAACCCACAGCCCAGCAACTACAGATTTTGTGGAAAGCTATTAACTGGCCTGAAGGTATAAACACTCTTCAAAATATAATTAGAAAGCTTTCATTTCTCTCCGTGTTACTGGTGTTCCTGGACTACATTAATGTGGATAATTCCAGCTGAGAAAAACTTATTAGAGGGGGCACTAAGTCACTGCACTCATAATCTTATTTTGAGAATCTGAAGGTACAAGTTATGTGTGTGTCTTTATCTGAAATGCTTGGGACAAGAGGTGTTTTAGATTTGGAGGTTTTTCAAATTTTGAGCTTTTTGCATAGACTGTATTAGTTGAACATCTTTATTCTGAAAATTCAAATCAGAAATAGCAAGCACTGAAATCAAACTTCAAATTTTTTAATAACAGTTCTCAACCTATAATTGAAGGAGTGATTAAAATACATGACGAACATTCACATTTAAAAAAATTACCGCGATAGAAAACACATTTCCTTTACCCCCCTCCCCCGCCATTAAAATCATCCTCCTTGCTCAGACATACTTTCCTCATCATTCCTGTCACTTTCTAGATTATTTCTGGAAGTTCTGTTTTGTGAGTGAGTACCAGGTGTGATTAGAATGAAGGCTAGTGCTGGCACCATCCAGCAGAAAGGCAGGCTGGTGAAGACATTACTGAGTGCCATCGTCACCTCATTCATTGGATTCGGCATCGTGAAACCCTGTGACAGTGAGCGTTTGGAATCAGTTCAGCACATCAAGGCAGTCAGAGCAGTGCAGCTCAAGACACTCACAGGAATGGACTTCCAGAACTGCTTCAGAAAGTGACAAGAACAGCACAATAAGTGTATTTGAAGTGAAGGGGAGAGGGAGGGAGATTAAAGGTAGTGTGTCTTCTAATATAATAACTTTAAACATTCACTGTCCTTTTCAGTCAGTTGTGTAATAATGCCCTTACATGCACAATTTGTAAGACCTTTTGTGGACCACTTGCAAACTATCCAAAAAATTCAATATGACCTGTTAAACCTAGGTTGTTTGAACTAACAAATACTTACTGTATTTGTTAGGGTTTCTTGTTTTTGTTTTTGTTTTTTTTTGTTCATGAGACAGTGTCTTGCCTTGTAGCCCAAGCTGGCCTCAAATTAAAAATAATCTTGCTTATCCTCCCGCCTGCTGAAATTACAGGCATGTGCTACCACGTCTGGCTCCGTAATTTTTTTATGCCATTGATTTATTGGACAGAAATTTTTTTCCCACAAAAATGTTTTATATTATAGATTTCACTGATTGTGTGAAGTATTTATCCGTATTTCCTTATAATGACACAGTTAGATTTTGGTTCATATCTATGTTTTTGTAAAGATCTTTATAAATGATGGTGTATACTCCCCTTATATTACGAAGCACATAATGTCAGTTTCTGACCTACAGTGATAAGATTGTCCAGAGCATATATTCCAATGAATCTACCCAGGCCATTGATTATAGCTCCCACCAACCTGTAAGCATTCTATCAGCATGCATTAACCAACTCTTGGTCTTGATACAAGATTTTTTAAAGCCAGATTTCCAATCTCATTCATTAATTTCATTATCAACACCTACTGTGTGTCAGGCTATTTGATTACTTGAGAGTTTCCTTATTTTATGGCATATTTAATCTTATAGCAATAAATCTAGTCCTTATAAATGAAATAAAAAGTTCTTAAAATCTATTTTATTACTACACATTTGCAGTGTATAATGATCCCTTTCATCATAGGAAATTTGTACCTGTCCATAGTATGTCTTCAGTCTTTATTTACCATTCCCTTTCCCACCCTTCAGCCTTTTTTTCCCCTCCTGATTTTTACAAAGCTCTGTTTCCATTTTTTCCTTTCCATTCTTTTTTTTTTTTTTTCCAAATCCATTTTCTCATCTTTCTCTCCTGTCCCCCTCCTTGTTCTTCTTCCCATTTGAACATATTCTTACTTACCAGTGTCTTTTCTACATTTTGCTGCTTACCTTTCGGATTTCTCACACAAGAGAAACAACGTGATAGTTGTGTGTCTGATTTTTTTCACTTAACATTGTGATCTTCAGGTGCATCCATTTACCTAAAAATGACTCAGGTTTATGGTTCTTTATGACACAGTAATACTCCATTATATATGAATACTACATTTTCTATATCCGTTTATCTGTTGTAAGCATATGGGTTGTTTCCAAGATTTAGCTATTATAGGTTGTGCTACTGGAAACATGGTTATGCATGTGGTATGATGTTTTTAACTCCACATGGAGATACCTACAAGGGGCATAGTGGGTCAAATGGAACTAGTTTTAATTTTCTGAGGAATCTCCACACTGATTTGCATAGTAGTTTTTCCAGCTCACACTTGCACCAACAGTGGAAGAGGATTCCTTTTTTCTACACAGCCTGACCGGCATTTGTTACTGATTTCTTGATGATAATCATTCTTTCTGGAGGGAGATGGAGTCTCGGTGTTGTATTAATTTGCATTTCTTGAACGAACAGTGATATTGAATATTTTTTTCATGCATTTATTTGCTGTTTGTACTTATTTATCTGAGAAGTGTCTGTTTATTTCAGATGCCTGTTTTTAGATTAGGTCTTTAAATTTAGGGGTTCTAATTTTTCAGGTTCATTAAATATTTTAAATGTTAGTCCTTTGTGTGAGGAGTAACCAGTAAAAGATTTTTCCCATTCAGTGGGCTCTTCGCTCTGTTGATCCATTTTGATTTTAGGTTAGTGCATGTTGCGAGATAAGGGTTTAGTTTTATTTTTGACATGGAAATCCAGTTTATTAAAGAGGCTCTATCTTTCAGTGAAAGTGTTTTAACACCTTTGTCTGAAGTTGTTTATGTCTTGTCCTGTCCCATTGATCCTCAGGTCTGTTTCTTTGCCAGTACCACACTGTTTGTATCACTGTAGTTTAGTAGTATAACTTTTTACCAGGGACTGTGATATCCCTGTTTTGCCCTTGCAGCCCAGAATTGTTTTTGCCTTTTTAGGTCTCTTCTGGCTCCAGCTGTGTTTTAGGGTTGTTTTCTCTGGTTCTGTGAGGTATGCTGTTGGTTGGGATTGCATTAACTTTGTGTAACAGTCTTGGAAGGGTGGTAATTTTCACTGTACTGATGTCTATACAAAAACAGAGGATGTCTTTCTATTTTCTGATACCCTCTTCAGTCTCCTTTCAGAGTGTTGTAGTTTTTAATGTAAAGATCTTTTCACTTCCATCATTGTACTGATACCTAAGTATTTCATTTTCCTTCGTGCTCTTGTGCTCAGGTGTTGTTTCAGTGAGTTTGTTATTTGCGTATGGGAGCTCTGTTGATTTTTGAGTGTCAGCGTTATGTCCTGCTAAGCTACTGAATTTGGCTATTAATTCTGGGAGTCTTTTGGTGGAGTTTTTGGGGTCTTCTATGTAGAGTATCATGTCATCAGCAAATAATGATAATTTAACTTCTTCCTTTTCTATCCATATTTCTTTTATTTCTCTTGTCTAATTGCTCTGGCTAGTGTTTCCAAAACTATTTATAAGAGTGGTGATATTGGACATACTTGTCTTGTTCCTGATTTTAGAGTAAAAGCTTTCAGTTTTTGACCATTTAGTGTGATGTTGTCTTATGTTACTTTTTTTTTCTTTTCTTTTTTATTTAAGGAAAAAACTGAAACAGAAAGAGTAGAAATAATACTTAATTTCAAAAATAAAAAAGAAAAAAAAAACAGTAAGAAATCACTAGTTGATAATTACATATTTTCCTCTTAGAAGTAGTTGTTCAAGTTACAAAAGTAAAGCATACAAAGTAGACATTTAAACAGTGAGACTGCAATCAGTTCTCTTCATCTATCCAATAGAAATTTAGTAATATGGTTATCAATCCTACAAACTTAAACATACATGCAATTATTATATCCTTTATAATACTTTCTTTTCCTTTTTTTTTACAATAAACAATTTTTGTAAACTGTTTGGAAGTTCTGCACATGTATAAGTCTCTACATGTATACATAGCCTTTCTGTATTAGAGGGAAAAACAAATAAAAACAAGTCAACAATACAAATTCCTAGAGAAACACGAAATGAAAAGGGCATATAAAACCACAGTACTAGGTGATCTACAGTAGTTACTATGATGTCTCTTGTTATTTTCAATGAAATTGTCTGTATCATCAGGCATAGTATAATTAAACTTAGCAGTACATAGCACTATTAATAAAAACCAAACATTGGAGATATTATAGGACTTCAAAGGCAGTTAATAATCAAACCAGAATGGGTATCCTATTGAATCTTGTCATCTTCAGAGTAGTTGCCTCTACTCTCAGACTTGCATACCAGATTCAAATAAGATCAAGACAAACAGCAATATAGCCAATCTTCTCTGCCTCATCTCTGCTATGCTATTTTTCTGTCATTGTTGTTTACTTTTCTCCTTCATTCCACTGTCTACCCCTTTAATTGAGGCCTTTCTGCCATTGTTCCTGGAATCCTGGTGATTTTCTTCTCTCTCTCTAGAATGTCCTTCAGTACTCTTTGCAGGGTTAGATTGGTGGTCACGAACTCCCCCAGTTCCTCTTTGTTGTGGAAATATCTTGTCTCTCCATTTATTTTGAAAGACGGTTTTGCAAGGTACTCAATCTGGGTTGGAGGTTATGTTCTTTCAGGGTTTGGAATATTTCGCTCCAAGCTCTTGATTTGATAGTTTGCATCGAGAAGTCTGCTGTGATTTTGATGAGTTTTCTTTTATAGGTAATCTGTTTCTTTTCTCTGACCGCTTTTAATATTCTGTTCTTGTGATGGATTTCTGGGATCCTGACTATTACATGTCTGGGTGTAGATCTGTTTTGGTTGTAGCTGGCTGAAGTTCTGTATGTCTCATGTATCTGAACATCACTTCTGTTCCCTATGCTTGGGAAGTTTTCCTTAATTGTTTCTGTGAATAGCCTTTTTATTTCATTTGTATTTGTCCCTGCTTCTTCGTTCATTATGTTACTTTTGTAGAGGACAAATAAAAGCCTTGAAAATTGAGTAAAAGTCATGTGGAATTTTCTGGGTTTTCAACAGTACTAATGTTTGAATTTTTCTTTCCAACAGACATTGTATTTCCTGCCCTTGACATTCTTCGATTGTCAATTAAACATCCCAGTGTGAATGAGAACTTCTGCAGTGAAAAGGAAGGAGCTGACCTCAGCAGTTATCTTATCAGTCTTCTGAGCCCTAAAGGAAAGCCAGCAAACCAGCTGCTCGCTCTCAGGACTTTCTGCAATTGCTTTGTTGGCCAGGCAGGGCAAAAACTTATGATGGCCCAGAGGGAATCACTCATTTCCCACGCCATAGAACTGAAATCAGGGAACAATAAGAACATTCACATTGCTCTGGCTACTCTGACCCTGAACTACTCTGTTTGTTTTCATAAAGACCATAACATTGAAGGAAAAGCTCAGTGTTTATCAGTAATTAGCACAATCTTGGAAGTTGTACAAGACCTAGAAGCCACTTTTAGACTTCTCGTGGCTCTTGGGACACTGATCAGTGATGATTCAAATGCTGTACAGTTAGCCAGATCTCTAGGTGTCGATTCACAGATAAAAAAGTACGCCTCAGTATCAGAACCAGCTAAAGTAAGTGAATGCTGTCAGTTTATCCTGAATTTGCTGTAGCAATGGGAAGGAGACTGAGATTAGGTTAGTGAGGGTTGTTTGGTCACATTTTACATGCTTGGTTACAGGTAATACAAAGAAAAAACTGCTGTGGATTAAGTACAATGTCAGATCTTGTAAAGTGATGGGAAGGGGAAAGAAGAAATAAAGTTTTTGCACTGTTGAACTGTTGAGATTTTCCTGTGTAATATGGGTAGGTTTTCAAGAGCATAGAAGCAAATTAAGAACTGTAGTCAACAACACAACTCCAAGGGCATTTTCTACTTTCCTGTCGCCACTCAGAAGAGCATAATGCTTTCTATAACCTGCTTCACAGCTTCTGTGCACCCAATTCCTGATTGTTGGTAGCTTTTATTTAAATTCTGTGCTTTCCTTGTTGAATTTTTTAACAGCATGGACATATTTCCAGGTCTCATTTTAGGATTTACTTTAAAATTTTTAAAAGTTTATTGCAAATTATATATTAAAAAGTTATAAAATAATTTTATTTAAGTCATTTGCAAGTAGAAGATATATTTGATCTTCTACTTTTTAATTGTTTTTTTGTTTTTAAATGAAAAAATTAGTAAGCTATGTTAAATCACGTCAATTCAGAGAAGGCTTCAAAACTGATTACAGATTAGATCTAGTTTGTTTTCCTCTTGATTACTTGAGGTAATTTCATTTTTCACTTGAGTTTTAATATTCATTTTTTTATTTTTGGTCATTTCAATTGTTTCACAGGGAATTTGAACTGTGTTCAGTTTTATTAGGCTACTGTGAAAGCAAGCATACATCAGACTATATTATTTAAAAACCTAGAGCCTGTCATGTGAAATTAGTATTTTTGAACCCCTAGCACTATCCCAGCGGTATACTGTGCAATTTGACATTTAATCCTCAAACTGCTTTAAATGAAGGGTGATACTTGTTTTGAAAAAGTAAAGACAATAAATGAATTCATAGGAGTAAAGAAAAACGACATTAGGAATATATGTTGACTGTTCAAAAGTTATAGTTTGTCTTGCTAGAGCTTCCTAGAGAGGAGGTAACAGATAAGAAACCATCCATAATTACAATTTGTTTCCATGAAAGATAAGCTAATTTCTTAAGCATTGTGCCCCTCTTTTTTGGAGTTGGGAGGGTAAATGGGGCTGAACCCAGGGAGTGCTGAGCCATATCCTTAGCACTTTTGAGACACAGTCATGATAAGGTGCCCTCACTGCCCTTGAACTTGCAATCCTCTAGCCTCAGCCTCCCGAGATTATAGGAATACAAGCCATGCCTGGAATATATTTCTGTTCTTAAAGTAGGAGAAATGTCCTAAAGTACTGGGCAATACTCTCAACATTAATGGTACAAAGAAATCCATGGAGGTTCCTGCTTCATGCTAAATTGCAGTCTAAAAAAGACACTTTTTTGCTGGAGGGAAAGCAGTCATTCTGATTGTCTATATTAACTCAAGGGAAAGATTATGGAGTATCAGAAGAGAATGAGTAAAATTTGAGTATAGTAGGTGTGTACCTCACTAAGTATTAAATTCCTGTTGTGTACCTGAACTTTAAATACTGTTTGCTGGTTCACTTAGATATTGTACCATATTTACTGTCCAAAAAGACTAGATAAGTATGGTATGATTTTTGCTAAATTGGGATTTGGACTGTTACATTAACATTGAATGGCAAAACTGAGAATTTAACCTAGGTCGTTTGGGTTCAACTGCAGTACACTACTTTCCTGTTAACATGTCCAGTATAGCTTGTAGCTGTAAGTACAGTTTGTGAAATTATTTCAGAAAACTAGATATCTCTGAATAATGGTTTGGCATAGTCTTGTTTAAAAGATATTAGTTCACTCTTCAAAATGTAAAGAGTGGACAACTGTAAACACTCTTTGCTTTTTGTCACTGTTGAAGTCTTTATAGCAACTTATATCTCATTTCATGTTTGTACAGCTTAACAAAACCAAAATCTGCTACTTGAAGTCTGATTGTTAAATATGGGTTTGATATTTTAAAAGATTTTTTAATTTATATTTTTCTATGATTCTCTGAATATATTTTTTCTGAATGTGAAAGAAATAAACATTCATTGAATGAAACACACCCCTACACACACATACACCAAATAAAAATTGCCTATAATCTCATTATAGAGAGAATCATTAATGTCTTAGGGATTATCTATATGTGTGCAAATGTGTTTTATTTTTTTGAAAAAGGATTGTACTATATTCACTGTCCAAAAACCTGATTTAAAAACTTAATGTATATCATACATATATTTCCACCTTATGTCACTATAGCACTATACCCGTTTCCCGTATCTGACACTTTCCCAGATTTTGATCACTAAGAGTGCTATGACAAATCTCATGATTCTTACTAGCTCCACGTGTCTTATACGTGAAATTGGTATCTCAAATTAGTAGAGCTTTTTATACTGACAGGTGAGGCTAAGTGGAATTAGTGTTCTTCCTACTGCTTTTGAAACCCATTGCCTGAAAAAGGGCTAAATTACCATCTATATTTCATCACTTTGCACTTTTTAGATGAATATGTTGAGGTTTTCTTATATGATTGGTTGGATTGGGTTAATAGCAATATGTGAGTATTTAACTGATTAAATTTTCTCTAATGGCCAGAGATATTGAATGTTTTTTCATGTATTTGCCATTTATACACCTACTGAGAAGTATATTTAGGTCACTCATTTTTTGATTGGGTTTTTTAGTTGGAGGATGAATCCCCTGCCCCCCGCCACTCTGGGGATTGAACTCACGACCTCTTGGATGCCAGGCATGCACTTGTGCCACTGAGCTAATTCCCCTGTCCTATTTTTTTCTTAATCCTTTATACTAGATACCACTCCTCTAAGGTGTAGTTGGCAAAAAAATTTTCCCATTGTTTTTTCAGTTTTTTGTTTTGTTTGGTGTTTTTGTTGTTTGGTATTTGAGACCGGGTCTCACTACACAGTTCAGCAGGCCTTGAGCTCACTTTGTAGCCCAGGCTGACCTTGAACTTGCAATAATCTTCCTGCCTCAGCCTCCTAAATGCTGGGATTAGACATATGACACCACACCTGGCTGTTTCTTCGCTTTTGATTGTTTCCTTTGCTACATCTTAATTCTCTTTTTACTTTGTTCTCCTTTCCCATCCCCCTTCCTCTATCTCTTGGTCCCTTTTTGCTAAGTTTTTCTCTTCACGATCTACATAAATGATGGAAGAAGTTTCACTAAAAATAGCCTGTTTTCAAAAACAATTGTGGAGAAAAGAGGAAGTGGATTTTTTTTTTTTAGCAATTATCACTATCTTAATGGTTGTTTTGTGAGGAAATAAAATGAACCATTGGTCATATATTGTTCTTACACAGTTCTTGAGATATTTAAAAAGTAATTTTAATCTGATTTCTAACATTTTCTTTAGAAAAGTATATGCAGTACAGTTGTAATTATAAATACAAATCTTCTATACTTTTAACATTTTTTTCCTGCAAGTTGAAAATATCTTAAGTGAAAACTGTGTTTAACACACTAAACCTACTGCATATCTTATCAACACAACACACTGTAAGGTATTGGTTATATAAACTCAATTGTGAAACTGACCAGGCTGTAGAGCCTATATCATGAGACTGTCTTTCCAAAAATCATCAGCCTGTGAAGAGTTCGGAATTTGAAGTTGGGATTCTACTAAATGCATATATTGCTTTCACACCATTATAGTCAAATTTTAAGTCAGAGTTAAGTTGGGGACCATAAAGATTCTACAGTTGTTAGTACTTTGCCGTATTTTCTGAAATTAAAAAGTTGGTGTAATATCAACTAAGCACTTCAATATGCATTTTCTAGAAGGGCATTTTAAAGAATATTCCTGATGCTATAATGTCATTAAAAAATTTAATAATAACTCTAGCCCATATTCCAGATTTCCTTATTTTTCCTAAAAATGACTGTTTTGGTTACTTTTGTCCTTTGGCTGAGACAAAAAACCCGACACCCAAAATTAAAGAAAGCAAGGATTATTTAGCTCACAGTCTGTGGAAGTTTCAGCCCACAATCAGCTGGCTCCATGGCATAGGGGAAACAGTTCAGCAGAAAACAGCAAAAGCAGCAAGAGCATAAAGGGAGGTGCAAGAGCGGACTTTCTGTCCCTTACATTGTATTGGGCTACCCACCCTAGAGTGGGTGTAGCACTCAGCCCATAATCTCAGCACTAGACAATGAGTCACAAACTATTGAGCTGCGTCTGAAAAGCACTCCCCAAAATTGCATGAAGCTTTGGAGGGACATCCAGACACAAACCATAAGTCTTTTTTTTTATAACTTGTTTTTTTTAAAAGAACCAACCTAAATGATTGAATCAAGGTTTATATATTGTATTAGTTATGTCTCAGTCTCTTTAAAAAAAAAAGGCTATGTTTAAAATACTAATGAGCTTTTTGAAAGCTACTCTAGAATATGAAGTATCACACATTAAAGAAAATTCCTATAATCATTCTGTATTACTTATCTGTTGTTTAATAAACCACCCCAAAACTTAATGGCTTAAAATAACACAGAGACAAGGGGTATAGCTCAGGGGTAAAGTTCTTGCTGAGCATGTGAGAGGTTTTGGGTTCAATTTCGAGCACAAAATCTCCACACATTTATTGTCTTACATTTTGTGGATTAAAATCCTGACAGGTGATAGGTGAATCCTTTACTTAGTTTCAGGTGAGGCTGTAATCAAGCTCAGGTCGCATTTAAAGGTTCCACTGAAGAAGGATCTTTTCTCAAGCTGACCTAATACTCAGTTCTTTGAGGGGCATTTGACTGAGGGCCTCAACTATTAGCTGTTAGCCATCCTAGGTTTTTGTGCCAACACGACAATTTACTTAAAGCCTGCAAAGGAGAAAGGTGGCTAACAGAGTGTCAGTCAATTTTCTCATCTTTGCATGCTTGAGACTTTGGGGAAAATGTCTGGTTATAAACCATAATATTCCACCCCTGGCCCTCAAAACATTTTCGCACATCTCTTTTTGCAAAATACAATTAGTTCATGTCTTAGAGTTGCCAAAGTCTTCAGTTTCACCCTTGCTGAAAAGTCCAAATCCAGTCTCCTCAGACTTAAGGCAAACTTAGCTATGTGCTGAAAATACCAAATAGTTAAACACTTTCAGTTTACACTGGCACAACACAAACATTCCCGTTCCAAAAGGGAGGAAGATGAGGATCAATATTGGGATGGAAGCCAGAGTGAAACCCAGCAGAGGAAACAATAAATCCTGTAGCTCCATGTCCTGCACCCAGGGTTTGGGTAGCCTCACCTCTGTGATATTACTGGTTGTTGTGGCTCCTGTGGCCTTTATCTTGGGCTGATTTTGCTCATTTCTTGCAGTTTTCTTCAGACATTCCACATTCCTGGCTTCTCAATTTCCTGGTTTCTCTAGTTCATGTTCAGCTTCTCTGTCACAAGTTCACATACAGCATGATCAGGGGCACACCACCTGGCTTTCCAGACCTTTTTCTGAAATCTTGGAAGCTTCCTTGGTTCCACAACTTGATTTTGCACACCCATAAACCTTTCAAGGCTATATCCAATGACCTACCACTTCTGACCAGACCCACCTCAAGTCAGCTATAAGCCTTCATACCCTAGTTATCTACCAAAAGCACCACCTGTGAGCCCATGAGGCTTTGGGGAATTTGTTAGATCTAAACCATATCAAGGACCACACTTGAGCTCTTTAAAATCACAGAAGTGACATCTCAGTATTGAGATATTCTATTGGGTAGAAAAGCAGGTAATTTAAAGAATGAATAATGAGAATAAGCACTGAGAACCATGTTAGAATTTGCATGTGACACCTTCTGTACCTTAGGTCTTTTCTTGTTGAGACAACATACCTGATAACCCAAAATTAAATGGGGAAAGGTTTACTTCACTCAGTCCATAATTGGCTGGCTCAAGGCAGGATGGCACATGGCAAAGGGGCAACTGTCCATGGTGATGGAAGACAGCAAAAGCAACAAGACTTTCTGTCCCTTATATCCTGTCTGCTGGGATTAGAGTAGTGCCAATCCAGTCAGTGGACTGACTGATCCAGCAATCACCCACCTTTAATCTCAGCACTCTTAATTATAGTAATGAACCATGAATTGATCAGATTCAATTCCTTCCTAAAAATCCCCATCTACAACCGTACAAGGCTTTGGGAAGACATCTAGACATAAGCTGTAATGTTCCACCTCTGATCCCTCTAAGACTGATATACATTCTGTTATGAAAAAGGCATTTAGTCAAGCTCTAAGAGTTGCTAAAGTCCTGATGGTTTTAGCATTGCTGAAAAGTCTGAGGCAAAAGTCTCCTCTGAGATTTTAAGGCAAACTCTTAGCTGTGAGCCACTGTACAAATGAAAAGAAAGTTAAACACTTCCAACATTCAATGGCACAAGTTAGACATTTCCATTCCAAACAATACAAAGGAATGGGACCAAAGCAAGTGCAAAATCCAGCAGGGCAAACACTAAGTCCCACAGTTCCGCTTTCAGAATCCCTGGAAATCTATGCCAAGTTGTAAACTCCAAAGAATTTAGGTGACTCCACCCCTATAGCACTTCAGGTGGTTGTAGCTCCCACAGCTTCTCTCTTGGGCTGGTTCCGCTCCTTCCTTGCAGGTTTTCTCAGATGACCCACACTCCTGTGTTCTCCAAACTTCTGGGGTCTCCACTGCACCTTCTTCTTCACACCCACAGCTTCACACACTACCCTGCTAGGGACAATTGCCTGGCCTCCCAGGCCTTTTTCTGAAAACTTGGAGGGAGCTTTCCTGACCCTGAAGTTCTTGTACCTAAAATCAGCACCATGTGGGTGATGCAAAAGTCTGCTGCCAGGTGGAGAATTAGCCAGACTAACTTCTCTTTTGGCTATAGGGGTTAAGTACCTGGATCACTGAACACTCTAAACCCAATTCCAAAAACAAATTCTCTAGGTTGCTGCCATTCTGGAACATGGTGTTCTAGGACTTTCTTTTCAAAGAAAAGTCTTTCATTTTTGTAATTTTGAGGCTGAAAAGGGTGAAGTCCTGCTGCTCCTTGTAATGCCCTCTTAGGCCATCTTTTCTAATATTCTGTTCTTTCTCAGCAATCAAGATCTCCTCTGCTCTATATCTGGATTCCACAGTTTTATTGGAGCTTCCTTGTCAACCAAAATCATAACTTTTAAAATCATTCTACTGAGTCCTTTGCTCTTAATTCTCAACATAAATCTGGCTAAAAGCCCCCAACTGTAGCCATGCCACTTCTTGAACAGTGGACTGCTTTGAAATGTCTTCTACAAGATTAATTAACTTACCACCCTTAATCTTAGACTCAGGCAAAGTCTCTGTAGACAAGCAAAATGCAAACAAACTTTCTACCAGCCCACCACACACATTGTCTGGAGTCTGACAGCCAAATGCAGTCATTCCAAGCAGAAACCTCCTGAGCCAGGTCTTCACAGACTTTCCGGTTTTCTTAACTCTTCCCAGGAGCTCTCATACAGTACAGGGCAAGGTGTTCCAGCACTACCTTTTCAGCCAGCATATCTGAACCTTTCCAGTCTTCCCACAAGCCATTTCCAAAGGCTCCTAAACCACATTGCCAGGCATAGTCACAGCAGCAATCCCACTTCTAGTACTAAATTCTTAATTTTCTCATTGATGAAACAAAATGCCCAACACATAAAGTTAAAGGGGGAAAGGCTTATATAGCTCAGTTTGTAGAGGTTTCAGTCTATAACTGGCTGGCTCCAAGGCAGGAAGGCACATGCAGAGTAACAAATGTTTATGGCAATGGAAGATAGCAAAAGCAACAAGGGAAGGGTGGTGTCATGGTTTATGTCAGTGGCCCCCAAGCCTCATGCAAATATGTATTCAACCGTATTTGTGATTGGTTTGTTGTCTAGCACTTGTGGTGTGAGTGTTTCTCCCACCCAGGGATGGAGTCAGTGTAACAGCAGGAAAAAGGTGTGTCTTTCTCTTTTGCTTTTGCTTTAGCTTTTGCTGTTTGCAGTGGCCATGAATGGCTGCCCTGCTGTGCCACCCTGCCTTGGAGCCAACTGAGTATGGACTGAAACCTCTAAGAACTGTAAGAAATAAACCTTTCCTTCCCTAACTTTAAGTGTCAGATATTTTGTCTCAACAATGAGTAAAATGTAATTAAGACAGGTGGCAAGACTCTGTCCCTTATATTATATTCAGTCTACTGAGATTAGAGCAATGCCCATTGAGTTAGTGGGTTGGTCCAGCAGTCATCCACCCTTAATCCTAGCACCCTTAATCCTAGCAATGAACCATAAATCAATCACACACTCTAAGATCAGTCACTTCGTAAAAAGCCCCATCTAAAACTGTATGAGGCTCTGGGAGGATATCTAGACACAAAGCATAGCACCCTATAAACTGAAAGTTAGATTGAGAGGCTTAGCTAGATTACAATTAATCTATTTTGGTAAGCATATAGGTAGCAAGGTGTGCATGCCTGTAATCCCAGCTACTTGGGACACTGGGGCAAAAGAATCTAAATTCTAACCTGTCCTAAGAACTCAATGAGACCCTGACTCAAACTGAGCCTTCTGGCCAAACCAAACCCTTTAACAAGAAGAAACAATTTAATTCTCTTGATTATCAAAAAAAGAGCTTACTGTTATTGTAAGACCCATGGCACCTTAAAAAGGATTATAGAAAATTCAAACAATAGGAAAAAATTAATAGAGAAACAGGGTGGCTCTGAGGAAACAAAGAGGAATTTTTTGTTTCTCCTCATGGGAAGTGGCAGTTTATATAAATAGAGAACAGATTTGTGCCCCTGTGGATACTGACTGGTGCTATGTACTCTGTTCTCATCTTCCATATTAAATTGCCCTTTTCCTAGGAATAATAACCCTGTATATATAGTGGCATTTTCAAATTGAGCTATGACTACACATAAACCCCAACCTACAAAATTCCAATTGGACTATATCAGCTTCAAGTTTTCTTCATTTGTCCCAAATCTGGGTTCGTCTAACACACAAGTTACTTCCACCATGCCACCCAAGTTCCACCCCAGTGAAATAAAAGTTGTGTGTTTGAGGTGTACCAGTGGCAAGGGCAGCAGCACATTTCCTCTGGTCTTTAAGACTGCCAACATAACAATACAAGACAAAACAACACCCCACAAACAAGTTACACCATGTACCAGATTGCCAAAACAGGCTGGTGATGACAAGGGAACTGGTGACTGGTGACTGGAAGAGTCTGATGATTACAGTGAAAGTGATCCTTCAGAAGAGACAGTTGCAGATTGAAGTAGAGGCTTCCACCTCTGCCTTGATCATCAAAGCCCTCAATGAGCCACCAAGAGACAGATGGAAACAGAAAAACACTAAGCACAGTGGAAACATTACTTTTGATGAGACTGTCAGCTTTCCTGACAGATACAGCACTAATCTTTAGCCAGAAAATGTTCTGGAACTGATGTAGAGAATTATATAGGACCTCCAAATGATCCAAATAATATAAGGAAAATATAACTCCTGAACTGCTAGATGTCTTATATGCTGAATTCACATTCCCCAAAACTGAAGAATGAACTCTAAGGAACAAAGGAGGTTAAGAGTAGGAGTATTTACTGAGGTCCTGAGAGAGGCAAGAGGGGCCCCCAAGTGGGTTGCTGAGGACCCCACTTCTCAGGAGAACTTTAATAGAGCATAACCACATGGGTACAACTTGGCTTACAGCTATGATCACCCAATAAGATTATAAGTATAGATGCTTAGGTAATATTGATCCAATGGGGAAGAAAGTCATGTAGCAAATATGCATGGAAATAACAGTGATGCTTTTCTTCCTCTTTTATGTGGAAGCTTTTGAGGTTGATAAGGTTGATGACCTTCAACCTGAGGTTCGTTCACCTAGGACACCCTGCACATGAGTGACCCGCGTGATGAAGCAATAGCAGGAAAGAGATCATGGCATTTTCCTGGCCCAGTCTCTGCGTGAGCACAGAAAGCGGCTCAAACCTGCACAAACCAGGAAGCACCTTCTGCCCTCCCCTCCAGATCTGTTTCCACGTTCATGTGCCTACTTGCTACAACCAGAAGCTTGCAAGTTTTCTGCTATGGACTCTAGTAGACCTCAGGTGCCTAACAAGTGCTGAGGCAGTCGATAGCTTCTAGACAGATGCTGGGTAACCTCAGTGTACCTACCCTGAGCGTCCCTCCAGCCATAGGCTGGGCCTGTGGTGCTCATCCGTCCTGCCTGTTGCATCTTCTTGGTCACTCTGCAGGAGAGGAAGCAGGAATGGTCTTAGGTGTCAAGGTCTTAGGGGGCAGAAATTTGCCTTGTTTGCAGACAGCAATGGTGTGGCTGGGACTTGGATAGGAACGTGGGCTCTGGGCCAGGGTTTAGGAGGTCCGGATGGCACATGCCCAGAGGGAGTTTGCCCCTGCCCTGCCCTGCTGGGTTGAACCACTCACCACATCGATTAGTGTGAAGTGATCTGCCACGACGTCAGGAAGGAACACCAAGATGAGAGACCGCTCTTCACTCTGCCCATCCTGTGGGGTCACAGGCAAAGCCTGGCTTCAACCCTAGGGTTTTTGTAGAGCCAGCTCCAGGTCTAGAGCAGGTACTGAGATGGCTCCAACTCTAGAAATGGCATTAGAGCTGGAAGCTGTCACTGGGGCTGGCTCTTGCTCTAGAACAAGGGCTGGGGCTGATTCTACTTCTGACGCTAGTGAAAGCGCTGGCTCCTGCTTTGCAGTAGGTTTTAGAGCTAACACTGAAGCTGGTAACAGAGCTGCCGGGGAGCAGAATTCCACCATGACTGCCTTTCTCTTAGTCTTTCAAAGATTGAAGTCAACCCTGCAAATGGATGTTTTCCTGTACGGCGGTCCATGCATGAGGGGTCTGAGGCTTGTCCTTGTTCCCTGCCTAATGCCATCCTTGAAGCTCTTCCTGGTGGGGCCCAGCACGGACCCCTCCTCATGGGCTCTTATGTACCCACCTGAGAAGGCCTTTTTATCCTCAACCTTGGTCTTCCTGGGCTTCGTGTCCTCCAGCTGGATCAGGAGATCAACACGGCGCTCCCAGCCCAAGATAGGTGTGCTGAGCTACACTTAAACCATCAGCTCCTCTTTCTGCTTCCTCCTTCTCCTTCTCCTTCTCCTTCTCCTTCTCCTTCTCCTTCTCCTTCTCCTTCTCCTTCTCCTTCTCCTTCTCCTTCTCCTTCTCCTCCTCCTCTTCCTCCTCCTCCTTCCTCCTCCTCCTCCTCTTCTTTTTCTTCTTCTTCTTCTTCTTCTTCTTCTTCTTCTTCTTCTTCTTCTTCTTCTTCTTCTTCTTCTTCTTCTTCCTCTTCTTCTTCTTCAGACAGGGCTTCCCTGTGTAGCTCAGACTGGCCTGGAACTCAAGGCGACCCTCCTGCCTCAGCTAGGCCCCCAGCCCACAGGAATGTAAACTCTGCTTTGTACTCCTGCCTAGCACTCCCATGACCCTAGTAACATCTTATCCCATGGCTCACACTGCCAGGGTGCCTGGTTTTCTGAGACGCTTGAAGGACTTATCTTTCCTCTGACACCTCTGAAGGGCACACCTCACCAAGTTCCTAGGGAGCCAGCTGAGTACCCACTACCATGAGGAGGGGGCAGGGTGAGCAGGCACTGCCCACACCTCCGTGTCCTGACAGGGGGTGATGTGGGTATGCCTGGCTGTGGCATGGGGAGTACAGAGCCTCACGGGGCTTCTGGGATCCCTAGTCTCCCCTGTGCTTCCCACATGCTGTGCCTCACTACTCTAGGTCTTCCTTCTGTAGTGCAAAGAGACCTCAGCTCTCTAGCAGGAATTGTAAGTGTGGGATTCAGGGTTTGGATGCTGAGCTATCCAGTGCTCTCATTTTCATTTTGGAGACAGGAGCCTTTCTTCTTAATCATCCAATTTTTAAGTTAGTCCTGTGGCCCTCCTTGAAATAGGCCATGAGGGTATCACATCTACCATACCAACTCATGATATCTCATATACTGGCTGACTGGGGTATTGGAAGGGTACTGCAGGGCAATTTACCTGCTTTTTCCACTGAATTATGCTTCATGCTTAGAAGCATGCCTGCACACAGTACTGCTTTACATATGTTTATGTAATCAATGAGCCCAACCAGCTGTCTCTCAGATAGCTCAGTGTGTTAGGGCCTCTCAGTTTGCCTACACCCAGGATAAGGGCACCCTAGATATGACCTGAAACCTGCTTTACAAATGGAGGAACTGCTTTCCCCAAGGCGTTAGATTAGGAAGGCCCAAGCCAAAAACCTTCCTCCTGGGTAGTAGGGAGGCAAAAGTCACACATAAGAAACCTACAGTCTATGTCAGCCCACGGGGCAGGGCCAAGTCCATGTTAGGCACTTCCAGGACTCATCCCACTTAATTCTGATAACACCTTATCCCCTAAGCACCCCAGTTTCCACAGAGCAAATTGGAGCTCAGAGAGATACAGGATAAGTCTCCCCTGGTCTTAGGAGTGGAACACATAGATGTATGACAATAAATCCTTAGTAGTTTGCAAAAAGGTAGGGATGATGAAGAGGTCCTCACCCTACAGTGCAAACATTATGTGGTTTATCATCCACTGGGAGTTTATCCCCGCCTGTCTAGAATTGGTGTTCACTCATTTTCTCCCTGAGGTGGGTTCAAAATGACTTCAAACTTCAAAATGACTCACTGCTATACACTGCAGCGGAATAGCACGCATAGAGATCCCTTTCCCATCCCTGTCAAGGTCTGGGAAGTTTGTATTTGTAATCTCAGGGGAAAGTTATTGGAATTCCTGTAAGTTTATTCCAATCTACCACTTTCAGTGCAACCCATGGCAAGAGTAAAGACACTAGGAATATCTACAGTTAAGGGTAGCCAAGGGGTCCTGAGTCCAGCCCAGATGAAGTTTATCAGAACAAAGGTCTCTACCCAGGGCCTAACCCAGATTTTATTAATTTGTAAATAAGGGAGTTGCTAGAAGATGAGTGACCATGAGAATGGTGGGATTTATGTGAGTATGGTGAACTGGGCTAGCTAGGAGGCCAGAAAACACTTCTACAATATGCAGAGAGAAGGATATGCGGAAATGCCAATCTGCATAACACAATTGAGGTAGCATTTAATGTTTTGGGGCTGGTGTGCAAACTTTTCTGCCCTGGGAAGTCATAGCCTCTTATTTCGAGGCTGGAACCCAATTGACATCCCTGGAGTGATGGCTCTGCCATTCTGCTGGCTCAACCATGTTTAGGGAGACACTGGGGCAGGAAAACAGCGACTGTCATCTAGCTTTAGATTATGCATCAGCACCTCAGCCAGCCCTACCTGTATTGCTTAGAGCCAATTGAAGAGAAAAGGAAATAGCTTAATTAGCTCTGTACCTATCAGTACATGGCGATAGGGCCAGGTTTAGCCATAGTTATTGCTCTTTATTCAAGGAGAGTTGCCCAGGTGGTCCTCTACAAACACACATGTGCACACATACACACACACATACACGCATCAAGGGCATTGGATGGATGGAGCTGTTTGTGGGGAACCACAGTGTGGGTTGGCTTGCGCTGATTTGCTCAGGTTGCTGTTTGGGCTCCTTGGGAAAATCACTGGAGATGTATGAGTGAAAGCTGACTCCAGATTCTCCAGATATGATTAAGATCCCCACTCCACACTTTCCTGAGCCCTAAGCCTTGACGAGCCTAGAGTCAAGACAACGTCCTGCTTTCTGCAGTGTCTCTGAAAATGTGAGCTATCTGTAAGGGTGCCTGGTTACCGTTATCAAGGAAGTGAGGTCATTTTCTGAGGCCTCTTTTATCTGAGGCTTTTCCTTATACAAAGGTCCCATGTGCTGCTGACTTCTTCCCCTCCCTATGCCATAGGTACAACTTGACATAGGACACCAATATCTACCACCCTACCGTGCCCTGATAGGCCTAGGTGCAGTCAAATGCCCCAGTTTTGGGGAGAGTTGGGTTCAGACCAAGCCTCTCTTTCCTGTGACCCCTGGACAAGTCGCTGTGCCTCTCAGGGCCTCCCCACCTGCTCCTAGTGGATCATTCCGGCTTCCTAGGATGTTATCAGTTGTACATGTCCATAAATATCTCTATTCCCTGTCACACCCAAGAATTGATGCCACCTGTTGCTGGTGGACAAACTTAGGGATGGTACAATCACAAGAAATGCAGGGATGAAGAATGTAAAACAACACATTTCTGGGGTCCCGCAGAGGGGTTGAGTGAAAAATCACTGCTTCTCTTGGCCATGTTTTCATGCTGCACCATGGGAACCTTGAAATGATTGAGACTCAGAGAGCCTTTCTCTTTAGTGTAACTTTCCAATGGCTTCCCATGGGATTTAAACTCAGGATCAGCTCAAGAGATTCCTTTTGGCCTATGGGGTAGGTGTCTGACAAGGGCTCCTACAGATCACAGCCATAATGCAGGTAATTTTAGAGCTGGCTTGTTGTAATAATCTGTAAAAAGCTAGATTTTGCAGGGTGTGGTGGCACAAGCCTGTATTCACAGCTACTTTAGGAGTTGGGGATGCTGAAGCCTGAGGATTCCTTGAGCCCAGGAATTTGAGGCCAGCCTGGGCAACAGTGTAAGATCCTCTCAAAAACAAAACAAATGAAAAGCCCAGGTAGTTTTCGGCTATTTGGGGAACACTTATTCTAGGAAGCTAGACTTTGTCCCTGCTGAGGGCCATCTTTATTTTAGCTTGGATAAACTCTTTGTTCTGACAGTCATTGTGCCTCCACACCTCTTTCAGATCATTAAATACAGGGAAACACTGCAGCCAAGGGTCTTTTTTTCTTTCTTTTTTTTTTGAGTACCGGGGATCAAACTTGTGTTTGCCAGGCAGGTGCTTACACCGCTGAGCTAAATCCCCAGCCCCCCAAGGGTCTTTTTATGTTTTAATTCTTTCTTTTTAAGTGCCTTTCAATGTAATACTGATATAGGGGAAAGAAACTTCCAACCTACTAGACCTCCGTTATGAGTTAATGTTTCCTAAAATTGAAGAATGACTTTTAGGAACTACAGAGGTTAAGAGCAGACTATATTGAGAGAAAGAAAGCTTCTGCCCAAGAGAGAAACAGAAGGGATCCTGAGTGGGTTTCCAAAAATTGTCTTTTCTAGAGACCTTTTATAGAGCAAAACCATGAAGCGAGGCAGGTCTAAAGTGTGGAAAAATGAGAACTCACAAGGTAGGCAGGCAGGCGTCAGGTGGGATAGAACTATGGTCATCCAATAAGTTTACGAGTATAATTGCTCAGGTAAAATTGTTAAAATTGGGATGAAATGGGGAGGCGAGTCACATAGCAATGGGCATGAACACAGAACAGGGCCTTTGCTGGTAAGGGGTTGGGTTAATGGCTCCTTCTGGCTCTCTCAAGGTGACTGATACCTATTTAGACTATCAACCCCTGATGCATATACTTAGGATGTGGTTACATTTGCTTTGTCTTTTGTTTTGAGATCTGGCCTGCAGTGGAGGTTTTTGCAGGTATCTGGCCTTCTGTACCAGCTCCTTCGAGGGCCCAGCTCTGTTTGACTGCCTGTAACATTTCTATCTAATTCAGCAGCTGTGGTATCACTAAAAATGAGTGGTGAGGAAACAAGGCCAAGGGCACTCAAGACCCTATTTTTTACACAGTTCTCTAAATACATGTTTTAGAGCATTATTCCCAAGTGATGATTATAATGGGATTAAACGACCATACTTGTCCTAAAATTCTGTTTTTGTTACTATTGTGAGTAAAATTTGGAAACATGAAAATGCAGAACCTGAAACCACACTTTTATGTATGTATTTTTAAATTAATAATCACTGAAAAGAGGTATTAACAAGGCAAAGAGCTCCCCTAACTCTGCCTTCTGTACAAACACAGCCCTAACTAGGCAGCCTACAGCGCTCGGCCTCCAGGACCTGCGAAGGGAACCCGACAGGCCCGAGCCCCGCCCCCAGGAATGACGCATCACGTTCCGCGCCGAGCCCGGAAGTGACGCAAAACCGGCACCGCCAGGGCCCGCCGTGAGTGCCGCCGGACCCGGTTTCTGTCGCCCTGGGCAAGGCGGGCTTTCCTTGGATGGTTGCAGCAGCAGGATCATGACGGGGAAGAAGTCTTCCCGGGAGAAGCGGCGCAAACGGAGCGGTCAAGAAACAGCCGCTTCGCTCGCGGCCCCGGACCTGGTTCCCGCCCTCGTCAGCAGCGGCAGTGGCAGCACCAGCGGCTGCGGCAGCACCAGCGGCTGCGGGAGCGCGAGCTGCTGCGGGAACGCCAGCGTCAGTGGCAGCGTCGCTGGCGGCGGGAGCGGCGCGGAGCGCGGAGAGCGCGGGGAGCGCCGCAAGCGCAGGAGCACCGACTCCTCGTCCAGCGTCTCGGGCTCTCTGCAGCAGGTGCGTGCGTCCCCGCTGCGCCTCCCGGCTGTCGGGTCGGCGGGCCCGGCGGGAGCGCTTTGTTAGAGCGGACCCCAAGGAGTCACCCTTGCTTAGCTCAGGTACCCGAGGCCAGGGGCGCCGCGCTCCCACGGCCTGACCCTGCACGGCTGCACTTTCCAGCTAACTGGCAAGCTTGCCTTCTTCGGTTAAACTTTGCCAGTCTTCCTAAAGAGAATGCAGGGGTCGGGAGCGTGCCTTCAGCGCCCCTTTGAGCTAGACCATTTCTCTCCTTCACCTTTTCGATTACGGTTAACTTCACATCACGTATGAGAACGTTGAGGCCCCAAGAAGTTAAGGAGCAAGACTTCACTCCTCCTCTGGACCGCAAGGCTGCACATCGTTTATACGCGAGTTTACAGAAGTTCTATTCTTTACGCGCCGTTGATGTTACGATACCATCGTTTGAAAATAGTTTTCAAAAAAAAAAAAAAGATGTTTAATCCTAGGATGTAAACAAACAAACAAAAAAGAAAATAGCTTTCAGTTTAATGTGATACACAGAAATTCAAACATGTGGGAGCCCCTCTTTGTGCCTCCGCATTAGTAGTTGGTCATGTGCAATCTCTTTTCATTATCCTTTGTTAGATGCGTGTAATTAGTTTCTAACACAGAAGCTTTATTTTGAGAACCCTTCCATTGAATTGAACCCCACTGCACTGGAATAGTTTTTTTCCCACATACGGCGCATTATTTTTATTAACTGCCTAGTATTATCAAATACATTTCAAATAAGACTTTACTAATTTATAGTCCAAACAGTGCGCCAGAATACCCATTTGATATCCACTAAAATTTGATACCCATTTTTAACGATTTATCAGACTAATGAGTCAGATTAATCATAGCTTTTGTTTTAGTCCATTTTTTCCTGATTAGTAATGAGATTGAACACTTACATATTAATTTGCTATTTGATTCCTTCTTGCAGAGTTGGATACATCCTTTGCACATTTTTTTCTTTCGTTGTTTATAGTTATTCCCTGGAAAGTTGCACTGTCTTTGCCTGAAGTCTTTGTTTTAAATCTTTGTGTAGAGTGTGTTGCAAATGTTATTATAATTTTGTTCAGGGTGTACAAAAACTCTTGATTTCTTTGTAGTCAAAGCTGATATTTTCTTTTGGCTCCTGAGATTTTGCCTGTCTTTTAGAAAGCTCTTTCGTATCCAATATTATAAGACGACTGTATTTTTCTTCTAATAGTGTCTAACATTCATCTTTAAATTGGGAATTGTAGAAGCACAAAAAGTCATTTGTTTTTATGATTTTTCTTTTATGTAACTACACTATTTTATTTGTTTGAAATTGATTCTCAGAATTTCTGCTAAAAGTTTTGTCTTTTTCAGCACTAATAGTTTTTGTCCATTTTGCATTATTGGAGATTTCTAGTGTAATATTGAACTGTAGCAGAGTTAATAGGCATTCTTTTCCCGGTTTTTAAAAATGAGAACATTTATAATACTTTGGCCAGAGCTGGGAAATTTTCTTCAACTGACTCACTGGAGGGTATATGTGTCAGGTAATCTTGAGATACATTGTATTTGGTTTATTAAGTTTGTTGTATACAATTGGAGTTCGGTGTTTTGAGCTTTGTGTAAGTATTCCTAAATTATATCAGCCTGTAGTTTTTGTGTTATGGATATAGGAAGCTTTATTATCTTTTTTGTTGTTATGTTTGAGAATAGTTCATAATTGTTTTCTCAGATGTTTGTCAGAACTTGATCATTGAACCATAATTATGTGAGTATTGTGTCTTTTTATGGGATTATTTTTTTTTAAAACCATACTAGAAATATTTTTTAATAGTTATAGATCTAAGGACTGGGGATTTAGCTCAGCGGCATAAGTGCTTTGCCTTGCCAGTGTGTGGTCGTGAGTTCGATCCCCAGTACTGATTAAAAAAAAAAAAAAAAGTTATAGATCTATTCAGTTTGCCCGGTCCCTTATAGATTCAGTTTTGGATATCACTAAAGTTCGTGTATCTTACTACTCTTTATTATGATAAAGAGATCAACAGTGTTAAGTGTTATAAACATTTACAGATAGAACTAAATCTAATTTCTAATGAAAAATAAGGGTGTTTTTGAAAGAAAAAAAATCATTGCATGTTAGGCATATAGACAAGTGTGAGTGCTGTAATATCTGTGTACAGTTCAGTGGTTTGGTTGTATTCAGAATTGTGTTACCATTGTTAGAGTTAATTTGGTACCAGGGATTGAACTCATGACCTTGTACTTGCTAGGCAGGTGCTTATGTCACTGAGTTAAATCCCCAGCTAGAGTTAATTTAAAAATATTTTATTACTCTGAAAAGAAACCATACGTATATCTTTTAATGATCATCCCTAATACTTCACTTTATTCTGTTCCTGGTAATCACTAATGTACTTCTTGTCTCTACAGACTTACAGATTTTTTTAATTTTAAAAAAATTAAAATTTTTACTAATACATGTTTGTAGCACATAACGATTGTGTTCGTTGTGAGGCATAGGGGCATGTGCATAACACATCTCAATTCTTTCTACTTCTTTGCCTCCCTCCTCTCTCCATCTCTGGGTCCTCTTCACAGTTGGAAAAGATCTGTCTCCTGTTTACTACTGTTGGTCTTTTATTCAGCTTCTTATATTATAGATTTTTTTATTCCAGACCTTTTTTGGGAATGAAATCATGCAATATGTTGTAGTTTGTGTTTGGCATTTCGATTTAGCGTGCTTTCAGTTTTTGTCCATGATATTGTATGCAGGTTTGTCCCTTTGTGGCACAAAGGGTCACTTTTTTATGGCTATACACTATTTCACCGTACCACATTATGTTTTTGCATTTATCACTTAATGGACATTGAGTTTGTTTCCATCTTCAGGCTATGAGCAATGTTGCCACAAACATTCCTGTACAGTTTTTTTTTTTTTTTTTGGTCTTTTTTGAGACAGGGTCTCTATGCAGTTCAGGCTGTCCTTGAGCTCACTTTGTAGCCCAGGCTGGTCTTGAACTCACAGCGATCCTCCTGCCTCAGCCTCCTGAGTGCTGGGATTACAGATGTGAGCCACCATGCCCGGCTTCCTGTACAGTTTTTATGTGGGCACACAATTACATTTCTCTTGGGCATTTAACTGAAAATGAGATTGCTGGGTCTTACTGATGACTCTTTCTGGAACTGGCAAACTGTTTTCCTTCCAGAGCTGCTGCACCATTTGGTGTTCCAAATAGCAATGTGGGGTGTAAAGGCTCCATTTTCACTGTATCATTACAGTGTGAGCTCTTAGAACAAGAGCTGACTTTACTTTTCAGTATAATTATCACAATTTTAAAAATTGGCCAGTTTTAAAAAAATTAGTTTTTTTTGAGACAAGGTCTTGCTCATTGTGTAGTCCAAACTGGTGTCAAACTCATGGTAACCCTCAGCCTCCCAAATTCTGGGATTATGGGTGTGTATCACCACACCTTGCTATTTTCTTTTAATTCGCCTGTTTTAGCTCCCTTTGTAACAGTTCCGTTAGAGGACATAACAGTGAAATTTCCCTAACCTGTATGGTCAGGGAGGCTTTTCCGGAAGAAATGACTTTTGGATTTGCTGTCTGACAGGTGTTAGAGTTTGTTAATCTTGTTAGTATAGTATGTATAAGACTATGATAGACCGGAGAATAGTGTGCATAAAAGCCCTGCTTACATGAAATAAGGGGAGCGGAACACGTGATACCTGAGTAATTCAAAGGTCGTTGTGTCCAGAACCCCAAGAGTGAACACGAAGCAGCTGGTAGGTCCTGTTACCCCCAGAACAATGGGAAGTCATTGAAAGGTTTAAACAAGTATGATTGTTTATCAGTTTTAGAGATTCCATTATGCTGATAGTACATAACACAGGACCTCAGTCAGGTGTTGGGAGCCCCCATTAAATGACTCTTGCTGTAATTTACAAAGATTGAACTAGTTTTAATCTTGACTATGACAAATTTGGCGAGACTGGGTACCTTTGGGAAAGCAGAGGTAAAATTGTCAGAAATGTGTTAAATTACTGGAATAATTAGGTTACTTGGAATATAGTTATATGAAGTTTTAAAATAGTGTATAGGAAACATTGTTACTGTGTATTTGTGATTTGGAACATTTTTGTTGCTATTCCATATCTTTTTGTTAGTTTAGTAAAGTGATAATGGATACATGAAACCTGTGCGGGTGAGTTCACTTGCAGGAATGTCTTAATGCTTCAGAAGTCAAAATTGTAGGAACCAGTCAGTGTTAATATATATTATGCATTCACTAAGATGTTATCGCCCTGTCTTCTTTCTTTTCTTCATTCTCCTCCTTCTCTATGTCCTCTCTCTCTGTACTGGGAATTGAACCCAGATCCTCACTGTATCCTAGGCAAGTGCCCTAATTCTCAACTATATCCTCAGCCTTTTGATTTTTCTTTTGTCTGTTTCTCTCTCTCTCTCTTTCTCTCTCTCTCTTTTTTTTTCCTTCCTTTTTTCTTTCTTTATTTTGGGGGGTGGGGGTCTGGCTCTTGCTAGGCAGCTCAGCCTGACCTTGAACTTGCTTTGTAGCTTATTCTGAGCTTGAGCTCTTGACTCTCCTGCATCAGTCTTCTGAGTACTGGAATGACAGGTGTGGTGTGAACTCTTGTCTCTAGCTAGAAACTTTGTTTTGGGCTAAGGTCCCATGCTGACCTCAAACTTTGTATCCTTCTGCCCCAGCCTCTCAGATGACTAGAATTACAAGTACTGTATCCCTGGCTATCCCGGGCTTTCTCTTCCCTTTATAGTGATTCCTTCTGTTACTTGCAGAGTGGAGAGTAAAATCAAAGAATATTGATCTATTAAATACTCTTTTCTGTGGTTTTAGATAAATGTGCAAACAATAAGATTTTGGAAATGCTTGATGAATAATTAAATAAAATGTGTGATACTATGTATATATATATGTGTATATATATATATACATATATATATATATATACACACACACACACACACACACATATATATATATATATATATATATATATATATATACACTCTGTATATTTTAAATAGTGTGACTTAATAGTTCTTTATTCTTTTAATTTTAGGAAACCAAGTATCTTTTGCCAACGTTGGAAAAAGAATTATTCTTGGCAGAGCATAGTGACCTTGAAGAAGGTGGACTGGACCTGACTGTGTCATTAAAACCAGTTAGTTTCTATATATCAGACAAAAAAGAAATGCTCCAGCAGTGCTTCTGTATCATAGGCGAGAAGAAGTTACAGAAGATGCTTCCTGATGTGTTAAAGGTACTTCATCAAACGTTAGACTGTGCGCACCTGCAGGAGTAGCTCGTTCATTGTAGTCATTTTACTTGATGCAGCTTGTAATTGGGTGTTCTCATCCAAAGCAAGCTATGGATACAGAAGAGGAATTTGGAGAACTGCAAATTGGCCTTGCATATTTAAAGACTTCAAAGGAAAGTTAAGGCAAAGAGTTTATTGTTGTCAGAGTAACTAATTCATGAAATGCAGGAAGTGGTAGTAACTGAAGTGGAGGTGTAATGAATTTTGCTGGCACTTTAAGAAATGCGTTTATGTGTAGCGATACACAATGGTGGTTTCTGATAGCTTATGTTTCATTTTGTACACAGGGTTTTCATTTATTTCTGAAAGAGATCTTAGACAAGCCCAAGATCATGTATCTAAAGCACATAGAGCCAGGACTTGAATACCTTTAGAAGAATTATGTAACATAAATTGACTACAATTAAAAAATAGCTGGGAAACTGTACACTTTATGTATTTCTGTCAAATCTCTAAAATGTTAATGATAACTGGCAGTTTTTCAGATTTCATCACATGAGAAGATTTATGTGGCTCTACTCAAGGTTTTCATTTGTTTTATTGTAACATTTTGCTAACCAAAATTTTTCTTATGATTGCAGTTTTCCAGTTTACATTGGAACTATAGTACATAAATGCAATTTTTAAAAATGTTATTTCCTTTAGAACTGTTCAATAGAAGAAATTAAAAAACTATGCCAGGAACAATTAGAGCTCCTGTCTGAAAAAAAGATCTTGAAGATTCTTGAGGGTAAGAATACATATTTCTATATTCTGGTTACTTTGGTGATTTATTATACTATATTCAATATTAATTCTGAGGTATTCTTTTTGTGAGTTACATTATTGGGTGATCATTGAAGAATATCTTTATTTGTTGTGCTGAGAAAATTTACATTATTGGAATAGGATTTCATTTTATAATTTTGATGTATAGTTATTCCAGCTTAAGTATGTAGATGAGAGGCTGTTCGTACACTGTGATAAAATGAAATGAGAAAATGTTTACCAAAAATGCTGTAAAAATTGCTGAGACTACAAAGAATCTCCTTAAAATAATTAAAACTTATTCTGCTATTTATTTATTAATTACTTTTGTACTAGGGATTGAACCCAGGGTCTTCACCCTGAGCTACATCCCCAGCCCTTTTGATTTTTATTTTGAGACAGCCCTCCCTAAGTCAGTAAAGTTGCTTGGGCTGGGCTTTGTGCTCCTCCTGCTTCTGCCTTCACAATTGTTGGGATTACAGGTGTACCCCCTCTGCCACCTCTGCTTCACATTCTCTACAGCCTTTTGTTACCTAATGCATATTATTTCTTCTCTAGAAAGACTGAGATGCAGTTGGAAGAATTCTTTGTAATTAGCCAACATTTATATGTCCACTTTAAGTGTGACTATATTTGTGACATTGTTACTTCTAGAATTTTGCATTTTCAGGTTTTTAAATTTTTGTTTGTTTTGGAACTACAAAGATTTTACCTTTTGTACCACTAGAGACTTTCAATTTCTTGAGAGACTTCTGGTTTCCATAGAGATAAACTATTTTTGTATACTACAGGTTGAACCCAGGGTTTTTTACTTTCTAGGCTCTTCCACTGAGCAAGGTTCACATCCCTTTTATTTGTTTGTTTGCTTTTGTTTTTTGAGACAGAGTCTGTATTGCAGGTTTGCCTTGCTTGTGTAGTTCAGGCTGGCCTTGAACTCAGTGATCCTCCTGCCTCAGCCTCTGGAGTGCTGGGATTATAGGTGTGTGCCATCACACCCCACATCCTTTTTAATTTAAATTTTTAAATTTTTTTTTTTTTCCTTTTTGAGACAGGGTCTCTCTATGCAGTTCAGGCTGGCCTTGAGCTCACTTTGTAGCCCAGGCTGGTCTCGAACTTGCAACGATCCTCCTGCCTCAGCCTCCCGAATGCTGGGATTACAGGCATGAGTCACCACACCCGGCAATTTTTAAAATTTTGAGACTGTTTTATTAAGTTTACCAGGCTGACCTCAAAACATGGTAGCCTTTCCTTAATCTCCCAGTAGCTTCAGTTACAGGCCTCTTACCACACCGGCTGAAAAGGATTTTTTTTGAAATGTGAAGTAGTTTAATGGATTTTGTAATTTTGGAAACAGATGTATACAAGAATATAGTCTCTAAGTACATGTATACCTTCTTGTGTTTATGTAAGAAAGAGGAGGCACTGGAGAAAAGTCATTAAAAAGCTAATTTTATTTATTTATTTATTTATTCATTTGTCTTTTTGAGACAGGGTCTGCACAGGGTCTGTGCAGTTCAGGCTGGCCTTGGACTCACTTTGTAGCCCAGGCTAGTCTTGAATTTGCAGTGATCATCCTGCCTCAGCCTCCGGAGTGCTGGGATTACAGGAGTGCGCCACCATGCCCAGCTGAAAAGCTAATTTTAAATATAAGCAATTGAAAATGTTATATACCAACAGCTGTAAAGTTGTCTACTGTGTGCTACTCTTTGTGAAATAATTAGTAATTTTTACATTTATAAACGTGATTTCAGTGGTTTATTTCCTTTATAAGGTGACAATAGTGTGGACTCCGAGATGGAAGAAGAGGCAGATGATGGCTCAAAGATGGGACCTGACTTAGTCAGTCAGTAAGTTAAAAACTCATTTTCATTTCAAAAATTCTTTGCTGTTTTAGTGATTTCTCACATCACGTATGTGATGTTTTTTTTCTTTTTTCATATGAAATAATTCAACTAGGGGTTGAGGATATAACTCAGCAGCAGAGTGCCTATCTGGCAAGTATAAGAGGGCTGGGAATTTAGCTCAGCAGCATAAGTGCTTGCCTTGCAAGCAGGTGGTCATGAGTTCGATCCCTGGTACCAAGAGAGAAAAAAAAAAAAAAAAAGAGTGTGTGTTTGGTCCCTGGTAGCAAAAAGCAAAAACAATTAAAACAATAAGATAATTCAGCTGTTATCTGTTTGCATGATAGTTGTTTATGCTGTTGTGTAAGAGATTGAGGTTTAGACAAGAAAGATAAAAGCAATGACTAGTTTGGGAACTTAGTTTAAAATTAGAAAGGAATTAGAAAAATAATAAAATAAACAGAAAAATGAAGCAACAAAGGAACAGTTAAAAACTAGAGATGGAAAACACAAAAAATTATAAATTGTGAATAAGTTTATAGACTTGGTCTTTGGAAAGACCGGAATACAGAGAAATTCTTTTTAGGTTTGATGAAGGAAATAAGGGATGAATGGCTGTAACTGCAATTAGGAAGGGAGAAGGAAGGGGATAGGTGAGAAGAGTCGTGAGCTTTAAAGCATAGTGAGAATCCACCTGCAGCACTGTGCAAACTTGAAAATAGCAAATAGTTTCTAGCAAAATACAATTAAATCAAATTGACCTGACACACAATTGGAAGAGATTAATGTAGAAATAAGTAGAAAGTTGACTGTCAATCTGTTGAAAAGAGCAACAAGACAAGATAGATTTGCATCCAAATTATTAGAAGACTCAATACAGGTATGTTTTTAGCTAATAAAATGTTCAGCAAATGGCAGCAATAGCTTCTGATAATTATTTATAAGATTATAACTGTGTTATGTAGCTGGAAGCATCATGGCAAATTTTTGAAAGGCGTATTATGGCAGGTGTATAACGCCCATGTTTACTTCTTAGAAGTATTTCTATTGATGAGTTGTTAATTTTATGAGTTTTGTTATATTAAACAGTGTACCTAACAGGAAGATAAAATGTCAATAAAGTAAAATACTAAACATTTACTGAATGTTTAGAATACACCTCAACATTTTCTACATCAACTGTTTGTTTGCTTTCTAAATCTAGACCATAACAGCAGAAATAAATTCCTCTGTGAACTGTAATGAAAATGCAAATAAAACTACCATGAAATAATCTTTTCTTCAGTTATCACATCTAAGGCAGTTTTTGCACATGTGGAGAGCATGCCCTGTACACAGATGTGGCTTCCACTGAGAACACGTGTTTTGTTGTCCTTCTTTTTTGCTAGGATATACTTTACATCTTGCTGGTCTTCCTGTTTTCTTAGGGAGCTCTTTTGAGGTTTCACCTATCGGTTCACTAGTTGGCTCCAGAATTCTTTTGAAGAGTTCTTTGTGCAGATACATACTGTTCTTCCTGCATTGTAATTAATCATTCATCAATTTGAGTCCCAGTCCTCTTAAGAAAATTTCTCCTTGCTGTTTTGTGCCTGTTATTTATTTCCTTTATAAACTGTGACATGTTTGGATTTGAGTAAAACACAGTCCTTGGCAAACGCTTTGTGTTTTGAAGAACACCACAGTTGCCGCATGGCTTGTCAATAGCATCTATGTCAGCTTTTGTTTTGTTGTAAAATGTAACAATCTCTGGCTTCATTTGTGTTGAGAATTTACTGTCAGTCTTTTTTGGTTTCTTTTTTTGAGACAGGGTCTCATATAATCCAGGGTAGGCTGATCTTGAACTCAGAGGAACCTCCTGCCTCAGCCTACTGAGTGCTGGGATTACAGATGTATGCCACCATGCCTAGCCTATCAGTCTTACCATCATGGTGTTACATTGACAGTATCAATATTACTTTGTTGATTTTCTTCATAGTACAGTCTAGCCTGGAGTTTACTAGTGGCACAGGCCGATTTTGAACTCATGGCCATCATCCTTTTGCCTCACTCTCCCCGTGCTGAGATTTATACCCAGGACTCTCAGCTTCACTGTCAATTTTATCATCATGGTATAATGCTAACAGTATCAATACTACTTTTTTTTTCTTCATCATATAGGAGGCCAGTGTAAGGTCTTTCTGAAATCTAAAGATTTCTCTATTGTGAACTTGCAACTCTTTTTCACGAATTTCTGCTTTGTTCTTGTGACTACTTCCTGGGTTGGTCAACTGGTATCTTTTTAGCAAATGTAACATCAGTGGGTAACTAATGAACCAGCTGTCAAATGTGACATTTGGGTTGGTCTTTGAAATAGGTGCATTAAGTCTGTTCCCAAAGCCATGCACAAATAAAGACCTGGTGACTGAATTCCAAAATAAGTTTCTAAATTCAGGGTGTAAAATGTCTTTGTATCTACCAGGGCATATATTTTTATATCATACTTGGAAGGTTTATTTAGCATATATTGCCAAAAGCTTCAGAAATCATGAAACAATGCAAGTTGTTTATGAATTGTCATATATTTGGACAGTGTATAAATTGCTCAACAGCTCAAAACAAAACTTTCAAAAATGAGCAAATAGCAGTCAATTAGATTATTTTCTTTGTTGATGGGTCTTTCTGTCAAAATGTAGGCAAGTTGAAGGAAACCAGATCTGTTGAGTATCATTATTATTCTAAAATCTTTTTTTTTTTAAATTTTATTTTATTTAAAGAGAAAAAAAAAGCAAAACAGAAAAAGGAAGAAACAATACAGAATTTCAAAGAAAAAGAAAAAAATAAACAGTAAGAAATCACTAGGGGATAAATTATATATTGTCTTTTGGATATACTTGTTTAAGTCACAAAATTAAAGCATCCAAGGTGGACATTCAAACAGTGAGGCTGCAAACAGTTCTGTTCAATGAGCCAATAAAAACTTAGCAACGTGGTTATCAGTCCTACACACTTAAACATACATGCAGTTATATCCTTTAGAGTGCTTTCTTTTCCTCCTTTTGCTTTTCAATTCCAGTATCTGTTTAGTTATATCATGTTTCAGCTTGCTCAGTACCTTACTGATCTGTTTTGTTGTTATTTACTTTTTATTATTTATTTATTTATTTTAATTTTTTATTATTTTGAAGGTAGCAAAATACAACAGAACAAGACAGAACAAAGCCAACTGAGACAGTGCAGTGAAATTGGTACAGAAACCCTCAACAGGTTACTGGCATAACAGTAATAGGTACCACAGTATATCCCGTTATCTTCACAACAGTTGTTCTGTCAATCAGGTATAGCCAAATCAAATGAAATACAGGACATTCTAGAACTTATCAAAACAGAACATTGAATAGAGCAATACCATTAATCAGAACAAAGCAAAACAGTGATAACAATATATGCCTTCAAAGAGATGGTAGAAGGAAATCCCTCCTATTTACTACGTTGCATATGGTCAACCTCTCAAGAGATGTCTAGATCTCTGGCTCACTTGCTAACGGGGGTGGTGGTGGTGGGTTGATTCTTAGCCCGCTCGCCAGTAGGCTCATGGGAACCGCTGAGTGATTCTTCTCCTGCCTCATGCCAGGGGCGCTTACCAAGAGGGCAGGCAAATTGCCTTTGTGTGCTGCGCCTTGAGTCTCTCCATGGTTGGAGCTCTGGGGCTGCTGGTTCTCTTCCCAGCTCAGGCCTGAGCCACTTATCGAGAGGGTGGGCAAATATTCTAAAATCTCAACACACATCTGCCACTTCTCCATAAATCTTTTAGATTCTGATGGTTAGAATGATAAAGTCCTATGAAAGCTTTTAGTTCAGATAGTGGGATGTCGTGATAAATATATTTTTGAGTATTATTGATGCCTATAGAATGTTTTCTTGAATTTGTTAATGTATTTCAAAATGTCTTGTAGCATGTTGTACATCACAATTTCCAACATTGAATTGCAGTGTTGGCATTCTATTCAGTAGGTTTCACCCTTGGCAAGGCCAAATAACATTTTCTGACCTAGTTCAAATGTTGGATTTTTCAGGTATACATGACCACTTTATAGCTTTTTGACTAATAAAATATCTATTTGCCTTACTGTTTTCGTCCTCCTCTGAATCCAGGCCTTCATTCTGTACTTCTCTGTCATATCCATCACATATTGCTAACTTGTTTGGTTTATCTGATCTAAGTCATCAGCTGTAGCCAAGTCACCTGATAGTTCACTCTCACCCTCTTCCCAAAGTTGTAAAAGCAGATTTTCATGTGATATTGTGCTGAGTTTGGCTAATTCTATAGGAAAAAATTAAAATAAAACATGTAATTAAAAAATTACAAATATACAAAATATAACACAGCACATTGTGTGAGTAAAACTCACCTGTTTACACTTTGACACACGTATACACCTTGCTGTTTGTTGTATGCATTGGGTGAATGGAAAGATTGCTTCCTGTATTCCCTAGGTGCAGCTGCTGAGATGCACAGCCAGCGATCATTGTACTAAAATTCCTGTTTGCATTAGAAGAGTATGAGAAACTGAAGTTCTAAAATAGTCCAGCTGCGCCAGCCTTTCTGGTAAGCTGCTCAGACAAGCTGTGCGGATTCCAGGGAGGAAAAGGTCCGATAGCGTGTCCTGTGAGCCTACTGGTGGGTGGGCTGAGAATCAAATTCAGTGTGGCTCGCCCCCCGCCCCCCGTAGCAAGTGGTTGGTTCAGAGCACAGGCTGAATTGATAGTACCTAAGGTACATAGAGTAACTAAATGTTTGTGTTGTTTGGTTGAGTTTGCAGGCCTGGGGCCAGTGGTCTGAGCATCTCTTGGGAGGATGACAGTATGCAATATAGCAAATATGGGGGATTTCCTTCCATCTTGTCTTTGAAGGCCAATATTGTTCTCAGTGTTTTGTTTTGTTCTAATTAATTGCTTTGCTTTATTAGATATTCTGTTTTGATTGGTTTTATTCAGTTTTGTTTTTAGTTTGGTTTGATTTTGCTATACCTGACAGAATGGACAACTATTGTGCTTAACTTTTTTTTTTTTTTTTTTTGTGGTACCGGGGATCAAACTCATGACCTCGTGCTTGCCAGGCAGGTGCTTATGCCACTGAGCTAAATCTCCGGCCCCTAACTATTGTGAAGATAATAAGATATACTATGGTAGCTAATTTTGCTAGTTGTTTTCCTAGTATTCTTCTTTGCAGTTCTATACCAGTTTTGCTGCATTATTTTGATTGACTTTGTTCTGTTTTGTTTTGTTGGATTTTGCTATCTTTAAAATAAAAAAGTCCAGTTGCTAGGAAAAGATGGAAAGTTTTCAGTTTACTTTATGATTCCTCCTTTTTTTTTATTTTGTAGAGAATAAAATCAAATGAAATAAAGCAGAATAGTCAATTAAAAGGCTGAACATGGTACATGACTTGAAAACAAAGTACAAAGAAATCAGTAATGGCTACCATAATGCCTCTTGTTATCTTCAAAAGAATTGCCCGTAGTACCTTCAGACATAATAAAATCAAACAAAATAGTACAGAGTAAAACCAATAAAAACAAAACAATGGAAACAAGTACAGGACTTCAAAACAAGGTAATAATAAAACCACAATGGGCACCATAATGCATCTTGTTATTTTCAAAGTAGTTATCTATGCCATCAGACATGATACAATCAAACAAAACAGAGTAGAAAAAAATGAGTCAAAACAAAAAAATGAAAGCTATACAGGGCTTCAAAACAAGCTAATAGGAAATCAAAATGGCTGCCGTAATATATTTTGTTATCTTTGAAATAGCTGTCCATGCCATCACATATAATAAAAGTAGACAAACTGAAAAAGTAAAACCAAACTAAACAGAACAATGAAAACAATATGAGTTTCAATTCATGATAATAGATTGATAGTGGCCACTGCCTTCCCTTTTTAGACACTTCCCTTTCACTTTCACAGAATATTTTGTACATTTTGAGTTCCATTAACTCCTTTAGTTTCTATACTAGGGAGATAACAAGCTGTTCACCTGTGGGACTCTGAACCATTTCACCCATGAGCATGAACTCAAATTGTATCCGTTTACCTACAAGAGCCTCAAGGTTATGTTTCTTTATAGCTGAGTAATTCTCCATTGTATAAAAATGTCATGGCTTTCTAACCAACCTGCAGCTGATGGGCAAGCTACCCCCACTTTTTTCTGGTTCCCTGTCACATAGAGCACTGTTCTCTCTCCTTTGACTTTCAGTCTATAAACCCCCTTTTGGGTTAAATGTGTTTCTTGTATAAAACATATTTTGATGGACCCTGTCTCCTGATCCACTCTGTCTGTGTTTCTTTTTATTGATCAATTGAAGCCATCTATGTTAGTGATTATGGCCAACCTTCTCTGACTTATCACTGCCATGTTATTTTTCTACCGTTGGTTGTCTACTTTTTCTCTTCATTCCACACTGTCTGCCCTGTTCAATGAGCCCCGTCCGCTGCTGTCTTTTTAAAATTTCTTCTATAATGTCCTTCAGTACTTTTTGTAGGGTTGGTTTGGTAGTCATGAATTCCTTCAGTTGTTCTTTGTCATGGAAGTATTTTGTTTCTCCATTAATTTTGAAAGATGGTTTTTCAGGGTACATTAATCTGGGTTGGAAGTTTTTTTCTTTCAGGACTTGAAATACTTCATTACAAGCTCTTCTTAATTTGATGGTTTGTGTTGAGAAGTCTTTTGTGATTCTGATGGGTTTTCCTTTATAGGTGATCTGTTTCTTTTCCTCTGATAGCTTTTAATATTCTGTTCTTGTGCTGAATTTCTGGGATCTTTATTATATGTCTGAGTGTAGATTGATTTTGGTTATGGCTAGCTGGAGTTTTATATGCTTCACTTATCTGAATGTCAGGTCCTTTTCTCATGTTTGGGAAGTTTTCTGCTACTACTGCTTTAAATAGTTTATGTCATTTGTGTTGACTCCTGCTTTTTTACTGACACCTATAATTATTAAATTACTTTCCTTTGCATTGTCTTGCAGCCATTGAATTGTTACTTCCTGGTTCCTTGTTATTTTTGAGAGATCTTTCATGATTGCAAGCTGCAAACCTGTCTTCAAGGTTTGAAAGTCTATCTTTAGTTTCTTTCAAGCAGTTTTGCCAGCTTTCAATCAAGTTTTTAATTTCTTGGATATCTCTTTGTCATGTATGCTAAGTCTTTTTTATACTGTTCATTCAAGGTTTCATTTTCCTATGTTCCTCTATTCTTCCATCTATGTCTTTAGAGGTGCTTAGCAATTGTTTGTTTCTCATTTCTTCTTTTACCTGAGATAGTATTTCTGTTCTAATTTCTTTTATAGCCTCATGAAATTGTCTCTTAATTTCATTTCCCATCACTTTAGAAACTTCGCATGTGTGACTCCTGATCTCTTCTGTGTTTACATCTCCTGGACCAGCTCTGCTTAGGTTGGAGGCCAGAGACTTTTTCTTACTCGTCTTGACATACTCCTGAGTTCTTCTAGACAAGTTGGCTACGATTTCTCTGAAGTGAGACTGTTTGGTTCTTCCAGCCAGTATCTGAAGGTGGCCATTAGGTGTGCTGGTGCAGGGCTATCTGCTGCTTTTCCCATCCTGCTTTGGCTCATTGGTGGCTGGTGGGGTACACACAGAGGGTGGGGGGCTGGCTGCTGCCTCCTACCTGGCTACTGGCGGGGATCTATGATGATGGCTGCCAGAGCACGTGGAGGGTGGGGTTGGCTGCTACCTCTGGACCAGACTGAGCTGGTTACCAGCAGGGAGCCTCCACCATGGCCCACCACCTCCAGCCTGAGCTGGTTACAGGTGGGGCTATTGGAATGCGCACAGGGGCTGGCCTCAGTCCAAGCAGTTTCCACAGTCTGTTCCCAGCTAGGAGCTGCAGGAGGGAGCTAGCTGCAGTTCTGGTTCCAGGCTTATTCTGCCCGACTCCAAAATGACTCCTGGCCATTTGCTCTTTCCTGTGGGAGGACTGAGCCCTCTGCACTCACCGCCAGCCAGTGCAGTCCTCTGCATCTACTGCTCCCCTCCACCACTGTGTCTCTTTGCAGAGGCCTCTGGGCTCACCAGCCACCACTGTCACTGTGACCATGTGTCCCAGGTTCCAACAGCTCCTCTGGCTCAGTGGGTCTGACTCAGGGTGAAGGCGCTGCCAGCTACTGCCTTCTTCATTCAAGTTTTTCTTTTTTACTCTCGCTTTAGATTCTTCCTTCCTCCTTGTCTTCCCCATGATGCTATATTCCAGCATCTGGACTGTTTTTCTGAGAGAGGCTGTTTTCTTTGCTGCTTACTGTTCCACCATCTTCCTGGAAGTCTCCTACATCATTTTAATACCAAAAATCTCACAGTAGTACCAAGGAAAACTGAATGGGTGATTATTGGCCCTCTCACTTTTGTGTATAGACCTATAGATGTAAAAATTATAAATATTACCATTTAGAATCCAGCAACAGAGGCCGGAGATTTATGAGTGTAATTATTCTGTTGCCCAAGAAGAATCAACTCCAGGAATTTATGAGAAGACTTAATGACAAAATCTGTTAACATACTTCATATCAATAAATTAAAGGAAAAAAGCTACATGATCCTATAAACAGATGCTAAAAGGTTTTTTGGTAATGTTCCACTATCTTTCTTTGTTGTAGATAAGGTATTTTGATACCCATTATGAAATGACTAGTACAGGCAAGCAAATTACCTATTAATCACCTTGCGCAGTGAGAACACTCAAATTTTGTACGGTAAGAACACACAGACTGTAGACGCCCTTACCACACCAGGCCCCTATTCAAGGTGTACAGTATGATACTGGTAATTGTAGTCCCTGTGCTGTGTATAGATGTTCATCCTCATCCTGTGCAGTTGCAGCTTTGTACCCTTCCCACCCACCACCACTGCATTGTTTGAATTCATTTTTGAGGTGACACGTATAATCAGGATCATGCACTACGTGTCTGTCTGTATCTGGCTTATTTCACATAACATAACGTCCTCCAGGTTCATCTCAGTTGTCCTTTTAGGCTCTCACTTTTAATGTTTATGCAACCAGCAGTGGACACGAAATTGTCTTCCTGTCTTGGTTATTCGGGGAAGGCTGCACTGAGTGTGGAAGTGCAGCTGTCTCCATGAAGGGCTGACTTGACTTTCTTTGTGTATGTTCCTGGAAGTGGGATTGCTGGGTCATATGATCTGTTTTTCAGTTTTGAGGAATCTCCATACTGCTTTCCATTTTGGCTGTACTAACTTAGTATTTCTACCAACACTATGCAAGGACTCCTTTTTCTTCCTATCTTGCCAACACTTCTCTCTTACTTCTTGATAAAAATCATTGTAACAGGTGTGAGGTAATGCCTCATCTTGGTTTGGTTTGCACTTCCCAGATAACTAGTTGATATTGAGCCCCTTTTCCTATATCTGTTGGCTGTGTTATGTCTTCTTTGGAAAAGTGTCTATTTGGGTCCTTTGTTCATTTTCTAATTGGGTTGTTTTTTTGTTATTGAGTGATATAAACTCCTTATATATTTTAGATACTCCTTAAGGTAAGCTAAGCTCCAGTGTTTGGTAGATCAGGTGTATTAAATACATTTTTTTGTTGTTGTTGTTTTGAAACAGGGTCTTGCTATGCGTTCAGGCTGGCCTTTGGCTCACTTTGTAGCCCAGGCTAGTCTCGAGCTTACAACAATCCTCCTGTCTCAGCCTCCCAAGTGCTAAGAATACAGGAGTGTACCACCATGCCAAGATTAAATAATTTTTGATTTTAAATATTATCAGTTTATAGCAGGGTTATTGGGAAGCATTCTCATCATAGATTAAGCATATGGAGTCATCATAGATTAAGCAAGAAATAATTTAATATTTAAGTGAAATTGGATTCAGGGATGGAAGCAGAGATGGCCACGTCTTAGTTATTTTTCTTGTTGCTGACACAAAACCCGATAAAAGGAGGAAAGGTTTAATTAGCTCACAGTTTATAGAGGCTTCAGTCCATAATCAGTTGGCATTAAGGCAGGGTAACATGGCCAAGGGGCCACAGTTTGTGGTGGAGGAAGATTCCAAAAGCAGCAAGAGAGGAGGGAGAGACAAGCCTCTTTCGATCCCTTATATTATATGCAGGCTACCTGCTCTAAGGTGACTCACACCCTTAATCCCACACTGGACTGTGAATCAATTACAGACTCTAGAAGTCTGCCCCCATGACTGCATGAAGCTTTAAAGGAACATCGAGACACAAACTATAGCAGGTGGTGATGTGCTTTGAAAGTGGAGGAAGGAGTCATAATCTAAAGTATAAAGGTGGCCCTTACTGTGCTGGAGAAAATAGGAAATGGATTTTCTCTCAGCCTCTAGAGGAAATATAGTACCATCTCTACCTTGATTCTGGTTCTCTTAAGACCCAGTTCAGGTTTATGATCTCTAAAACTATTTGAGAATATGTTTTGTTTTAAGCTACTAAATTATGAATTGTTACAGGGGCAACTGATTACTAATAGTGTACTTGATTAAAACCTAGGCAGTAAGTGAAAGCTACAGATTAGTTGCCTGAAGCCATCCATACAGGGATTTTGTTTGATCTAAACATTTTACATTTTTAAAAAGTGATTTCTAGCATTTAAAAACCCAAGGACAGTAAACCACAATCTGAATTTGAGTTGTCTGAAGTATCAGATAAAGCACCTTTTCATGGGAGGGCACCAAATTATGTGACACTAGTGCTGCTACTCTATATGACATATTTCTTTGTGCTAAAAATAGTTCTCATTCCTGAATACTTAATGTGTAAAATGCCTATAAAATCAGACTGACTGGGGGCTGGGGGTTTAGCTCAGCGTCATAACTGCCTGCCTGGTAAGTGCGTGGTTGTGAGTTCGATCCCCAGTACCGATTTAAAAAAAAAAAAAAAATCAGACTGACTGAAAGGAAAATAAATAAAGACCAGAGGTTGGCTTGGGGAATAATTTTATCAGATGTTAGCTTTTTATTGCCTCAGGCACACACTTTACTTTTTAATCCCGATTTTAATGAACAAAAATTATTTCAAAGTCTAGATTAAGCATTTTATTTTATTAAAACTGCATGAAAAATTTGATGCATTCTTTTGATTGGCAGCCTATGCTTCTTTGTTACAGTTTTAATCAGAAAGGAATTAACATTAATAGAATTGTTTAAAATGTTGTAATCTGGTGTTTTTCAATATGAGGCTCATGTATATGCCCTGAGTCTATTAGTTGTCTTATAACTTATTAAAAATTTTAAGATATAGAAGTACACACAAATGTTTATACACAAGTTATAAAATTTCTAAAATTATCTTTACAGTTTTACATTATCTCCTCCCATTGCCAGCTTTGTACATTAAAATTGTCTTTCTCCTCTAAAGTTAGCTTTCAAATGCATGTTTTTTCTCCACACTTCTCTGAACTCTACTGTTGTTGGAAAGATTATGTGCTTACTTATGCCTTAAAATAGTTTTTTTACTACTAGAATAACAAAAAATGTAGTTACAAATGTTTTTGACTAGGTGCTTGTTTGAAAATTGGAATTAGTAATGATTTTAACTTTAAAAAAATTCGAATGGGAAAGAGATTTAGGAACTATGAAGATACAGAGTATGACTGAAAAATATGGTGAATGTTCACATTTTAAAACATTTTATTACAGTAAAAGATACACCACCATTAATTTGCCTTAAAATAGTCCTGCTTTGAGCCACTTGTCTCATTGTTCCTCTCGCTTTCTGGAGCATTTCTGAAAGTCCGAATGTCTCCTTGTGCTGTTGTGACTGCCTTGATGCCCTGAATCCATTCAAGATGTTTACCTTTTGTAGTCATTTTGATTTTGGGGAAGAGCCAGAGGCACATGGTGCAGATCTGGTGGAGGAGGTAGATGAGAATGGGGAGGACACACTATTATGGTTTTAACGAGCTGGCCTTTCTTTTGGATGGCACTTGACAGCAGCATTTACTGTAGTTTTGGTCATGCCTCATATATGAGAAAAGACTTCCAAAACTGATTCAGGAAGTGGTGAGAACAGTGAAATAAATATGTTCAAAGCAAGGGGCAGTTCTTGAGGGTGATTGGCAATGTGTCCATTACTGTAATACATTTTTAGAAATATAAATATTCACTGTAGTTTTCCATTACCCCTTGTACATCTTTTGTGGTTTCTGAATACCTTGATTTTAAAAAAAGTGAAGAATGACATGTCACTGTAGGGAAGCAGTTGAGCTACTTTATACTGTATTACAGGTAGTCTAAAAACTTTAGCTATAATTTTTGCATTGTTTTAAAACTCTTAGGAATTGTAAGAAGATTTCTAAAAGCTATAGGTAAAAACAAATTGCTTAACAAAGCTAACACTTAAGAAAACAAAATATTATGGAGATCTGGAATTAGAGTGCTATCTTCATTAACTAATGGGTTGGCAAGGAAGCTTTATTATAGATAAAATGGCACTTAAATGAAAACAGAGAGTTGGCCTAAAGTGTTAAATGATTATGCTCTAAAGAATGTACTTATAATGAAATTTAAGTCTTGAATAGTGAAATGAAATAATCAGGATTGAGGTTTTATATGTAAAGAATAAAAGAACATGCACTTTAGGGAAATCTTAGCTATGTTTTAGAATTGCTCTCTCTACATATCTTTGTATGAATTTTAAATGAATGTGTGTTTATTGAGTGATATTGAGATGAGTGTCAGTGGAAATGAAGTGTTTCCCTGTGGATAATAAACAGTATTGAGATGATATCATAATTTTAGAAGATAAAAATATGTAAAAATCCAGATTTTCAACTTATAGTACAAATTAGGTTATATATGAATGTTCTGGAACTTTTGCTTCTAGCTGCTGCAAAGGAAGGGATATTCTAAATTAATCATCAAATTCTAATTTTAAATAATTTTGTAGAAGATAAGATACTCCTAAATAGGCCTTAGATTTAGAAAAACATATACCAAATGGAATCAGTTTATTCTTACTAGAATATTTATATGCCTGGTAGAATTTGTAAGGAATTGTTTGTAAAGTGGACAGTTCTTTGTAAGAGTTACTTTTACATTTTCTTTTAAGTTGTCTTACAAATCTGAAATGTGAGTGCTATAAAACACAATATAGTTAAAAGAGCAAATGTATTTCCTCCAATTACTAGTTACTACTTACAAGGAACTTGTTACTAGTAATATCAATTAGTGTAGTGAAAAAATTATGTTTTTAAAATAATTTACACATTAGTTCACCCTTCAGAACAAGTTGTTTCTAATCAGGGTAAGTATGTTAGAGAAGGCACAACGAAAGAACATAGTGCATAAATGTAGGGGGTTTGATGATTGCTTTCTAGTATGGTATTTATTCTTGAGAATCACTGGAGTGTTCCTCTGACTTGATCAGTTTTATTACTGAGAGCAGCAACTAGAGTTGTATGACCACTTAACAGTTGCTGAACCCTACCTAGAAATGATATGTAATCCCAGCACTAAGAAGCTGAGGCAGGAGGATTGCTGCAAATTTGAGTCCAGTCTGGGGTACATAGTGAGATCAGGACAAGCCTGAATTGCATAGCAAGAGCCTGTCTCACTCCCCAACCCCAAAATCTTTTGTACTTTGTTTCCCTTCCTCACTCCAAATGCTTTTTGTCTTTGTGGTTTGTTTGTTTTTTCCAAAGCAGTACTTTTTTTCCCCCCTGAAGCTGTACTTTTAAGTTTTTTAAGTGCTAGGATCCTTTTTGGGAAGTCTAATGGTGTCTGTAGGTTACAGAGCTTTCAGTTATAACAAGCAGCCTGCTGAGGTGTTTGTGGCATAGGTTCACTACCACTGGTACAGGTCTTTCCTCAGAATAATGCTTTTAAAATTTTAATTTATAGATTAATCACAAAGAAAAGCAATTTTTGAAATGATTAATAAAATATTTTACATTATGGATATATGTGTAATTATTAAGACATCACAGTTCTAGTAACTTTCATAATTTTAAAGTAGAGATAAGTATAAACAGTATTTTGGGTGTGTCTGACAGTTGTATTATGGAAAGATACCTGTGATTGCTGTTGGTGTCAGAATCAGGTACTGGTTAATACCTGATGAAAATGTTTAATTTCACTAAGATTTTATGAAAATGTAGAAACAGTTTTTCTCCATCTTGGTAGAATGTGTAGAGTCCCTAAAGCTATCTACAGCAATCTAGTCCCCAGAATCTGTATGTAGTAGTATATTTGCAAAAAGAATTTAGCAGATATAGCTTAAATGTTATGCTGACACTGAGAGATTTTCCAGGACTTCCTGGAGGCTCTACCTGGATCATATGTTATCATTAGGAGGGGAGTGAGCAGCAAAAGGAGTTTTTGACATAGACACTTACATAATAAAGCATAGGGAAGCAGAATCAGGAGAGATGGTATCCTGTGGACTTTGGAGATGGAGGAAGGGCGTATAGAACTGGGAATGTAACTGTAAATGATGAAAAAGGCAAGGAAACTATCCGGAGGGAGCTTGGCTCTACTGATGCATTGAGTTTGGCTTAGTGATACTGGTTTTGGACTTCTGGCCTCCAGAGCTGAGAGAATAAACTTTTCTTTTGGTGGTTGTAATCTGTTACAGCAGCTGTAGGAGACAAATGTCTCATACCATACCTGGGTGTGTGTGTGTGTGGCAGTAGTAATGGTAGAGTTGGTCTATGGGCTCATTAAATTTCCTGCTTCAGTAGTAATTAACATTTCTTGTGTGTTCTCCCATTCAGAAATATTATACCTACACCAGGGCGACTATTTGTCTTCCTGTATGTAAGTGTCTCATATTTAACATCTAACACATTTCCCAGAAAATAAGAGCTAACTAGAAAATAAACCCTAGTGTGTTTTTTTAGGAAACTCGTAACACAAGCCCTGCCCTGAAAATAAGCCCCAGTTAAGATCATCAGCCACAAAAACACATTTAGTATGTCTGTTACAACACACGATGAGCATATGCAATTATAAAATAATATGTAATTACATATATGTAAATAAATATTGTTGACATTAATACTTAAAATAAATGATAATACTATTTCTAAATAGACAAGTGGGCCCCTTTGGATGAGAGATAAATGCCTATGTAAACAAGTGAACTTGAAACTTATTATTGAAAGAAATTGGAATATAGACAATGCACAAATAATGTATATAATTGGAAACGATGTGGTTGCATCTGATAGGAATCTTCATAATTCAGTATATCATGTGTCATAATGGATGTACTTATTGCACTCATGTGAAATAAAGAAACATTTTCTGTATTTTGGAACCAGCAACTTTTTGTCACTTTTGTGTGAACCATCATTCTATACTGTCATTAATTTTTGTTGCCACTCCTATCTCCTAAGTCTTTAATTAGCCCTTGATTTAATGGAAGCTTTGTGAAGCCCAGCATGCAAGAGGTTGTGACTTGGGTGAAGAATTCATGGGATAAAATCACTGACAGACGTGTTATCAGTGCACTATGAGCAGGTTACATGGACAAGATGTGCTCATTTAAGGAGAGCTCTGTTCTGGACAGGAGAGATGGAGGCCATCATTGTAGAGGAAATTGAGTCGCAAGAAATTCAGGCCAGAATTTGCTGTTTGAGAGTTATGACCATATTCCCAAAGAAGATGACATGGCTGTATTTGCATAGATTTAGAGTTTTGTACATAAATAAATGTAAATTGTTGTATATGAAAAAAAGACATCCTCTGAAAATAAGCCCATTGCTCCTTTTGGACTTGGTCTTATTTTTGGGGAAAAACAGTATTATTTGAATTGTAAATACATGCACATGATACAAAAGTTTTTGAAAGGAGGTAGAGGTTCTCCTTTCGCAGTTTCCCAGTGTTGTTTTCCGTGGTCAACCACAATAAACGTGTCCTTCCAGAAATATTCCATACACTTACACATTTATGTGTGTATGCATATTTTCTCACACAAACAGTAGCATACCAAGCTAATTGTTTTGTACTTTTTTCTATTTAATTTTTCCTTATTCCTTTGCATGAGGCTTCCTATATATCCTTTTTCTTTTTTTTGGAATCGAACTCATGACCTTGCGCTTGCCAGGCAGGCACTTATGCCACTGAGCTAAATCCCAGGCTCTATATCTTTTGTTTTAGGTAGCTGAAAATGAATAGTCTGTTAATGAACTTTATAAATTATTACCTGTTGTTAGTCTCTCTCTCTCTCTCTCTCTCTCTCTCTCTCTCTCTCTCTCTCTTTCTCTCTCTTTCAGTATATACCTGTATATTTAAAATCTTGATTTTTTTCTGACTATATATGAAAGATAAATAACTAGAATTGGTGGATCAGATGTTTTGGGCAGTAATCTCAGGGCCTCTCATGTGCCGGACAAGTACTCCCATCACTGAGCTACACCCCAGCCCCTTTATTGCATTCTATTCTAGTTGTTTTCTATTCTTATTTTATTTTACTGTACTCTATACTCTTTATTTTATTTTGACCAATTGTTACATTGCCCAGGCTGGCCTTGGGATCCTCTCACCTTAGATTCTGTATAGCTGGGATTACAGGTGTGTGTCACCATAAATAGCCAATATATTATTTTTAATAGTTGAAAGATAGACTGATTTGGCTTCTTATTTTTTCATTCTCATGTATGGAGAGAATCTAGGGTTATACCTTTTACTATGCCAGCTTACTTGATTCTTTGTCATTGGACTTTTGCCAAAATGAAAAGAATCAGACTAGTCTGATTCTTCATACTTTTGTTGAGATACTTTCCTGGAATGTTTCATTTGAACAAGAAACAGGCCCTCCTCCCTTGTCTTGGGTTACTTTTCTTGTTGCCAAGACAAAATACTCAACATTCACAAGTTAAGGGAGCAGAGATTTATTTAGCTCTGAGTTTGCAGAGGTTTCACTCCATAGTTGGCTGAGTCCAAGACAGGGTGGCATGGCAGAGGGGCATCACTGAGGGGAAGCAGTCCTTGGCAGGTAGAAGGCAGCAGAGTAGCAAGCAGCAGCAGCAGCAAGTGACAGATTCTTTCTGTCCCTTTACATTGTATCCAGGCTATATGCCTTTAGGGTGGGCAGCACTCATATCCAGCACTGTGACAAGCCAATCAGTGGACTAATGTAGTAATTACATACCCTTGATCCCAGCATCATGCATTTAATCCTAGTGAGGCACCCTAGATCCAGCCACCTCTGAATGCCCCAACAATGACTACCTGTGGCTTTGAGGGACATCTAGACACAAGCTATAATATCCTACATTTAGAAGTATCTTTTAAAGTTTTTTTAATTCCCAATTCTGATTGTTCTTTTTTGCAGTTCTGGGAATTCAGTTTAGGAGCTCCCTACCACAACACTACATTTCCAGGCCTTTTTTATTTTTTATTTTGAGACAGTCTTATCAAGTTGTTCAAGCTATGCTTAATTTATGATCCTCTTCTCTTAGCCTCCTGAGTAACGTGGATTAAAGGCATCTCACTTGGTATGTGGGATTGTTCAGGTTCACAGGTTTTCCCAGTGTATCATTCGATTTAAAAAAAAAATGCAGTTATAAGAAAAGAGAGTGGAAGGCCAGGTGTGGTGGCACATGCCTAAAATCCCAGCATTGGGAGGCTGAGGAAGGGGACTGCTATAAGTTGAGGCCAGCCTGGGCTATAAAGTGAGTTCAAGGCAAGACTGAACTGCATAGTGAAATCTTGTATCACACACACACACACACACACACACACACACACACACAAAAGGAAAGAGTAGATAACTTTTTGAGTAAAAGTTGGACTAATGTTGGTTTGAGAACTTAAATTTAGGAATAAAGGTAGAAATAATTGTTTTCCTTATAATTCAAGATCATGCTTGTAAGTTAAGTCACTTTAAAGAATACTGGCAATCTTTTCTTTCCCTCTTCCTCACTCTTTCACTAGTTATTTGTTATAATACTATTTCTTAGTTTTAAATTATCGGATAGAAATATTTAAGCATAAATTATAATTGTTTTAGTTTTCTTAATTCTACTATATTTAACATCCGAGAATAAACTTTTATTTTCTTAAAGCTAGAAACAAAAAGGCATATATATGTTGTTTTCTTACACTTTAAGATATTCCCTTTTTTATACATGTCTTGGCTTCCATGCTATATAATGGAGATCTGTAGATTAGAAAACTTTGGACCTATGTGATTGTTTCATTTGTAAAGCCTACATCTTAGAAAAGTAAACCAACATTGATTTTTAAACTTTAAAGGATTGACAACTATTGCTGGTTGTTTTTGTCTTATTTCAAATCACAGCAGTGTGAAAGCATCTAGCCTTTCACTTTGCGGCCACAGAGTGGTGCCCTGTATCTACCGTCTGAAATTTTGTTGCGGGCTTGCTTCAGCAGCACATGCACTTTCAGTTTGGTAACTTTCATAGCCTGACCAGACCAAGCTTAAGATAGATAGAATTTTATATAGATTCGCATTGGTCATGCATATCAATTATTTTGACAGCAGATGGTTTTTATAGAGTCTAATTTTATTGGAAGGGTTTTTAAGAGGCCTGGGCCAGATTTTATTACATTAGTATTACTTAATTGTATTTGGAAATAGTTGTATATTTACTACAATGTTGCATGAATAACACTACAGCATCTGTGTAGCCTTTATCTAGATTTGCCTATTATTAACCCTTTATCCCATTTACACATCTTTTTATGTATACATGTATGCAGGCTGAGTTATAGACATTGTGTCACTTAGCCCTTGAATGCTTCATTGTTTTTTTCCAAAGGGTGGAAATATTCTGTGGTATAACCGTAAATATTAACTCAGTATTTACCATTGATAAAATACTTTTATCTACTGTCATTATTTCAGTCTTTTAATTTGTTAATGTCCTTTATAACATTTTCCCCTCCAACTCAGTGGTTATGATCTTCACTTGTTGTAACTCCTTTAATCTGGGATATTTCCTCAGCCATTAGTGTTTTGGCATTTTGTTTTTTAAATTTTGAGGATCAAACTTGGCCCTGCACAGACTAAGCAAGCATTCTACCACTGAGCTGTATCCCAGCCCCTTCTGTTATTCATAACATTGACACTGACCACTAGTTAGAGCGTTGTCCATTTCCATTTTGAATTTGTCTGATAGTTCCTCATAATATAGATCCCATTGTCAGCTGGTATACTTAGTGGGTTCACTTGTGCCTTCCTTAGCATATTACATAGGTCCATCTTTTATTGGTGATGTAATATGTTGTACAGGGTCTCTCTATGCAGTTCAGGCTGGCCTTGAGCTCACTTTGTAGCCCAGTCTAGTCTCGAATTTGCAACGATCCTCCTGCCTCAGCCTCCCGAGTGCTGAGATTACAGGCGTGAGCTACCACACCCGCCTCAATTAAATTTGCTTTTACCTGATACAGGAAAACTCCAAAATTATACACATTAATTTGGTGTCATGTGATATTTCAATACTTCTTGAGGAAAATTTAGATGCATGAATGTAGACAAGCATTACGTGCCAACTGAGGATATATAAAAGTGAGCATTTTCTTTAAATGGTGATACTAATTAATATCCCAAGTTGGTAAAAAATCAGGTTTGAGGTAGCATATTTTAACTTTATTCCTTGCAGAGTTCTCTAATTCTGTTCCTGGATTGTCAAGGAGAATGGTTGATACATTCTTTGGGATTTGCCAGTCATTTTGTTGAAAGGATAATATCTGAGTAGGTGACATTAGATAACAGAGAATGGAGACATGTTAATTATAAATCTCTCAGACATCTTAATGCCAAAGTCATGATTTTATAATCCTTGTTTTGTGCTTTCATATAAAATAAACATACACATTTTAATATAAAATAAACATATACATCATCCAATATGTTAACTGGAAATAATAATAAATAAACTTTACTAGGAAATGATCACAAATTTTTTTTTAATCCTTACTTTATTTGAGGGATTTATTAGTATTAACTGGATAGAACTATGTAGTTTTGTGGGGAGGAAGACTGCTTAAATATTTATTGCTGAGGGTGTTTATAAAAATTCTTACAAGGCAATAGGTACCTCTTTTGAAGAAAATAGTCTCTTTTCATTTGAATATTTACAATTACTTTACTGAGTTTTTTTGCTTTAAAGTATTTTTAGCATCAATATCAAAGTGGTCTGATGCTGTTTTAAGAAAGCATGAGGTTAGTTTGTAGCTCTTTTGCAGAGATTATGAAACTTTTTTCATTATCTTGCATTTAATCCATTTACTTTGATTACATATGTATATTACACATAAAATATGTATTTTCCACAAACTGTAGACATCAAAGCATTTGAGGTATGAAATTATATGAATATAAAGTAATTTGAATGCAAAGTGCCCATTAAATTTAACAGTAGAACTTGAAATATTATTGGATACTGCTGAGAATTGTGATTTCTCTCATCAACTATCCTGCAGAGTACAGGAAGCAAGAAAAAATTACCTTCGTATTCCTTCCAGGTTTGGCCCTTGATTTTACAAAGAAATGTACTGGCTGGCAGTCTGCTGTTGTTTTCTCTGAGGTTTCTGAGTCTCCTGAGTACACAAATGGTACCCTGGGGCTCAGGAGAGTTCACTGTGTCTTCCCAAGCACCTGATTTAATTCTGAGATTGTGAGCAGTAAATATTTGGCTGGATATAGTTTTAAAAATTGTTTTTATTTATTTTCATTCCTTAGACAAGACTCCTGTATAGATTCAGCATCATCTTTGAGAGAGAACAAGCAACCTGAAGGTTTGGAGTTAAAACAAGGTATGGATCAAACACTTAGTTTTCGTATAGCATTCACCAGTAATAGTTTTTCACACTGTTCCAACTCACTCCATTTTACAGAGGTGAGCAGAATAACTTATTTGATCCAAGATCAAAAGAGGAAAGAGTACATATTTTATTTCATGATTTTTTTTTAGCTACTAGAATAACCGGTTATACGTTAGTGATCCATGGTTGGTTGCAATGCCACTAGTTAGATTTTGAATAGTTTTAATTTGAGAATTTGTATTATGCATACAGTCTCAGTTGCAAGACTTTGGAGGTATGTTACCTGAGTAGCTTCATGTTGTATGTGGCAGGAAGACAAAATCAGTAAACTTTTGAAGATAGCCTTTTCTCCCCTAGAGATATTTTGTCCTTATTTACTTTTGTCTTTAAAAAACAAATTGCTTTCTTTTAAATCAGTAGTTTTTGACATTATCAGAAATAAAGTGGTAATTAATTTACTTAAGTCTCATAGATTTATAGGGCCAATCTTTTAAGTATCTTTTTTTTTTTTTTTCATTCTCTACTAGAAAAATGTGAAAGTCCTATGTGTTTCTTACTCAGATACCACCTCACGTTTCTTTTTCCTTGTAAAATTAACTCAAAGCAATGAAAATCTGTCAAAACCAAGAGGATTGTTATCTATTATATAATCACCTAATCTTTGATGATTTAAAGTAGTTTTTGTAAAACGTAAGGCAGCAGCTTCTTTGGTAGACAAAACAAGTTTTGAGATTTTTTTAAGCAGATTTTTTTAAAAGAAACTATAGGATGTTACTAATACTTAACAATTTGAAAAAATGGATAATTAATTTCATGATTTGTCAGAATATGTGTAAAGAGACTAAAAACTAGATTTTCTGTAATTTTAATTATGTGCAGTGGGTTTCTAGTATGTCTGATGCTTTTGATAATTCTCAGTGCTTTTCAGAGTCCTCTGCATTAGTCTCATAAATAACCAAAGTTTTGTCTTTGTGCTATGAGTTCAGTGTTGTTTTGTTTTATGTTACTGAGGCTAGACCCTAGGCTCTTTGCAACCCATTTTTAATTTTTATTTTGAGGCAGAGTCTCACTAAGTCACCAAAGTGCCTAGGCTGAGCTTACACTTGTAATTTTTTTTTTTTGTCTCAGCCTTCCAGAATACTGGATTGTAGGCATGCATCACCACAGCTGGTTACATCTTTGTGCTATGACTCCTTCTGATACCCTCAGAAATATAAACTGAGATTTACATGTTCACTGGCATTTATTTGACATACACAAATGTATGCTTAACACATTATTTTCATATAATATAATCACAATCAGATACACTGTTAGACTTCTTGTATATTAGAAAACACTAGTATACACTAGTATTGTTGATTTTCTTTATTTCTAACCTTCTTATATCAGATTAGCAGCCAATGTGGAAAATACACTTAGATTATCTGGAGAGAGAATAATGTCATATAAAGAATAGAAAAGCTAGAACTAACAGGTTGATTCCAGATCCTAAGAAAAAAGAGATGGAATCCACGTTGTATAAATTAGCCAAGGCTGACTTCTAAGGGAAGATTATGGGGACTTTAACATTTAAAAACCAGCTACAGGGAAATGGAGAGGAAGAGAAAAAGGCCTGAGTAGCACTGATCACATGAAGCAGAGGTGAGACAACATAAGATCAGGGTGTATCAGGACCCCTGGAGACTTCATGCTTATTTTGTGACTGCTCTGTAGAAAAATGGTTAAACTAAGTTAGGATTTTTTTTCTAAGAAAGTTGGGAAGTAACCTTTTTAGCAAAATGTCTATAGAATGTCTAAAATATATGATTTGTTGCATAATGGGCAAACATGAATTATACAGATTAATTTATGTAGAACATCTTCCAGGTAAATCCTAGCATAGCTGAAATTCGAACCATGTAGTAAACAACTTGTAGGGAGACCTTATCAGCTATGGTGTGTATCAGGAAATAGAAATCCTATTAGGCTTAATAGAAGTTATTTTCTTTTTTCTAAATAAACTAATTATTGCCTATTTGTAATATGCAAAACACTAAAAAAACTAATACTGTATCTTTAACTTTTCTTTTATGGTTAACTATTCTTGCTTATAATAAGCTCACTGTAAAAGGAATATAATGCTCCTTGCAAAAAATGCCTTGTGATTTTAGTGGCTTGACTGCTTGAGAGAATCCACTGAAGCTTATTTAGTATTAAAGTAACCTTTTTTTTTTTTCAGTAGACCCAAATAGAAAGCAGCATGAATTTTCTCTTTGTTCTCTCAGAGTAAATTTTATTATATGACCTATTATCACTCTGTGATACTGACAAATTATGTAAATTACATTTTCAGTTATTGCAGCTTCTAGAATGCTCTGCCATTGCTCAAATCATTAATTCAATTAGTATTCAGGTATTAACTATGAGTTAAATTGAAATTGGTTTGTTTTGTTTAGTATTGATTACATTCATCTCCTTTTTGGATACTGGGAATCAAACTCAAGACCACACACTTGCCAGGCAGGCACTGTACCCCTGAGCTAAATCCCTGGCCCACATTCATCTTCTTGATAAGGAAATATCATGTCTGATACCTGCAGTGCTGAAAATGAGTGTCAGATTATAAACTAATGGTGGACTAGCACCTAAAGTTAGGGACGTCTGAACACAGATTACAGAAGCCACCTGGTGGCACTGTTGTACAGCAAATTCAAGGGATGTTTTATATTTGGCCTTGATCTTGAAAGTTCCTTTCAGACTGCCAGGTTTTGTAAAGACCAGTGCCTAGTGCAATTTTTGCTTAGGAAGAATATTTAATAGATATGTTTTTAAATTTTTGCTGGAAGCATAGTGAAATATACAAACTTTTCTGTTATTTTGACATTTTTATTGTTGTAGGAAAGGAAAGAAGCTAGATGAGTTTTCAAGCTGTTTGATGGTTCCTAGAAACATATTCATTTGAATATAGGCCTTAAAATAAGTGAGAAAACAGAAACAACCATGTAGTGTATAAATGTTCAAATCAGTAAGCAGATATTATACTTACTCTGAATCTTGTACATTAGTTTTCTCATGTGAAAATTACTCCTTACTAGGGAGAGAGAGACATGCAAACACACAGAACAATGCAACACAGGATTTTGCTTTGGGCAGATTCAAATTTGCTGCTTTTAAAAAGTGATTTAATTGGCTACTGAGGTTGTATTTTGGTATTGAGTTCATTACTTAGTGCTAAACAGTTTAAGAATTATCTTGCTGGGGGCTGGGATATATATAGCTCAGTGGCACAGCGACTGCCAGGCAAGCACAAAGTCACGAGATACCAAAAAAACAAAGCAAAGCAAAGCAAAACAAAACAAGAATTATCTTGTTGGACTGGATGTGTGGTTCATTAGTACAGAATTTAAAAAGTAATATAAACTTATATTTTAAAGATTTTACTTTTTAGAGCCAGGCGTGGTGGCGCACTCCTGTAATCCCAGCACTCAGGAGGCTGAGGCAGGTGGATCGTTGCAAATTCAAGACCAGCCAGGGCTACAAAGTGAGCCCAAGGTCAGCCTGAACTGCATAGTGAGACCCTGTCTCAAAAAAAAAAAAGATTTTTCTTTTTAAAAGATATATGTTCTACATGTATAAAAGGTGATCAAAGGACACTGAGAATATTTAAATTAAAGAAAAAAAATCACAGTAAAAGAAACATTGCCCAGAATGATGGGCTTTAGTGTAATTTTAAAATTTAAATATTTACTGTATTTTTTGATCATACCTCCTTGATGTACAGTTTCTGTCAAGTGAAAATGCTGTGTAGTGTCTCCTCATCTACATTATTCACCAGCTTTTGACTCTTTCCCAAAATCACAAAGAACATAAAAGGTGAATGTTTTTAATCCATTCAGTACATCAAGATAGCCGTGACAGTGCAACTAAAAACAATCACAAAAAGGACTTCTAGAGTTTCTTCGGAAAGCAGCAAGATTGGTGGGGTTTGTTTGAAGTGAGGGGGAGTGTTTTTAGGGCTGTAGTGACAACATGTTTTTATTGTAATAATTTAAAAAATTTTTTTTAGATATTCACTTTATTTTTTGATCTCTCTGTATAATTGTAATAGCATACATCAAATGATTTATTATTTTTGAGTCAGGGTCTCTCCAGGTACTTCAGGCTGGACTTGAATTCACTATGTAGTCCAGACCAGCCACAAAGTCATAGTGATCCTCCTGCCTCAGCCTCCCTTCAGGGATTACAGGTGTGCTCCACCACACCTGGCTTGGTACACATCAGTTTACAACTAAATAAAATATACCTGCTGGGGTAGATGTTTAAAAATGTTTTCACTGATAGTGTGATGAAATTCTTCAAGACTGTCAACGAATTCCAGGATGTAGACAAGGGTTATATGTTGGAAAAAGGGGACAGAGTTTCAGTTATACAGTTTTAGTTAAAATCTTAGAATAAGTTCTAGGCTGGGTGTGGTGGTGCATGCCTATAATCCCAGCACTCAGGAGGCTTAGGCAGGAGGATTTCCATGTGCTTCTGGCCAGCCTCAACTGCGTAGTGAGACCATCTCAAAAAAAAAAAAATAAATAAAAATCTAGAACTCTGTATACATATGTTTTTATACAGCATTATATGATATACAGTATTATGACTATATAGTAATGCGTTGATTATATACTTGACAATAGATCTTGAGTGTTTTCTCTACAAAAAATAAAATGATAGATGTGTTAACTAGCTAGCTTCATTATATCATGATGCCTGCTTATATCAAAATACTACATCCTGCACTATAAACATACATGATTCTAACTTGTCAGTTTTACTTTTTAAAACTAGGGACTGTAATTGATACTGGATTATCTATTATCGATTTATTTTTTAAAATTTAAATTAATTTTTGCTACCATTTAGCAAAGGCATTAACTGTAAAGACTTTATTAAACCATTTGAATTCTAAAGGTGAGAGATAAACAAAAAAAAACCCCTGTTACTATTGTTGCTGTTATTTTTCCTACAGTGCGGTAATGGAAGAAGCTTTAGTAGATAAATAGATACTAGAATAAAAATAATGAAAAGTGCATTTGCAGTTAAAAAAGGGAGTTGAGTTTTACTGCAAAGAACTTCACAGCCATAGATGAGAGGATAAATAATAATTATGAAAAATTTAAGATTGTAAGAAAAATGCTATCAGAAGCACTGCTTTGTAAAGGAAGACAATGATCTTTAATTAAGAAGGCCAGATTTTAATGTCTGCTCTGTATGTATTGCTGTAGAAATCTCTGGACTACTAAATGAGCTCTGTTGATTGTTTGAAGACCCAAGTTGCAGGCTTAAGTGTTAGAGAGCCTTGTAGAGACAGAACAGCAAAGAATTACAAAGCCCTCAGGAGCTGGGAGCAGAGAAGCTATGTACCATTGTTTTGTTTGAAAAGTTGGTATCTGATTCCTTTTCTTTCTGGCTTTGATTTATCTGGCTTTATCAAATGAGTACACATGGAATTCACATTGTGAATATGAGCTTAACGTCTTCAAAGCATTTTTGAAGGCTTATTCTGTGGAAATAATGTCCATTTCAGCAGTTGGTAAAAGAAGAGATTGTGGTATAAACATCAGTAAGATTTAGAATTTAAGAATTTGCATTTAGTTTTCATTTCTTTGACATTTTTTATAAACCAGCGATGAAAGTAAACAGATTCTTCCCCACCTTTAAATTTGTTTTAGGATGGAAATTACATTTTGTTTGGCATATTAATCCATACTGTTTTTTGTACCATTTGAAGGCTCATGTGTTGCTTTTGAGCATGAGTTTTCTAAGATATAAGGAAAAAAAAGTAAACTGGCAAGGTTTTTCACATGCACAATGCCCCATGTCTGTTTTATGGAGAGTGAAACTACGAAAGATTTTATTTTGTGAGAGAAATACCAGTTTCTTTCTGTATTTGTTACATCCATTTAAAACATTGTAACATTTGATATATAGAACCCTGGACATAACCTTTGGGGTAACTAATTCAACAGTCGCCACTCTAAATCTTCAGCGCTGTTTAGACACAGTGCTTCTAGGAGGACATTGCCACACATGCCCACTTGTTCAGGGAAAATCTGTCCTTTCCAAAGGATGTTTGTAGCAAAGGGAGTGATAGTGCTAGCCTTGCATTCAGGGTTTGCACGGTTTATGATTTAATTAGCAGTTTTGAATTTATTGTTTTGCCTTTTCTGTAATACAGCCCAGTACTTTTTACTGCTGAGGAATCTTCCAGTGTATGGAATTACAGAAAGCTGTATTTATCCATTCATCTATTGTGGGACATCTTGGTTGCTTCTAGGTTTTGACATTTATGAATAAGCAATAGTGTGGAAATTGTGGGGTGGACACAAGTTTGAAACTCACTTGTTTTTTCATTTATTTATTGATTGATTATCTTTTTGAGACAGGGTTTCACTATGCAGTTCAGGCTGGCCTTGAACTCACTGTGTAGCCCAGGCTGGTCTTGAACTTGCAGCAATCCTCTGAATGCTGGAACTATAGGTGTGTGCCACCATGCCTGACTCTGAAACTCATTTAAATAAATAGCAAGTTTAATGTTATAAGAAACTACCAAAGTATCCTAAAGTTGCATTCCTGCCCACAGTGAGTGAGCATTTTTGTTGCTTTATACCCTTGCTAATATTTGATGTCAGTATCTTGGATTTTGGACATTCTAATAAGTGTGTAGTAGCCTCTTTGTTTTCCTTCTTCAATTCTTTAATGATATATGATGTCAAACATTTTTTCATGTACTTCATTTGCATTTGTATATCTTTGCCACATTATCTCTTCAATCTTTTGCTCATTTTTAAATTGGTTTGTATGTTTTCTTATATTGTTGAATTTTAATAAGAGTTCTTTGTATGTTTTGGAAACCAGTTGTTTAACTAGGTAAGTTTTGAGGAAGTTTTCTCCCAATATGTAGTTTACCTCTTTCATCTTCTCAATATTGATTATATTTAATATGTCCTTTTTAGGTATATATGTACTACATACTATATTTAATTGGTGAGATAGACCCCATTATTTAAGAAACCTACTAGAAAATACATTTAGCCTGAACCAACATTCTGATCTGTTAAACTTTCATGGTAATTCTAAGTCTATTAAGATCTGGAAAATAATAAAGAATGTTTAAATGCATAGGTTTTAGAAATAGATGTGTTTGAATCCTGGTTCTGCCACTTCAGCAGGGTGAAGGAGGGCACATTCCTTTATACTGTGTCATCAGCCTCCTCCTTTCTAAAGTGGGTATAATACATGTGAGTGTCTATTGCGTTATGTTGGTCTAAGGACTGAATTAGTTAACACATGTAAAGTGCTTTAGAGAAGTGCTTCATACAAATTAAGTGCTCCATATTAGCTCCATAGTTCTTTAATGTTTGTTTTTGCCTCATCACTTTAACATCTTGATGTTTATTATTATTATTACTATTAATACTAATGTACTGGGGGTGGAACCAAGGCATTCCGCCTCTGAGCTACATCCCTGGCCCTTTTTACTTTTCATTTTGAAACAGGGTCTCGCAGAGTTGCCCAGGCTGCCTCAAGCTTGCAGTCTTCTTGCCTGAGCCACCCTGAGTAGCCGGGACTACAAGTGGGAGTCACTGTGCCTGGCTTGTTTCTGTATGTAGCTTGTGTTCATTGGTTCTTTATGCCCTTTGGGTTATAAAAGATGAGTTGAATACTTCTTCTACATGGTGCTTCTTCAGACTCCTTTGTCCAACAGAGTAATTGTTGTTTTGTGCTAGGCTCGAGGAGTAAAAAGATAAAGTGTTTCTGCCTAGGAAGAGTTTCTCTGGTAAAGGAAGACATGTGTAAATTTTTTCATACCCATCTGTATTCAGAACCTCTTTTTCCTTCTTGTTAAGATGAATGAATGAACTTTCTATGCTGCCAAAACCAGCCCCTGTAGTTATATCCTAGTCCCATTCCCTTTGGACACCTTGAGTTGTTTCATTTCTCTGGCTAACCAGTGTCCCCCTCTTGTGAACTGTTGCCAGCCGCTGTTTCACTGGTTATTGCTCAGTACTCCTCTTGACCCAGCAGTAACCCCTTTCTTCATTTCGTCTTCCTTGACTGTTGTGTAGTTCCCTTTGCGTCAGGCTCACTTCTTCCTGACTTCTAAAGAATGACTGCCCCAGGACTTGTGCTTTGAACTCTTTTTTTCTGTATTCCCTAGGTGGTCATCTTATGTAGTTGCAAGAATGACAGCTGCTAATTTGTTTTTACAATTTAGACTTCTTTCTGCCACTTATATGTCCAGTTTAATATATATCCAGTGAGCTTCTTAAGAGTTAATGTGTCCTAGAATATATGCTAGATCCCACCCTCCCTGCTGCTCCCCAGAAAGCAACAAACAAAAACCAGCAAAATCTTACAATTTCCTCAATCTTCTCCATCTCAATAAATAGCAGGCACATTCTTCTGAATGTCTAGGACATGAACCTTGCGATCATTTTTGAATTTATCACTTTATCTCTGTGATGAAATCCTGTTGGCTTTGCTTTCAGATACATAGAATCAACCATTTTGCACCTTTTCTTAGCCGTCTTGGCAGATCACCCTGACCCTTTTATCTTTATCTGTACTCCCCTGTATCTGTCTTCTACACAACAGTCTGAATGCTTACTTGGTATTTATAACTGTGATCAAATGTTACCTAATCTGCCTAGACTAGTTAGCACTATTTTGTTTTTTCTCTTTTCCAGAGTTCATTAAACCTAGAATTTTACTGGGAATTGATGTTAAGTTTATTGTACTATGGTGTTGTAGAAGTCACCTTTTTGACAATCAGAACTATGTTGCTCTGTCACATGTCTAAGTTGTAGCCTTTATCAGAATATAAATGAAAATCTGTCAGTCATGATTGCAAGTTTTAATACTTGTGATCTAATGTGTCTATGCCTAAGATTTAAATTCATTTACACCAGTGGTGAATTCTTTTTGTTGTGCCGGGGATTGAACTCACAACCTTGCGTTTGTTAAGCAGGCACCTACACCGCTGAGCTAAAACCCTCAGCCCTCTGATGAATTCTTACACATCTCTTTTGAAGGTCTCTAGAAAAGTGATTTTACCCACTAAAATACAGTTTTCCTGGAACTCATTCAAACTTCTAGAAGCTATCAAGTTGGCTTTCTAGAACACATTAGAAATTTTTTTTATAACTTAGAATTTAAGAAAGCTAATATTATCTGTTAGGGAAAACATTCCATAGAGCTGTATCATTGCTGCCCAGTATATCATAGACATTGCTACTAATGAGAGATTCCAACAGGTCAGCAACACTGAGATTCAGAATTTAGAAGGAAGAATAGTAGAATGTGTCATTCTGAGTGGCATAATCATGGAACATGAATTGCTTAAAATCAGGTGGAAAAATGAAAGACAAGATCAAGTAAAATAGTGTAATCTGTTTAATAACCAGATCTATGATTGTTTGCTAGGAATATTTGATTTTGTGTTTTCATGTTCTCATTTATACTCTGATCTCCCTCCATAAACTGTTACTTTAAAATAAATCTCAAATGCCTTCAATTTATCTGTATTTCAGTATAGAAAGTCTTTGATTTAAGATGGTTTAACTTAATGATATTTGACTTTATGATGGTACAGTAACAGTATACATCAGTGGAGTCCATACTTTGAATTGTGATTTTTAGTTTTTTCCAGGATTAGTGATAATTTGGTGTACTACTATTTCGCGCTGTTCAGCTCTAGGTTATTATAAGTGTTTTGAACATGTTTTGAAGTAAGTTAGGCTAAGCTTTGATGTTTGGTAGCCTCAGTGTATTAAATACCTTTTTGACTTAATGATAGGTTTATCAGTATGTAACATTATAATTAGTCGTGGAGCATTGGTAGTATGTTTCTCTTAAAAGAAATCTCTCCTTAAAATACAGCTATACTGCCTGAAGTAACAGTAGTTTCTTAGTATCACCAGATATTTGGAAAGCATTAAGATTTAACATAGTTGTATTCATCCAGGGTATTTTCATGTTAAGATTAATCACTTGTCTCTGGTCGTGTCAGCCTTTGTCTAGTAGTTTAACTAGCTGAGTAGTCTCTTGGTCCATTATTTCATTAGGGATTGCAAAATAATGAGATGGTACTTTAATCCTCAGATATCCAACATTTAAAGTTGTCTGTCTTACAAGATTTCTACACTATTTATATGAATTTCAGTTCAGATAAGGTTTGTATATTGCAGTTGGATTGTACTAAATATCTTTCTAATCTGTGTGTCCTCCCTCCCTTTTCTTTGCAGTTTATTTCTTGAAAAGACTGAGTTTTTTTCTCCTGGAGTTTTTTAGTTTCAAGTTGTTGATTGCATCCCAGTGTTTCATTTAACATTCCTGTGTCCCCTGTGTTTGCTATAAATTGAGTGGCGTGATCAGACCGAGGTTGTGAATGTTGTGTTCTCCCCCAAGAAAGCACATGCTTGTCATTGCTTTTTGTTTGTGATGCTGGCATTAACCACTAGGACTGTATTGTCCACAGTCAGTGGCTGCGGCTTGAATGTGTCTCCAAAGGCTGATACTTTGGAAATTGAACCCCCAAATTTATATGCCGGTGTACTTGAAAGTAGGCCTTAGGGAGGTAAGTAGAGTTGGAAGACATCAGGACAGGAAGCCCCCATGATGGCATTAGTGGCTTTTTAAGAAGAGGGGACCTTACTCTTCCTCGCCGTGCAGTGCCCTCCACCACGTTAGCACACGGCACGAGGCCTGCACTGGATGCCAGGCGCGGGCCTGTGCTGTCTTGGTGGGCTGTCCAGCCTCCAGAACCAGACAGACTTCACTGTAACTTTCTTAGGTATTGTGTTATGTTTTGTTATGACAATAGAAAATGTACCGAGACACTGGTTATTTTATGGTTATTGTAATGCGTTTTTGGTATTCTGTTTTTCCTCCTGGAGATGTTTAGACTTTTTTAAACCCTTGAATCTGATGTTTAATTGTGCCTTAGAAATCATGCTGTGTATTTGGCAAACCCTTTTAGGATGAAGAGCATTACCTCAGATAATTTTTTTTGTTAGATCAGTTTCGTTATTTACTTTCTCTTTCCACTCTCTCTTTGCTTAACTTGTGACTTATCCTTCTGCTGTATTCTAGCCCCTCCTCAAATGTTGTCGTGTCAGTTAGCAGGGATCACTCTGTAAAAGCATTCTCTTGCTTCTATATTCTTGTCCCTTTTTCCTCTTCATAGCATCTGACACACTTACGTATTTTTAGTCCCTCTCCTGCCACGTAAAGATAAGACAGGAACTTTTTATTCATTGCCTTTCTCTTAGTGCTTAAAACAGTGTCATGTACATAGTAGGTGCTCACTAATACTTGTGGAGCTAATTATATTAGGTTGATGTGGAACTTTATGAATTGTACCCTTCCTTAACTGTTACTGTATATTTCAAATTTATTTTTCTTCCACCTGTTAAGAGATTTCCTTAAAATTATCTTACAGAACCACTGAATGTTTGCTTTTGTTAAGTGTATTTTTAAATTTTTAAAAAAATTTTATTTAAAGAGAGGGGAAAAATAAAACAAAACAAAAGAAAGGGTAGAAACAATACAGAATTTCAAAAAAAATGAACAGTAAGAAATCACTAGCTGATACATTACATACTGTCTTCCTGGATGTGGTTGTTCAGATTACAAAATGAAAGCATACGAAGTGGACATTCAAACAGTGAGGCTGCAAAGAGCTCCATTCTCTGATCCAACAAAAACTTAACAGCATAATTATCATTCCTACAACCTTAAATATACATGCAGTTATATCCTTTAGAGCACCTGCTTTTCCTACTTTTGATTTTTAAGTCCATTATTTGTTTAGTTATGTTTCAGGTTGCTCAGTACCTTACTGATCTGTTTTGTTGTTACTTACTTTTTAAAAATTTTTTATTTATTATCATTTTTATTTTATTTGTTTTATTTTGAAGGTAGTGAAATACAGCAGAACAAGACAGGACATAGCCAACTGAGGCAGTGCAGTGAAATTGGCACAGAACCTCACAGCAGGCCACTGGGACAACAGCAATAGGCACAACAGTACATCTGGTTTTCTTCACAATAGTTGTTCCTTCAATCAGGCAGAGCAATATCGAAGGAAATACTGAAATTACAAGAACAGAATATTGAATAGAGCAATACCATTGATCAAAACAGAGCAAAACAGAGATAAAAATATTTTCCCTCAAAGAGATGGCAGAAGAAAATCCCCCTTATTTGCTATATTGCATATAGTCAAACTCGCAAGACATGCTCAGATCTCCGGCTCTCACTTGCTAGTGGGGTGGTGGTGGTGGATGTTTGATCCTTAGCCCGTGCCCCGGTAGGCTCACAGCCGCCCACTAGAGGGGTGAACTGGCTGCCTGTTGTCCCAGGGCCCCGAGGTCCAGCATGGCGCGTCGCGGATCTCAGGAAATGCTGATATGGTTCTCGCCCTGGGGTGGCCGTGGCTTGCCAGGCCACAGCCACTTACCAGAGCGGCATGCTGGCTATTTTAAAATTCTAGCAGGTCTTGTTTTCTGGCTTTCCCCACACTGCACCTGTATTTGTTGATGGCGGCAATGCTGCGCTGGTCTCTGAAAGGGTACCGTGCATACTGCCTCCCCGGTGGGTTATCGTCTGATCCGTGAATAGTCTTCAATGGTCTGGCAATCCTTGTAGTTGGGTTTCTGCGGTAGGTAGCTTGAATTTCTGCTGCAGCTGTTGAGACATATTTCTCTAATCCTCCTCCAGGACAGGAGGCGGGCAGGGCAGGCCTCTCCATAGAGTGGCAGTGCTTGTGTGTACAGCAGAGAAGGGAAAGGAGGGAAAGGTGAAGACGACCTCAGTGGGTCAGTGCAGTTCGAGTGAATCTAATTTAATTGTTTTATGCTTTGCTTCACAGCCAACTCTGCCTTGCTTCCAAGACTAGGAAAGAATTACACTTACCTGCGATATCTTCATCTATGGTTTTGCTCTGCTTTCATTTTTTTGTCCGTTTTATCTTGTCTGCTTACATGTTTTACAAATCCTGCAAGTTATTTTTATTTTTAGATACTTCTTCAAATTAATGCTATGATTTTACTTTTTTCTTTTTAAACATTTAAAATTTTATATTCATGTAAAAGAATTGAAGAAATAACACATTCAAATAGCAAAGTTACTTTTACTTTCCTAACTGAGGAGTAGATACTACTAGGAATTTACTTTTAGCAAAAATATAGTTATACCTCTCCACTTTACTTTTTTTGATTTAACAATGTATCTAGTTAATTTTTTCATCTTCTCAACATACTAGTTTTTTTCAGACACATAAAAATCTTTCTTTAAGTGAATAAAAAATAATATCATTTAAAATTTGCATTTCCTTGATTAGAAATTAGATTGAGCATTTTTTCTCATCTGTTTATTGGCTCTGTGTCCCTGTTTTGTGAAATGCCTGATTTGTTTCTACCCTTTCCCATGTTTTTGGTTGTTTCATAATGATACATAGTCATTCTGTATATTCTTGTATTTATTCTTTTGATAAAAGTATTTTGCTAATATTTTCTTGTAACCTGTTCTGTTCCATAATTTTATTTATGGTTTTTTTAATTTTCAGAAGTCTTAACATTTTTATTTAGCTAAATCTGTTTTTTTCCTTTGTGGATTTCTCTTTTGTATTTTACTTAGGAAAAAAACATAATTATTAGTTTTAACCTCAGTTAATTTACAATTTTATGCTATTATTATTACTGCTGCTGCTACTTTTATTACTGGGGATTGAACCCAGGACCTTCATCCTGAGATACATCTTCAGTGCTTTTTGAATTTTTTCATAAGACACGGTCTTGCTAAGTCTCCCAGACTTTGCTAAGGTTTTTTTTTTTAATTTCATAATGTGGGTGCTTTATGTTTATGTTAACCAACTGTGCATTTTTTTTACACACTTTCTGAATGTGTATTTTTACAATAAAAATAGGAATACTAGGATTCCTGTAATCCCAGGATTAGTGAGGCTGAGACATGAGGATCAAAGGAGTTTGAGGCCAGCTTGGGCTACATAGTTCAAGGCAAGCCCAGGGCTGGGGATTTAGCTCAGTGGCACAGACGCTTACCTGGCATTTGCTAAGGTTTTGCTGGGCTCAAACTTGTGATACTTTTGCCTAGCCTACCTAAGTTCTGGATTCAGGGATGTACACCACTATGCCTGGATTATGCTATTATTTTTGAATATCTTTCTTCTACTACTTTAGTTGGTTCTTGGCATTGAAGGGAACATGTGTGCTCAGTTTACCATCTTTAGTAGGAATTCAGTTTCTTAAATACTTCTGTTCTAGGATTTGTGTTTCGGTTTAATGTAATAATTCATTATGAAGAGGTTTCGTAAGCATGCAGTCACTGTGTCTGTCTGTCTGTCTGTCTGTCTGTCTGTCTTTTTCTTCTTGGTGCCCAGGAGCTCATACATGTGTGCAGTTACATTTCCAGCCCTTTTTTGAGACAGTACCTAAAGCTCCGGCTGGCCTTGGATCTGTTACCCCTTTAGTGTCAGCCTCTGACACTGAGATTGTGGCCATATGCCACCACACCTGGATGGGTGACAGCTATTTTTTGATGAGTAAATTGCTAGCAGCTAGAATATTACAAGTCCTTTCATACTTTAAACATGCTTGCATAAACTTAACAGTCCTTTTAAATTTTATAACTCAAAATTGTGTTGTGGTTTGTGTTGTGGTTAATAATTCTTAACGTTGGTTTGCTTTCACTAGGTATTCTATTTAAAACTTTTAAGAAAAATCAAGAGCCAGGTATGGTGGCACATGCCTGTAAGTGTAGCACTCAGGAGGCTGAGGCAGGAGGATCACTGGGAGTTTAAGGCCAGCCTGGACTACATAGAGAATTTAAGGACAGCCTGAACTACCTAGTGAAACTGTCTCAAAAAGAAAAATCAAACATACGATATAGTTTTTTTTATTTGTTTGGTTTTTTTTGGTTTTTTGGTTTTTGTTTTGGTGCCAGGGATTGAACTCATGACTTTGCACTTGCCAGGCAGGTGCTTATGCCATTGAGCTAAATCCTTGGCCCCAAACATATGTGTATTTTTTCTTTATTAAGCTTTGGGAATCACTGTAGTTTTGTTATTTGTTAAAGATGATAGTAAAAAGTAGCTATTTCATTTTATACCCCCTTTTATTTACATCAGAAGTATGTTAGATAGTTTTTTTCCTCCCTGTCTATCAGATGTTTAAGAAATGTGGCTGGGCATAATGGTGCATGCCTGTCACCCCAGCACTTAGGAGGCTGAGGCAGGAGGATGGCTGTGAGTTTGAGGCCAGCCTGGGTTACATAGTAAATTGAAGGCCAGCCTGAACTAACAACAGAGTGAGACTCTGTCTCCAAAAAAGGGGAAAAAAATGTTCTGTTTAGTCTCAAATATTTTGCTTACCTGGATTGATCCTTTATTCATTACTGTGGCTTGTGCTCATTGAATAATATAAATAAATATCCTGATGAGAATTTTTTTTTTTGAGACAGTCTCACTCTGTAACTCAAGCTGGCCTTGAACTCACTATGTGTTCCAGGCTGGCCTCAGCTCATAGCCATCCTCCTGCCTCAGCCTCCCAAGTACTGAGATTACAAGGTGCACCACCACATCAGACTTATTTGTGTTTGAAAAGTGACTAATTCATTTGGTTGTCTAGATACTGAATCTAAGTGAATTGGCCTGTTTAAAATGCATTAGGACTTGATTACACAGTTTGGGATATGAGTAAAGTTGGTAGAGCAAAAGACAGCAGGAATAAACGAGTACGAAGGATAGTGAAAGTGTACAGTTCAGAGGACAGTATGGTAGGATGTATCTGGTGAGCAGTGGTCAGACTGCTCCTTCTTTGTCTTCCAAACACTTGCCTAGCCAAGCTCTGAGAGTCCTTTAATCCTTTCCCGCAAGGTGCCTGCTCCATGTCTTTATTTGTGTGGCTTTTCTCTGAAGGGCCCTAACTGCTACATAATATTTTAGAGGTCACACATTCTACTGGCGGAGAAGAATTAATGTAAGGAGTATATCATAGCTTCTTGTTTCTTGTTTCATTACTTTGGCTTTTATGCTTTTCTGTGACATAAGTAACTTATTTTTTTTGCTCTGCTTTTATTATGTCTTTTGGTAATAGTTTGAATTTTCGTTTATATTATTTGTAATTGCAGTTTTGATATTTTAACTCAGAACACTTGTCTTTTATTTTTCTTACTGGATTTCAGTAATCTTAGTTTTCATCATGAATACATCAACATTTTTTATTTTCTTTTTTCATTTAGATATTTATTAAATCTTTTGCAAACGTTAAGTAGGTTAAGTACTAGTGTCTTTGTAAAGCCCAGATATTTAGTTCACAAACTGATTTTTGCATTTTTTTAAAACTAGAAAATTGTTATACGATCACTATGGAAACAATTTTTTGAAATTAATTTTGTGAAAACTAATTCTTAAGCTTTATTAAAATAAATTTCGTATTTCTCATTTAATTTCTTACTACTGATCAGATTTCATTTAAAGAAGCAGATATAATTTACCCTTTAGATTGATTTTACTCAATTTCATAAGCCTCTGTGAAAACTGAAGGTGCTCCTGTTTGTGGACTTCTTAAATGGGTGCTTATTTTTCCTGAAAGAAAAGAAATCACAAAAATACAGTGTGTGTATGTATATACACACACGTGCATGTGCACACACACACGCAGTGCATGTTCAGAACAAAACACAACCATATTCATATTTTGAGGGCATCAATAAATGAGTCATTTGGGGTAAATTCATTTTGTTAAAATCATGTATAAGCTTTACCTCTTCCAATTTGAGGATCATAATTGATAATTAAAAACTCTACAGTTCCTAATATCAATAATGAGGGTAAATTATCTTTTAAATGTATTCATATCCTTATAAATGATGCTTTTAAAAAGTGAGTTACTGACTTATTCTATTAGGATGATGAAAATTAAGAAATTGAAAAGGCTTGAAGTGTGAGTTTTAAACCTTCAACTAATTTGTTATATCTTATGCAAGTCATTTGTGATTGAGTTTTTGAATTAGGATTCTTACTGCTGAATCATTTCAGGTACTTAATTCTACAGGGCTGTGGCGTTGTGGCTCAGGTGTTAGGGCAGGTGGAGCCAGTGAGTGCATTCACTAGTGCTGAGTTACACAGAACTCAGTCGTTTGGGTTTGGATAATTTTGAATACTAACTTTACAGAACACCGTTTCTTTAGAGACAGAGTAGAGTACTCTTTTTAATATAAAAAAAGGAATAAGGCAAAGCCCCCCGTTAGAAACACACCCATAAAATATAAATTCTGAAATAATTCTTTATACATTATTCTCCTTTGAAATATTAGAACTGTATATGTAGACAATGTCGAATCTAATTCTGATAACTTTGTTGCTATTTATTATTTATTTTTCGTTTTGTTTTGAGTCAAGGTCTTGCTTTGTAGTACAGGCTGGCCTCAAGGACTTGATGATCCTTCTGCCCCAACCTCTCAAGAGCTGGGATTACAGCCATGTGCCACCATACCCAACTGCTGATCACTTTAGAAAAATAAAGATTTTATTTTATAAATTCAGGGCAGAGTGATCTTTTGGCTATTGTTACTTCTTATATAAGTTTATGTAAACAGGTTTAAAAATGATCTGAACTAAGTGTGAGCACGTTAGCTTAGTGTCACCAAGAGAGTGTGTGAGAGCTGCAGACCTCTTCTCCAAAGGGCAGGGTCAGGAGGAGTCCACCCTCCTGAGAGACTGTCTGTATGCGGTCACACATGTCCCCACAGTCTTTTGGTGGAGTCAGTGACATTCAGCTAGATTTGCCTTGTCTGTCTTCAGGATGGTTCTACTAGTATAAATCTTCACTTATGTAATAAAAATAACTTAAGTTTTACTATTATTTAAATTTTTTTCTGCATTTATATTCAAAACAAATTAATTTTATGAAAATGTGTTTACTTAACATTTTGTGATGAAGCATGTTTAAGATTACATAGTTGTATCATTAGACATTGTTCCTTCAACCCAAGGTAATAAGTGAAGTTTAGTTACAATGTTTGAACATTATAAATCTATTTCTTTTCTCTAAAACATTTGTTATTAAAAAGATTTTTTGGTTAAAAATATTTAGTAGAACATGAACATTTGTTCATTTATAGTTTTTTTGTGGCTGTTGCTTAAAAAAAAAGGGAGTTCTTCTGGGATTATTATCCAGGTGATGCATATACATAAGCAAAAGATAAGTAGTAACCATATCTTAGAGGGTAAAAAAAGACTTATTGTCAGCTTATATTGTTATATAGACTTAACTTACTGTTATTATATTAGAATTGAACATTAAAGATACTTGGTTTTGTTGTTGTTGTTGTTTTTTAGAGACAAATTGAGAAGGTTGGGATTTGCCAAAGTCATAAACTTCATGGCATAGTCAGGGTCAGGATTCAGTATCCCAGCATTCATGTTTTACCCGCTGCCTGGCCACCCATTATGTTTTTGTGTACTGTCTGACAACAGTGTCTAGTCTCAAAAAAAATCTTATTTTTCAAAAATTTGTTGTAAAATCTTTTAAATAACCTGTAGATTTTCTTTCAGAGTTAGTGACTACAGGGTTGAAATGTTAGGTTAAAGCCTGCTCTGCCCTAGCATTAACTGTTCGAGGAGGGCATGTAGCACTACTGTAATCTCAGCATTGGAGAGGTTGAGACAGGGAGTCTGAAAAAACCTGCCAGCCAACCATCAACCAACCACCTAATCCACAAAAAACAGGTTTTAAAAAACTCAGCACTGCTTTTATTAAATTTGTTTTTGTATCAAAGTGGAATACTAACAAAATATTTCTTAATGCAAAGATGGTATTCATTTTTCTGTAATTCTTGCTGTTTGGAAATATGCTTTGTGGAGATTTATAAAAGTTCTTTGGCATTAAGTAATTAAAATTGTAACAATTTTTTAAAACATCTTTGTGGTCACAAAAATAATTTATTGATTCATTTTACACTTTAATTTTGGGATAAGGAATGTTTTTAAATTATAAGGCTATAAGAGGATCAGTCAAGTTAGTAAATTGTCTTTTATAAAACCAGTGAATTATTTGTTTTTCCTAAGCATTTTGTTAACAGAATATTCCATGTGTCAGTCTGTATTTTGTAAAGAAGCTTTCCCTTCTAATAAGAAAGCTATGAAAGACAGCATTTTGGGAATCATTACTTGAAAAAACAAAAAAACAACCAAAAAATGGAGATGGAGGTTTTGCACATGGGAAGGGGGGACCAAGAGATGGAAGGAGTGGGGAGGGAGGAAAGAGATGGAATAGAAAAAGGAAACAGATGCACTTACCAGCTCCCCACAGTAGGTTTAATTATTACGTACTGCAAACATGTACTAATAAAAGTTTTTAAAATGCCAGAGATATAAAATATAAATAAATTAGAGAAAAGTAAGTATTCAGAGTTGTAAATGATGCCTGGAAGTTGAATAATATCCATTGCCAAGGCAAAGGTGTTTGAGAGTCATAATCTGCATTTATATTTACATTTTTAATATCAATTCCAGAAATTTTATAACAAATGCATTTTAAAAAATTATGGTAAGCTAACTTTATTAATTAAAATCCTCTTCTAAAGTCTTATTTTATCTTAGAAAATGGCCTGAGGCATTCTCTTTTATTGATTTAGAACCAAGTGTTTGAAAAAGCATGTGAAAAGATTGGGGTAATTGCAATGCATATGGTGTCTAGCTTGCTGATGCTGTTTTTCCTTTTTTGTGCTTTATAAAGCAAAGTATTTTAAATACCTTCTAGAGTAAATTTTTACATCTTTGATAATAAATTCTCTATCCAAAACGTTTCCAACATCAGCTTTCATTTTTATAATGAAGAATTTTCACTGTGATACAACACATGACATTTTATAAAGCAGATCATGAGAACTCTAGTGCTTATGAACTCCTAGATTAGAATGAAAAGTATGTTAAGATTTACATAAAATTCAGTCTGTTTGATGGGTTACGAGTTGGGGACCAGGGGGTGGAGTGGGTTGTGTGCTTTGTACCTGGGGTTCCGTGGCGCGGGGTAGAGGCAAAGCAGCCCTTTGGTGACAGACAGTGAGGGATTCTGCTGCAGGCTGTTTAGGTGATACGGTTTCGTGCCCTCCTTTTTTTTTTTGTTGCAGGCAAAGGGGAAGATAGTGATGTCCTCAGTATAAACGCAGATGCTTATGACAGCGACATAGAAGGCCCCTGCAATGAGGAAGCGGCTGCTCCTGAGGCCCCAGAAAGTGCAGTACCAAGTGAAGCTGGTCAGATAGATGACCTGGAGAAAGACATTGAGAAAAGTGTAAATGAAATTCTGGGACTGGCAGAATCTAGCCCCAAGGAACCCAAAGCGGCCCCCCTGACTGTTCCACCGCCAGAAGATGTTCAACCCTCTGCACAGCAGCTGGAGCTGCTAGAACTTGAGATGAGGGCGCGAGCAATTAAGGCCCTCATGAAAGCTGGTGATATAAAAAAGCCAGCCTAGTTATTTAAATTGAATCTGAATTTTAGATGTGTTCAAAGCTTCATCATAAAAATTTGTATCTGAAGTTTATTTGGGTTTTGTGTGGTATTTCTCATGTAAACATTACTAGGTAAACTCATCTTAGGCCTAAAATACCTTTTTAAAAAAACTTTTATATTATAGATGTGTGTTTGAACTCATGGCAAATATAACTGGATAGGCTGGATACTTTTTTTTTTAGATAAATATTTGGCTATGTGTGCAAATCAATCTCTTCAAGCTATTAAGAAAGAGTTATGGTACTTTTTCTTTGTTTTGGCCCTGCTTTAAGAAAGATTGGCTCAAGCTTTAAGAAAGACTGAGCAAGCATGCTTCTCTTAAGGCTACTTACATTTTGCAATACAATATTAAATTATTGCTCTTAGATTTGTTAAGAAATTTAGTTTTGCATATGTGTACTTTTAAAATACACCGTTTCAAAGATTCCTTTTGTGGATGTGGATTTCCTAGTTAAAACTGAGTAGCAGGTTCTATTATAAGGCATAAGGATCTGAAATGGCTGAGAAAAACTTTTTATAAAGAAACAGAGGACTCAATTTGAGGCAGTTCTTTACAAAGTAGAGCTGATTGCTCGTGTTTAATTGCGGCAGACAACCCTTTCTAGCAGGTATTTGATCCTGTTGGACATTTTGTTCACGTTTTTTCTTCCATAAAAAGGAACAAATTTTCATTTACATTCCAAACTATCAGGAAAAGGAGGCTATTTTATCATGCAGGATTTCATTGGGTGTTGTTGCTTGAACAACGTTGTTGTTGCTTGATATTTGCGTGAATCAATAATAAAAGACTTATCATTCTGGATCTGAAGACTTTTGATACTTTTCCAAGAACAAAATTAATTTCAAGAACGTTTGATAAGTTGATATTACAATCTAATTTTATATAGATTTTATAAACAAATTAGCATCCTGCCACAATTACAGATTCTGTCATTACTAAGCAGTTGTTTGATACCAAAATAAATTTAAGTAGGATCCCTTAACTTACGTATTTTCTAAAATGTAAATCTTGAGCTGTTTTTATATTGGTAACAAACATAGTATGTATTTTATTTAGAAGCCATACTCTACTAACATAGTTTGAACACTTTGCTTCTAGACAACTTGCTGGGATTATGTTTTATTAGGTGATTTAGTTATAGTTCGTTTTAAAGTGTTTTTCAATGGAAATTTCTATTCCAACTTGGAATTTAATAAAATAGTACAGAATAAGCTTTATTGCTGCTTACTATTTATTAAAGTAGATGGTATTTGTGTACCTAAGCATTTAAGAGTAGAAAAGGTCTGAGTTCTATAGGTGTTTAAAGTTACCATCTTCATGAAACACTGTGTATCCTGTTCAGTGTGCAGAATGGTTTGGAGGATATTTGATTGCATAAGTATGTGTGAGATAGAATACACTGAACAAATTAGTGGCTACTTAGAGTCCTACCTTTTTAAAAATCAGTTTTTCCTCTTGTCTTTTTAGATTTTTAATGTTGAAAGATTTAAGAGCTGTCTGAAAATGACTGACTTTAGTGAATAGGAGTAAGTTTGTTTTAAAAGTGCCTGAGCAGTGGGAAGATACCATGCTACAATCCAATGGTGCCACTGAAATCATCAGCTCTCAGTGACTGCCCCGGAGTCTTCAGTCCTGTTCCGATCTTACACCCAGAGATGGTAAAGGATAGATTTCAGCAGGGATAGAATGAATTCTCTATGTAAATGTATAAATACAGCTTTTTGTTATGCCTGATACCTCTCTTTTGTTAAGGTAAGGAAAATGTTTAGGCAACGATCAGTAATTAAATTAAAAAAATAGCAACTGAATTTTCCATTTAATGTAAAATAATCCTAATTGGCTAGGAACTTTACTGAGATCATTATCGTTGGGTGACACCTGTTGTCTTCTGCATTGGTGAGCAGTTACAAGCAGTAGATCTTAGCCCACTTTCAGATATTTCTGTATATTCAGATATCCTAAAAACCTATCAGTGAAAAATCACCCAAACCCTCATATCTTTTTGTTAAACACCACCTGTTCCTTAAGCTAGGAAGCAGTATATCCTTTATAAATCTTTCTGCCAAAACCTATTTTCAGTAAAATGCTAGAACTAAATGATGGGTTACCTGGGTAAAGGCCTTCTTAGTCTTCTGAACCTAACACAGGTTGCAGTAAAATGTGTGCTTTTCAGTGATATTTGAAGTAGATACAAGGTTGTAGCTACAGATTGGGCCAAATATTTGGTAACCTCAGTTCTAGTCGTCATAAAAAGTAGGAAAAGAGAGTTTGATTTTAGATATAGTTCCTGAAAAGTAAATTTAACAAAATTTCTTCTTTATTTTAAAAGTGCCAATGAATGTATGTGCAAGTGGGAACTCAGAGGTATTACTTTGGTATTTGATAATTATTTTAAGATGCTTTGTGATAGAATGAAAAGAATGTGAGAGTTAGCAGATGGTTCTGACTGCTCTAACCATCTGTGTAACCTTGTACAAGCCACTGGAAAGTGCAGCAAATTGTCAGCCAAATGCAAGATTATGTGTCAGCTGTAATAGTCTGATTTTAATACAGAATACTATAAAATTTAAGAAACATAGAACTCTTGAGTTCAGGTATTTCTTATCTACTCCATTTCCCTCCTCCTGCAATTCAAAATGAAACAATCTATTTAATCTCTTTTTGTCTTTTGCTGTTCTGGATATGAACAAAGTCTAGGTACCATTTCTTTTTCCTTCTACCTATTACAGTCCTCATTGTCAGCATCTCTTGGTAAGTATACTACTTAGAATTACTCACTTGGGACTGTAAACTTACTGTTTTATTTCAGAATAATATTTTTCCCTCTTGGTCCTAGGGATTGAACCTAGGGCCTCACATGCTCAGACCCTTTTTAGCTCGTATTTTAAGGAAAGGTCTCACAGAGTTACTAAGCTGTCTCAGTTGGGCTTGAACTTGCAGCCCTCCTGCCTCAGGTGCCCAGAGCCCTGGGATGACTGGCATGTTCACCTACGCCAGGCTAATGTGTGAATAATTTTAAGTCAGACCAGGCCCCCCCCCCCAAGCTAACAGTGAAAAATAACACTTTGCTGCTTTTTTTATAACAGGCTATTGTTTCTTTGTGGTTGCCACTTTTAAACCTCTTAGCTAATTTGTATGTATTGCTACAGAATGACATGATCAGTATGCTGTTCAGTGGCATTGGAATTTTATCTGTTGATCTGTTTGGAATGTGAAGGTTAAGCTCTAGTTGCCCTAACTCTCCCTTAAACTCATACCTTCCTCTTTTATCCTCCCAATATAATGTAGTTGTGTTACACTTTCTGATACAGTTAACAGTTGGTAGTTACACTAGTTGTGCTGTGTAATTGAAGTCATAATTGGTCTATGTGGTAACCATAACTACATCTTTCTTTCTTTCTTTCTTTCTTTCTTTCTTTCTTTCTTTCTTTCTTTCTTTCTTTCTTTCTTTCTTTCTTTCTTTCTTTCTTTCTTTCTTTCTTTCTTTCTTTCTTTCTTTCTTTCTTTCTTTCTTTCTTTCTTTCTTTTTGGTACTGGGGATCAAACTCATGACCTAGGGCTTGCCTGGCAGGTGCTTATGCTGCTGAGCTAAATCCCCGGCCATAACTACATTTTGTTCAACTTTTATTGTAAGTTTTTTAGAATGAATATAATTGCTTATTTCATTTGTTCAGTGTTCTATGTAGCAGCCATTAATTTATACCTAAACTGACCCCTAGAAATATAAGTCTCTTAATAGGTTCAGGCATACGTGTAACCTGTCATTTTCCATTGTTGTGGTTTAATGGTAGTCCTCCTGGAGAGCTCTGTTTTTTTGATAATCTAGGTGAGTTGCTCTCTATCTTTTTTTATGTTGGAGCCATCATTCCTGACTTTTGTCTTCCTCTGGGTTTATTGCCTCATTTTGTTGGTGCACCTCACCCAATAGCTTTCTGTGAAAGATCAGTTAACTATGAATTGTTTTGATTCATTTGGTGACTCAGCTTAGCTTAGTTCTGTCGAAGCCGTGCAGTTGTGGAGCTGCCTTACTTGAATGTAGATATCTAGACCCGAACATTGGTAGCTTTGTACGGACTTCCAACTTCCATTGAGGCTGTTAAGACTTCATTTGTCATTCTGACTCTTAATATATGTCTTGTTTATTTCTCTTTGGAAGTTGTCAAGGTATGATTTTATCCCCATTTCTCTGAAATTTCTTGATGATTTGTAGGTACTGATCTTTTTCTTCCATTAAGTTTATCATTGGTGGACTCTTAGTGGGGAAATCATGTCATTCCACTTTGGAAGTTGTTAAGTATTACTTTTAGGGTTACATTTTCTTTCTCTAGTTTTTTTTCTAATCTGTATTTCAGATAATGATTTTATTCAGATCTATCTTAGGTCTAAGTTTTAAAATTTTTTATTTCTACTTTGTATCATTTCTAGTTTTTCATATTTTTCAATTGTTTCTTCTAGTTCTTCCTGTGGATTTCTTTAAAACATACTATCATTTTTAATATACAAAAGTTTTTTACTATTTTTATTTGCTGAATATTCTGTTTTTACAGTAGTATAATGAAGGCTGCAAATGTGGCATAGTGGTAGAGTGCTCGCCTCACATGTGCAGGGTCCTGGCTTTGATCCACAGTATTGCAAAAATAAATAAAAAAAAGTAGTCTTGTGTCTATAGGGCTATGGCTCCTGTATGGTCACCTTGCACATGTCTTATTAGGCCAGGCAGGTGAACTTGATTGAACCTTAGACTGATCTGAATCCTGGAGGAATACCTCACGATCCTTCCAAGGATATGGCAAGATGGGCAGTCTTATGAGGAGCGCTTACAGGATCATTTTCTCTTCTCCTTCTGGCAGGCTTCCTGTCTTGCAGGAGGATGTCTTAAGGCAGTTTTTTCACCTCCCTCCTTGGTCCCTTTGCAACCTGAGATTTTCTACCTTTACTTCCCTAGAGCACAGCTTTAGGCTATCAAATTGCTGAGTTAGCTTCATAGCAACAGGATGTCCCATGGCTCCTGTTACATTGGTGTTACCCAACACACAGGGCTGTAGAGACTTGATGTCTTTGACTGCTATTGTCTCACTATCTGTAAGTAAGAAACTGTCTGAATATAAAAAGAACTCTCATTTCGTGTCTGGCTGAATCTGCCAGTACTTGCTTGGCTCTTGCCTTGGCCTTGTGCTTGAATTTTGTGGATGTAACATTGTACCTTTGAGGATATTAATGTTTTTAATCTCTATCTTCTAGTTCCTTCAAGTTAATTTTTTCTTGTTTATTTTATACTTGTGATATTTTCTCAAATTTCCTTAAATTTTTGCTGATGCTTGACTGATACTTGCTAACTGGAAGCTCTTTGCTTTTGGCTAGTACTAATCATTTGGTAGAGTTCTCTTTCAGGCTGCCTTGTGGATATCCATAGTTCACTACAAAGACTCAGTCAACCTAAGCCTGATTTCAGTAGGCTGACCCTACCTTTATTTCTGTGTGGTGCATCTGAGTTTAGAATCTTATGCTTGCACTTTGCCTAAATCTTTGGTGGATCTTATTAAAGAATGCTGCTTGTTGCATGTTCATCAGGAGATCAACTTCCATATTGTGCACCTCTTACACCCTGGAAAAATTTATGCTGTTTATTACACAGACTTAGGTTTGTGTTCAGAATCAAGTCACTTCTTGATGTGGCTTTTCAATAGGCACTTAGGTCATGTCTCTCTTTATCTCCTAAGTCACTTTCACTCATGTATTTGTGCTGCAGCTTCCAGATTTCTTGATCATCCTTGTCATGTCTTTTATTGTTCAAACTAGGTGACCCCTTTTAACCTTTTGTCACGGTAGTGAGCTTCCCTGGGGAGTCGTGGCAAATGTGGCAGTTGTATGCTGTGTTTAAATAGATGTCACTTGTGCTTTTAACCTTCTTTTCATTGTGCCAGTTTTAATTCTTTGGTAAATGCTAGCTTAGTGAGATTAACGTAGAATCTTAATTGATTACAGGTGGGAAGGATAAACGGGTAGACAAGGGTGACAGCAGTAGAATCAGTGCTACCGGAGGAGTGCGGTGGCTTTGGTGTTTCTGGTTGTGTATTTTTCTTTCCTTCTTGGACTTTTTTTGTTTTTTTTTGTTTTTTTCTGGAGGCAGGGTCTTGCTATGTAAGTCAGGCTGGCCTTGAACCCACTGTGCAGCCCTGGCTGGCCTTGAACTCAAGGCATCCTCCTGCATCAGCTTTCCCGAGTGCTGGGATTACAGGTATGTGGCTTCATGCCAGGTGACAAAGTGATTTCTATTAGAGTGTATCTTGGTATTGTTCAGTGTAAATATTACCAGATATGCATTGTGTTCTTTCATTATGTAATTCTATAATTCTGTAACTTTTTTGTTTTAAGTTGAAGACTGTTTCCTCGAATTATTATTGTGTTTTTGGTTTGGTTCTCCTCTGGATTTCCTGTTACTTGCATTATATCTCTGTTGCCTGTTTTCATTATTTGTTACTTTCTTGTATTTTTTAAAATTCTTCATTTTGAGATGAAAATGTTCCTCTTCTCAACTGTTTCTCTTTAGGCATTATTAGTTTACTTTTGATTGTCTTTTTCTCTTTAATTTTTTGGCGCTGAGAACTGAACCCAGGGCCTTTCATTTGCTAGACCAGCAGTCTACCACCACTCTATCCTAGCTCCTAATTTTGATTTCTGATTTTACTTTCATTTTTGTTTTTTTCTTGCATTGTATTGCCTCATAACTGTTAGCATTTTCTTAAATGACTTTCAGCTAATTGTAAAATACAGGGTAATATTCTTAATATGTTATGTGGGTCTTTGTAGTTTACTTTTACTGTTCATATTTTGCTTCATTTAAAAGTAACATTACATGGGATTTAACTTTGTGTTTTTGTTCTCATTTTTGTGTAAAATTTGTTTTTCTGAACTTTTAAAAAGAACTTGGCTTAGGTTAGCTTTCTTCTTTTATGTTCTACTGTCTGTTTTTATTCTTTGGTAGTCTAAACTAAGGCAGCTTGTTTTCTGAGAACTACTGCTCTGGTCTGTTCTCACTTTTACCTGAATTTCTCTTTCTTTTGCTTTTCTCTCTCCTCAGTTTTGATTCTACAACTTGTTTCTCCTTACTGTGAAAATCTGTCGTAAGAGTCCTGGCTGATCAGATGATGGAAGTCTTAGAGGCTACACAAATCCAGCTACTTTCAGACTTTTTATGATTTACATTTGATTTATATTAATGTATAGTCCCAGTTTCAGCTGCTATTTCAAATTGACCTCCCATGATTTTCACTTATTTGACTTTCTCCTATTATCAGGTCTCTCTGATGTCCAGCTGGCTTCTTTTGTTTCTCAGATAGAAGAAGTCCTTGATGTCATGGTCTTATGGCTAGTTTGTGGTCTGTTCTAGTGTGCATTATGGAGTTTATGGAGATACTTAGTTTTTAAATGTTTTGGGGTTTCTTTTTATTGCTCTGGTTTATATGGGACTTTGAAGATATTTAAAAACCCCTTTTGCTGTCATCTTTAGTTATATTTATATAAAAATAATAACACAGTGTTTTATATCCAGGAGAACTAATTTATATGTAAAGTGTGTTACTGAATTATTTTCCAAATTTTCTTAAAATTATTTTAATTGGGGCTGGGGATTTAGCTCAGCGGCATAAGCGCCTGCCTTGCAAGCACATGGTTGTGAGTTCGATCCCTGGTACCGATAAAAAGATTAAAAAAAAATAATTTTTACAAGTTTTTGGGTTTTTTTTTAATTTGAAAACCAAATCCTCTTATTTATCTTATTCAGTAGAAGCAGTTGTTAGTCTGAAGGTAAAGCAAGCTCTTTAATAGATAAGGAATTTAGTTTTTTAGGTATTTTTATAGTAATAGTTATCAGTTGAAAGATCTTTTTAAATCATAAAGTATAATTTATATTAAACTAAAAGTATATACTTTTATAGTTTCAAAAGGACCAATATTTTAATGATCCTTTAAAATTCCTTGGAAGAGGAGAATAAAATTCTTTGTACTACTGTAAAAGATAGTTTCTTTTCATGCATTTTATATTTATTCATTATTCTGTTTTACCGTATCTTCCTGTATTCTCCACAGAGAACACATCTTTCTCAAAGTTCAAAAATGGATTAGAAGTTCTGGTAACTTATTCCTGCCCTATACATTTGACATGAAATGTAAAAAAGTTCTGTTTCTAGTGTGATACTTAAAATCACCAAATTGGTAGAAATGTGGCATTATTGCCTATCATATTTATCAGTCTATTGTAACATAGAACCTCTCTGCCCAAAAAGAGATTCTGCAAGCATCAGTAAACATTATGAAGTTTTTATTTCTGTTAGTGAAAAAGATAGCTTGGGGTAGTTGATTGTAGTAAAACAGTTGTTTTGGTGTTAAATCTCTGTATAATGACTTTTTGTAGGATTTTTGTGCCAGTAAACATGGAAGAAGAAAATATGAACATTAAGACATCAAGTTAAAATCTTTTTATGAGGTCATTTGACTTATCCATTATTGTATAAACCTTAGTATTTATTTCTACAACAAACCTGCAGTAAGAATGAGAAAAAAGTTTATTACGTTTTCCTATTTATAGCCAAATTTCATTGTTTAATGCTGCATTTTCTTGTCAAACTTCATGTTTTGTAGTTGTTTTTTGCTATTAACATTAAAATATGTAAATGGAATGTGTATTCTGACACCTGTAAAAGGTTTTTGTTGCTCACTAGTTAATCAGACTCCTGGTAAAGTCCCTGGGGGAGGAACCAAAGAGTAACTGTACATACAGCTTGGTTACAAAAATGTGCATGGCAACCAGTCATCCTTGTTTTATTTTTTAATATGTGTTCATCTAGTCGGCTATTCTTTTTAAATATATGTTAAGATGTCGTCTTTTTGCCACCTAATCTGCAGGTGGAAAATCTCTGATATTCATTTGAACTCTCTTGTGAGGATGTGAGTTTTACCGTGATGAAATCAGTCCCTCTCAGTTATAAAATATGTTTATATCAACACACGATCAAGTATAAGAACTTGGTTTTTAGTAGCTAATGACAGGCAGTTCCCACCCATAGTCTTTGAGGCAACTGAACCAGCTGATCATGGACTGAAACTTAGGAAAATATCAGTGAAAATAAACCTTTTCTCTGTAAGAAACAAAACAAAATTTGACTTTCATATCTCCATTTATATATTAATATTAATCCATGTTTTTGAAAACCTACTAGGTTTTAATGAAGGGTAGTCAATTCATAGATAATTATTTTTGAATTCCCCAAATTAATCTTAAGTGCACTTATGGGAAATTCAGAAACTCTTTACAGTTTCTTTTAGGGGTAAACTAGTGCATCATCACTGGTAAGTGTTTAATTGCATATTGGTTTGAATGATTTGTCTTTAATAGTAAGATATTGTTAGAAAATAGAATGTTGATTACTTTGGTGTAAATTTAGAACTTAAGAAATTACCAGATGAATAGCAGCTGAAGCCTAGTTAAGCACATTAGCTTGCTTGTTGGGTCTGCTCTGACCTGCGTACTTGACCAGTCGTTTCTGTCTGCTGTTCTTTATTCTTTCTCTTTTTATTACTTAGCTCTTTTGCTCCTATCATTTCTTTGCTCATCACTTTCTTCTTTAATTGGTCATTTTTTGTTACAGTTTTTTTTTTTTTTAGTTCTTTGATGTATTCTCAACTTAGAAACTTCAAGAAAAATGGAAATATATTGTATACAACTTTATGTAAAGATGTAGTTTTGGACTTTTTTGAGAGTTTTATAATCAGAACTAGAGAAATAGACTTCTTGATTGAAATCTGTATTCAAGTATTAATACGTTTAATGTTTATTGCATGTAGCCTGCAAAAATATTTACTTAGAATTGCTGTTTTTTCCATTAAAGAGTAACTTCCTCCTCTTATTCTCCACAATCATTTCAGTACATATAGTCACTTAAATATTTATTCTTTTCCTTCTACCGTTTCCCCACAACCTGAATTTTTATATGAATATTATGTTCAAAGAATCTTTAAAAAAACTTTAAAATCCTAATTTATTTCCTAATTTCTTGATGGCAGTGTTGTAGGTTTATTGAAAATAACTTGGACAAAAACTAGAAAGAAGAAATGTCCTGTCTAGGCATAATTTATTGGCTGTTGTACCTTCTCCAATATTTAAAATCATTATCTGTTGATCAAATTAGGATATGTAAACCTTTTTCACTAGCCAACTTATGTGTGTGTGTTGCATAAGCATGCATGTGTTCATACACGATAATACTGAGAATAAGAAATACGGAGAGCAAATGACAACATGGAGAAAAGGTATCTTCACAGTGTAAAAGCCATATAGTTAATACACTTAAGACATCAACATCTGCAGAAATTGTATGATGCTGACTCCTTAAGCTCAGAAAATACTAAATGTGAGTTCTGGGAAGGGTGCAAAAAAAGCATGGACAACGGGGAGGAATGACATCTGACAAGTGACAGATCCATGATTATGTGGTTCTTAGACTAGTACAGAGACAAATAGTATCACACACTGAGGGCTTGTTTACTGTGGCACCCTGGATTATGATCATTGGTGCTTCTAACAGTGAAGTAGTGGGGTGCAGTTGTGTGTAAAGAAGTTTTGTTGTAAATACAAAGATTTTGGTGTAAGAGCACAACATGGGCAACTTTCTTTGATTTACCGGATAAATGAGATCATTTTCAGGTAGCTCTCTGAAAACATTCTACCCACTTACATTTGCCTGAAATCCTGGTTGCAGTTTTCTGGAAGTGGTGTAATTTTTGTTTGCTGAAACGGTGAAGGAAATGGGCTTGTGTACTCCGTGGTAGATGAGCACAGTGTTTCCTGAAGAGTGCGTTTCTCATGGAAAGTTGAAGTTAGCCCCAGAAGTCGTGTGCTGGTTTGGTACTTTGAAGGCATAATCTCAATGAGGAATGTAATCAGGGATAGCAGGTGTCTGGATAGCAGGACTAGGTGGCACATTTAGGTAACGCTGCTTAATGCTACTCTATTGACAGCTTACCCAAGGGCACCATCCTCCCCACCCCACCCCGGCAGTAGTAGCTGTTATCTGTTTGGTACTCAATGTGACTAAGACTTTTTTTGTTTATTTTTTGTTTCTGGTTGCTTGGCAGCGGAATGATGAAATCCTAACCAAAGAACACTGTCATACATTTATGTAACGAATATGTGTATGTGATTTGTCTGAAAGGAAACACTACAGTTTAAGACATCTGACCCTTTATTAGCTGTGTCTTGGCTGTCTCAGCTTTCTCAGAATTCGCTGTAGTGTTGCAGTGAACAGTTTCTGAGTGCCTTGTTTTAAAGTTTTGGGTTTATGTTATTCTGAAAGGAAAGGTCCTAAAGTATATTTTCATAATGGTCTCTGTAAAGATTAAAGTCTAACTAGTCAAAGCAATGAATCTTTTCCTTTGCTGATGATATGTAATAAGCAACAACTCAGTAAAATACTAAAACAATAAACTTAAAATATTCTTTTAATGTTTTGAATTCGTGTCACCTATTTTTCTCTCTTTTAAAGGGATGGGGCTAAGGGATAAACAACCTTGAGATTTTTATATTTAATTGAAGTAACAGAGTTTGCTGACAAGTAATAAATAACAGCGATTCAGTGTGAATAAACAAATTGGTTTCCACAAGCAGTGATTTATCTTCTGTCTTGCACTGCCATCAGGCTAAGAGACAGCTTCTTTTTGTCAGGTTATAGGAAAAATACATGATAGTTGCTTTCTATAGAAGTATTTTAAATATTTAAATACAGTAATTAAAATCTGAGTATTCATTTACTTAAAGACTGAATTTATAACTGCTCAGTCTGTGGTGGTTTACAATATTATGATGTTAGTTTCCCTTTTAATTTTTTCTTTGACTCATGAGTAATCCTCCTCAATGCATTTCTATCATTTATTTTCACAGATGTGTTGTATCCTTCATAACCCATAAAGTTCACTCCTAAAAGGTATACAGTTCATTCATTTTTACAGAGCCCTCACTGTGAACACTACATCCTGAACACTTTGTCACTCTGAAAGATGCCATTGGCTGTCACTGCTGTGTACATTTTCCTCAGCCCCACTCACACTTCCTCTCTGTGGGAATGTCATATACATGGGATCTGACAATGGTGGCCTTTTGTGTCTGCCTTCTTTATGTTTAAGGTTCATCCACGTTGTCATATGTATGAGTACTTCATTCCTTTCTATTGCCTAAAACATTTCAGTGTACACGTCCCCTACATGGTGCTTTTCCATGCATTTGTTGGTGTGTACCATTTCTATTTATGGCTGTTGTGAATAATCCTGCTGAGAAAATTCAAGTATAAGTTTCTCTGTGGATGGATACATGTTTTCATCTCTCTGGGTATTAATTTAGGAGAATTACTGGGTTCCATGGCTACCTATGCTTACCCTGTTGAAGAACTGGTAAACTGTCCCACATGGCTGCACCACTTGATGTCCCCACCAGCAACGTGTTGTGCTCCAGGTTACCTTACCAACACTTGCTCTTGTCTGCCCTTTTCTGTTCAGTACTTTAAGGATGTTGCTCCGTTCTGTTTCGATTGAATTAATTCCTATCATTATCTCCTGTATGTAACATGCCTTTCTGCCTGCCACAGGTTCATCCATGTAGTCACATGTATCAGTACTTTGTGCCTGTTTCTTTTGCCAAATTATGTTCTATGTACAGTTGCACTGTAGAGTTTTCTTTGTCACTAATTTTGAGCAATTTTATTACAAGGTGGCTTGCTGTCATTTTTTTCATGTTTCTGTGCTGTCAGTTGGGGTTTATTGGCATTCTTGGACTTTTGAATTCATTCTTTTTATCAGATTTGAGAAGATTTTAGTCATTTCCTCAAATAGTTTGTGTTGCTCTCTTCTTTTTGGGGTACTCCAGTTACACATACATAATGTGCATGCCTGTAATCCTAGCAATTTAGGAGGCGGAGGCAGGAGGATCATGAGTTTGAGACCAGCCTGAGGTGTCTAAAACCAGAACTGGGAGTGTTACTTAGTGGTAGAATGCTTTGCTAGAATTAGCAAAGCAATGGGTTCAATTCCTCGCACAGGAAAAAAAAGGGTGGGGTGTAAACATACCTCAAGAATACTATAAAACTTGTCTTTTGAGTATATAAAAAACAGTGTAACAACTTTTTAAAAAAGTCTTTGCATTCTAGCATCTGCAGCAGTTTTGGGCCTGTTTCACTTGGTTAGTTCTCCTCACGATGGGCCCTAGGTTTGAATTTGTTTATGGGTCTGACAGTTTTTGATTGAATGCCATGCATTGTAGATTTTACACTGTTGGCTTCTGGATATTTTTATTTGTATAAATGGACGTGAGCCTTTTTACCAGTTAAGTTGCATGCAAGTAGTTTGGTCCTTTCCATTCTTGCTTTTAAGATCTGTTAATCAGGACCCTGCATCATCCTCATGCTAAGGCTAATTGTCCCCGCTGCCGAAATACCTCCGTGAGTACTCAGCCCGCGTGACCTGAGTGCTGGGACCTTGCAGCATTGAACAGCATCCGAACAGCCGCTGTGCTTGGTGGCCGGGTACTATCACCTTTGCTCCGTTTGTTTCGGTGGCTCTCTGCTGGCCCTGCCTTCTTCCTCATGTGTGCCTTGCAAAATACGCAGCTGAGTGCTTGCAGGGACCTCAGTAGACTGTGTATTCCCTTCTCTCTTGCTGTTTCATCTCTACTACTCTGTCCTGAGACCTCTCACTGCTCAAGTCCTCCGGACTCTGATTTTTATAACTTAGGGTGTAAACTATGCCCTGCCTGGGTTCTCTTTTCCTGCTCCAAGACCTGGAACTCTTTAAAATAGTTGTTGTATTTGTCTTATCTCCTGCCTCGCAGAGATCACTTTTTTATTCTTCAGGGACCAATGTCTTCAAGACGGTTGGTTTATGTTTTTTTGTCTGGTTTTGGTTGTTTTAGGTGGGCAAAAAAATCTAGTCCCTGTTGTTCCATTTGGATCAAAGTGGAGCTGCCTCCTTTCCCTCGCTGGACTGAGCTGTTAGCTGTTTTTCTTTTTTATTTCAAGACAAAGTTTCACTAGGCTACTTGGGCTGATCTCAAACTTGTGAACCTCCTGCCTCAGCCTCTGAAGTAGTTCATATTACAGGTGTGCACCACCACATCTGGCTCTTTCATTATTAACGTGAAATTCTTTGTTGCTCCCCCTTCCCTTTTCAGTACTCAGGAAGTACCCACTGTCTTCTGGCCTTTATTATGTCTAGGAATCCTGCAGTATTTAGATTGTAAGTGACTTTGTATGTGACATACCGTTTTTTCTTTCACTATCATTGTAAGTTTTGCTTTCTCTTCATCTTCTGAGACTCCAGTTACTTATATATTAGGCCTCTTGTTATAAAGATCCCTGAAGCTATTTTTTTAAATTTAAAAAAAATTTTGAAGCCATTTTTTAAACCGTATTTTTTTTTTGTCTCAGACCAGATAATTTTGTACACTATCTTTGTGTTCACTGATTCATCTAAGTTTTTTATGTCAGTTCTATTACTATGTATAGATAAGTGATTTTTTAGTTTTTTGCTTTGTATTTTTAGACTATATTTAGCTCTTTTAATGTTTTCTCTAAACTTGTTGAGATGCTTCTCTTCATCCAACAAGACATTATTTTTTGTCATTGAATGTAGTCATGATAGCCGCTTAAATACTTCTGTCTGACAATTCCAATATCCAGACTATCTTTGTTTGCTCTTTGTAGATTGTCTTTAAAGGGAATGTGTGGACTGCAGATATAGCTCAGCAGTGTGGTGCCTGCCTGGCAAGTGCAAGGTCCTGAGTTTGATGGCTGGTACAAAAAAAAAAAAAAAAAAAAAAAA
>PVLA01003529.1:0-80020 GCA_004027455.1 Hydrochoerus hydrochaeris | reverse complement strand
GATGAGAAATACTAAGGTGTTTGACCTTATTGGTCAGAAGACTTTCATAGATTAAACCACAATGAAATACCACTGAAGGGCTACCAGAATGGTTAAGATATAAAATTTGAGCAGCTCAAATACACTGCTGGAGTCAGGCATGGTGGCGTACGCCTGTAATCCCAGAACTTGGGAGACTGAGGCAGGGGATCACTGTGCTTCTGAGGCCAGTTTGGGCTGCACAGAGAGTTCAAGGTCAGCCTACAATACACAGTGAGATCCTGTCTCACTAGTGCAAAACAAACAAACAAACAAACAAGCAAACAGTGCTGGTGGCCGTGTAATATCACTGCCGGTGGGAGTATAATAAATACACTATTTGGGGAAACTGTCTAGCTGTATCTTGTAAAGCTTAACAAACATTGCCTGTATAACAATTTTATGCATAGGTATGTGCTTGTAGAATTGTGTTTATATTACATTAGAAGAGACATATAAAAGTATAGTAAAAGTATTCTTAAAGCCAGAATTGAGAGTTTCTCAGCTACCCTTCAACAGTAGAATGGATTCATGCAGTCGATTGTTATGCAGCAATGGGTGTGAGTGACTGGTGCCTGCAGCGCGGCAGCGTTTCACATGTGTGACCTAGAATGAAAGGAGCAGGGTAGAAACAGGTGTGAGGGGACTGTTCTCTCCTGAGCCATACCCGTACCCGTATGTCCTCTTTTAAAGCTCCGTCCACTGCTGTGATCTGTGGACTTTTCTGTATTGTACATCATCATGGTTGATGCCTAGATGTCCCCTCAAAGCTTTTCACGCTCATAGGTGCTGCTGTTGGCAGATGGTTGGTTCATGTGTGTGATACTCATTACTGGGCGAGTTCACTGATGGAGTGTAGCGGGGAGGTGGAGCCTGGGTGGAAGGGGTGCGTCACTGTGGTGTGGCCTGGAGGGGCGTCCACTGCTCGTGCTCCCTCCACCCCTCCTTGCTTCCTGCCTGCCCTGCCGTGGGCCGTTCCTCCTCTGTGAAGCCCCTCTGCCGTGCTTCTCTGCCTTAAACCAGCTGATTGTGGACTAAACCTCTACCATCTGCGAGGCCCTCTCCTCCTTCTAGTTTTGGGTGTCAGCTATTGTGCCCCAGCAATAAGAAAGTAACTAAGACACGCGTCATCAGAAAATAAAAAAACAAAATCAAAAACCTTCCCTACTGTGTGTTTGTCTTTTTGAAACATCTAGCATTTAGCTACATTTTCAGCATATCAGAATACATTTATTTTTTCTGTACCTGTACATTTAGGAGAACATAGATTTCTTGTGATTAAAATCATTGAAGGTTAAATTTCGTTTCTTTGGGCACATTCTCTAACTGTTCAGAGGTACTATATATATCCCTGCCGAGCTCCGCTTTGCAGTTATTTGCATTGTTATTTGTGTGTTGCCTAAATCATTTATGGACTAATTGTTTCAAAACTCCACAGAAGAGATAGAGAACTATCATGAAACTATTTTTTTTTTAAACAAGGAATAGTGCTATGTAAAGCCAATGGGGAATTTAGAAATTGAATCGTTACAAGATATGTGCAGCCTCTATGATGAGGTTCAAATGTCCTGCACATGATTGACTGAATGGCTAATTCAGTGAGTTTAAGAAACAGGCCGTGGTATCTATTTCTGTTTATCCCAAAATTTTGTAGCTTAAAGCAACCAACAACAGATTCCTAGAGTCAGGGATTGACTGGCCTCTCTGACGCAGGGTCAGGAGAATAGAAGGGAGGTGTGTGAAGCTATGATCTTACCAGGTGGCTAGACTTGCGAAGGAATCCTCTCCCAAGTTCACCCACATGGTTTTTGGAAGAACTGCTTTCCTTGAGGGTGTTTAGACCAAAAGACCTCAGTTTCTCACTGGCCACGGGTGAAAAAGTCGTTTCTCAGTTCTTTGTGATGCAGGCTTATCCACAGAGCAGTTTATAACATTGTTCCTGCCTCCTATCAGAGCCAAAGATCAAGAGACCAGGAAAGAGTAAACAAGACAAGAGTCAAAATAATTTTGTTACTGCATTCATTTTTGTTACAGTCTGTACATTAGAAGTGATTCTCTAGGTCCTGCCTGCAGGGAAGGAGGCTGTTACAGAAAGCCATGAACACCAAGAGGGGAGCCATCTCAAAGCCCATCACACGGGCCTTGGCTGTAAGTAACCAAGGTGGTACTATGTGTAACTTCAGTTTCAGTGCCGTCTTAGCTTGTGTCTAGGAAGGTTTTCCCTTTGGCTTATTTATTCTGACATCTCTTCTTGAGCATGTTTGTCTAATCTTAATAAACGTGGCAAAATGTACTCTCTTTAGAAGACTTCAAGACTTTTCTCTGTACCTCCATTTACCCTATTTTTCCTTTATTCTCTGTCTGACATGGCAAAGAACTATTTTTGTATGACGTATTGTCTGATTCTAGAGTTATATTCATTCTGTGTTTTAAAAGAACTACAAAAGTAAAATACCCACTTTTCCGTGTTCTGTTCCTATGTAAGAGGATATTTGTCTATGTAAAAGCATTAATGGAACTCTCAACTGGTAGTTACCCTCATTTCTTCCAGCAGCAGGAGTGTTGATGTAGGTCATCATTTTTCCCTCTTATTATCTCAAAGGGAGCTAATTGATGATGTTAGTAAATTTTTAAAACTCTCTTTAAGGCCTTCATTTGCAATAAAATACTGTACTATATCTGTTTTTCTTAGTATTATAGGTAATGAATTTCAAAAAAACTTGAAATATGGCACCTTTTGGCCCTTATTAAACAGCAAAGAAGAATTATTAGGAAATAAATATCCAATTCTATATGATGTTTTCTGGTTGTATAATGCTTAAGTAATATAAAAGCAGATGGTTAGTAATTCCTATCTGCAACCATAAAAGTAAAATAAGTTGATTTAAAGTTTTTTTAAAAAATCAAATGGACATGTGGGCCATTATTATGTTGCTATTTTGCCATGAGGAACACGTTTAAAATAACATAAAAATATTTAAAAACAATTTCTCATTCATGGAACATCATTTCTTACTTTGTTTCTTACTAGTTCCTTTCTATTCTTGTTAGAAAAATTGATACTGAAATCGTTTTTGTAGTGAGTGGTCTTCCCATTTACCCAGGAATAGCTTTCGTAGCCAATCACTGAGTCAGCAGTTATTTTGACTCTAGCTGAAAGAGATAAAGTTCCCCCCAAATTTATTATATAAGTTTCTTGCCACTGAGTGAGCAAGAAAAATATATACCCATCAGTGACTGGTTGGTAATTTCTGAAATAAGATGCCATGCACCTCATAAATAACAGAGTAACAGAATCACAGAGCACTTGGCAGAGATCAACCTCTAGATGGATGAGTTAGTCTGTAAGGAAATAGCTACTCAACTTTTGACTTTTAAGAATGTTCAACCTGTTTTCTGCACTAGACCATTAGATTTCAGTGAGTCCCTAGAGGTCTTGGAATTTTGATAGACTAAGGAGGACTAACATGGCAGCAGCTCAGCCTGGACATGGAAGGGGACATTGCATTTTTTAGGGAAATGGGGACAGGCAACCCCGTGTCACTCCTAGAGAACTTTATTCCTTACCTTGATGTCATAGAAATTTGTCATGACTGTTTAACGAGTTCAGATTAATATGATGTCATGAGCTGAGAAAGGCATGTGGACTTCATCAGTGACTGCGAAGTCCTGCCAATAAGCAGCCTAGTTGTTTCCTTTATGGCATATTTATAAGACCAGTTGTGCTGCATTTTCAATGTTCCACAAACTGGAAGATGCAGTTAATTCTATGCAAGTTAATTGATACATAAGGTTGTGTGAAAACATGACTTTGGTAACAAAAACATTTATAGTCCTTGCCTTGTTTCTCCAGCAAATGCGCCACAGGGGCTGAACTCCCGTGGCAGTTTGGTAGGTAGATTCCCTCACTGGAACCTGTCAGCGTTCCTAACCATGAGTGAACAAGGAGGTGGTATAAAAGCAGTGACTGACTCGAACCTTCAGGTGATGTGTGAACCCCTACAGCCACTGTCCCTCTCTGCAAAGAACCAGGTTGGTAGAAAATCCATAGAGATGGTCTGTGAGGTGCCATGGTTTTTCTGGCGGTGGGGGGCAAAGTGGTTAGAAGTTCACGTACAGTTAAAGAATACGTCACATTTTTAACAATCTTCATACAGTGTTTGCCTCATTGTAATGCTTTTTATAGTTTTAAATTTTACTTTGGGAACACCTGAGGTATTCTTTTTAAAGAACTCTTGTTTCAATCTGTTGCTTGACGGGGCAAAAGCAATCATAGAAGGAATACTAGCTAATTTGGGATGGAAAGCCTTGGATGAAGCCAAGGGCCTGCCTGACAACTTGATTCTCCCTTCGAAGTGTCCTCCCTGCTTAGGGACTTGAACTGTCAATAGTAGTGTTACTGAAGCATGTTTTTGTTGTTTTGTTACTTGCATTTCTCATACTTTCTAATAAAAAAATCACAAAGTCAGTTATAGCAATTAAGGCTTATGTTTTTTAATGTGTTGTATTAAGTCATTATGTGCAGAGTGCCTCTTGAGCCAGAGATATCCAGAATAAAAGAGGACAGCTGGACACTGAAAAGAAATTATGCATAGGAAGATCTGATCTTGCAGATGCTAAGTAAAGTACAAGCTAGGAAACAAGAACTTCTTTGGAGTGGGATACACAAAGGGATGTCTTAAGCACACTGCAGAGAGGCATGCCAAGATACAGAGTACTCAGGTGTTCCAAGTCTTTGTTGTGAAATCACATAATGAAAGCTAGAGATTTTTTAATTCAAAGCACCTTACTCCCAATCCTAAATATCCTTAACAGAAGATCATAACTGTATGTACAGCAACAGGAAGCACAGAGATTTTAATAAAACATTTTTCATCTGTGTGTGGCAAGCTGTATTGTATGAGTTTAATCTCTACACCTAAAAACAGCATGAGAAAACTGAAGCCCAGATAGTAAATACAAGAAGAACATTGCAACTTTCTGTTACTCTGATCAAGAATTCTTTATTTTAGCAATGAGGCCAATGACGATTTGCCTAAAATGTTTTCTAACAGTCAAGGAGTATAGACTGTTAAAAACAGTCTGTGTGTGTCGTGCATTGGGGAGTGTGATATTCAGTTTGGACAATCACTTGGAGAACTCTGAGAATCTAATGAGAGCAATCCAGCTGTAGAAAGTATCAGGAAACAAAGCCCCAGAATTTTGTTTTTCTGTGTCTTTTTGTGTCTCTCTCACACAAACTTGTGGACGCTGTGTAAGGAGGGTGAAATCAGCTGATCTTTTCCCACTGACACTGGAACAGGGGCTGTGAACTGTGCTGTGGAAGGCCATTTGCCTTACTGAAAACTCTTAACAGGTTTTCCGTCACTGCCCTGTAACAAGAGAGTGGCCGAGAGGCTGCAGGCATTTAAATAAGAAATTAAGAAATATCAAAGTTACTACTGTTTAGAATGCTAGATAAGAAACTTATGTGGCAGTTTTTTCCTAACTGATTGGAGATTTATAGTAGCTTTGTTGACCCATCTGGCTTCCAGTCTTGGTTCTTCTACTGCTAGCTATAATGAATTTGGACACAATTACTTAAGATTGCCTAGTCTCAGTTTTCCAAATTGGCAAGGTGTAGGCATCTTTTTGGAAGATATGTTGGAAATAGTTGAAAAGAAATGAACCAGATCATTGGCTGCCAAATCTAATCATGCACTGAAATTATGTGAGGATCCCTTAAAGATTAACGAATGGAACTGCTGAATCAGAATCTCTGCTCTAGAAACCTCTATTTTTTAAAAAAATGCAAATAATTTTGATACCCAGCTAAGTTTGTGAACAATGAATTACATGAATTAATGGAATTCTATGTTATTATAAACCATAATGTTTTTGAAATCCATTGAGTTACATGGATTGTATTAACAATGTTTGAATCATCTGTTTAGCTTAAAGTTACTTTGATTACTTGCTGAGTGTTAGAAGATATTTATATTGCTTTTGTTATATTTCACTTTTTAAAAACATTGAATTACTCTGATTATGAATTATGTGTAAAACCATGCACTGAATGAAATTCACAATAGATCAAAGATCTTAATATTAAAACAGAAACATTAAATCTACTGGAAAATAGAATAAGTAAAACTCTTGAAGACATTGGTGTAGGCAAAGACTTTATGAACAAAACTCCAATTACACAGGAACTATCACAAAGAATCAACAACTGGGATCTTGTCCTATTGAAAAGCTTTTGTACATCAAGAAAACCCACCAAGAAAGTGAAGAGACAACCCACAATGTGGAAGAAAATGTTTTCCAGCTGTTCCTTAAAGGATTACTATTGAGAACATATAGTACTAATCATACAGAACTAAAAGAAAAAATAATCTTCCCTAAAGACCCAATCCAAAAATGGGCATCTGAGATGAGTACACATTTCTCAAATGAAGAAATACAATTATCAAATAAGTATGTGGAAAAATGTTCAATATCACTGATCATTCAAAAGATGCAAATTAAAACAACACTGAGATTCCACCTCACCCCAGAAAGAATGGCTATTATCAAGAAATCAACCAATAGCAAATGCTGGTGGGGCTGTGGGGAAAAAGGAACCCTTTCCACTGTTGGTGGGAGTGTAGACAGGTATAAGCACTATGGAAATCAGTGTGAGGATTCCTCAAAAAACTAGGATTGGAGGTCCCATTCAATCCAGCTATTCCACTTCCGGGTATTTTCCTAGAAGAATTGAAAACATCATGCCACAGTGATATATGCATACCCATTTTGTAGCAGCACAATTTGTAATAGCTAAATACCTATTGACTGAGGAATGGATAAAAAAGGTGTATTTTATTATTTTTACTATTATTATTTTTTTGTCTTTTTGAGACAGGGTCTTGCTATGCAGTTCAGGCTGGCCTTGAGCTCACTTTGTAGCCCAGGCTGGTCTCGAACTCACAACGATCCTCCTGCCTCAGCCTCCCAAGTGCTGGGATTATAGGTGTGAGCCACCACGCCTGGCTTATGACTTTGTGGCTGGAGCAAGTTCCCCAGGGTTTTTTTTTTTTTTTTTTTGTACCAGGGATCGAACTCACAACCTTGCACTTGCCAGGCAGGTGCTTAAGCCACTGAGCTAAATCCCCAGCAAAAGGTGTATATTAATAGCCATAAAGAAGGATAAACTGGAGGCTTTTGTAGGTAAATGGATACAATTTGAGGCCATACTCATAAGTGAAATAAATCAGACTCACATGTATAAACATCATGTTGTCTCACTAGTGTGAGAAGCTAAAAGAAATATGATATATATTGATAGTTAAGATAGTTATACTACTGATTTCTCTAAGTTCATTGAAGAGAAAGGTTTGTGCTGGTATTGTTTGGATGATTGAATACAGATGTCTTGTGCTCTGGGTGGATGGTTTAGAAATGACAGTGTGTAGTATATGTACCATTGTTGCCCCTGATTGACGTGTTTTGAAATTTTTATTTTTTCTCTTTGAAATAAAATGGATTAAAAAATTATGTGTGAAGAAGTAGATTGCACAAATATTTATCACCCGCTCTGTGCCAGATACTTCTAATCATACCTACTCCATGATAGATACTTCTAATCAGTTAAAAAAAAAAGGCAAACATCCTTACTTTTGTGGAGCTAGTAAGTTTCAGCTCATTGGGGCTGTTTCTAAGAACTAAACAGTTAAGTCTTTGCTGCAGTTGTAAGTGAAAACTTATAAGATGACCAAACAGAAAATTTACTACTATATACAGTCACTTAATGTTCATTTTGTTATTTATAACATTTTATTATGAAAAATTTCAAGTATGTACCAAAATTGTAAGAGTTTTGTGATGATACCCTTATACCAGCACTTAGATTCTGTCATCAACATTTTATTGTACTTGCTTTGTTATATATCTATCCATTAATTCATCTTATTTTTGATAATAAGTAAGTTTAAAATGCTACCATACTTTCCTTAAATACATTAGATACATGTTGCTACCTTGAGTTCCATATTTGTTTACTTTTTGATATAAAGTTTATATTGAAATAAATTGTCAAGCATATTTTTTAAAAATATAAAATAATTTTTTTCAAATCCACCTTATTCATAGATAAAAAGAAAGAAAAAGGAGAAGAAAAAAACTCCAACAGAATTTTAAAGTATATCAGTCGGGGGTAACAATGTATGTACGCACCATTGTTGGTCATGGTCGTCCCCAAATCATCACCCAGAGCATGAGACATCTACCTTCAATCATCGAAACAGTAGCAGTACAAATCTTTCTCTGTCCCCAACTCAGAGAAATCAGTAGTATAACTATCTTAACTAGTTTTTTTTATGTTGTGTCAAGAAATTATTCACTGAGTTAAATAAAGGAATATGCAGGTATTAAGACACAGAATGCAGAAAGTTTTCTGGTTCTCCTTGCTGGTGAATTCCTCCCCCACACCCCAGTGGCAAGCCTTTCTTGGATTTTTTCCACTCTTAATTAGTTTTAAATGTTTTAGCATTACTGTAAATGAACTCATGCAGTTATCCTCCTGGGGAAGACTTCTTTCAGTCTGCATAGTGTTTGTGAGATTTATCCTCACAAACATTTGTCTCATGCATCAGCAGCTTGTTCTTCTGTGTTGCTGGTTTTATTGGTTATCACATTTATCTGTGGATGGGCACTGGGATGGTTGCTAGTCTTGGCCATTTGAGTAAAATGACAGTAAACACTGTTGCTCAAGTCTTTCCTGAACATACTTCATTTATCTCGAGTGAGTACCTCCTTGTGGCGATGCTTTTGATAGCACAGGTTGACGTTTCCTTGTAGAAGAAGCTGTCAGGTGGCTAAGATGGTTCCTTCCCCCAAACTGTCAATGCCACGTGCTCTGCCACCACACACAGACTTGATGGTGCCCCTAGCTGTCGCCATTCTGGTGACTGCTGTGGTCGTTCCTTCTGGTGTTGCTCACATTTCCTTGATGATTGTCTTAGTCACTCTTCTTGTCCTGGAACACAATGCCTAACACTTGAAGGAGAAGGGTTTATTTTGGCTCATGTTTCAGCCTCTAGTTTGCTGGCTCCAAGGCAGAGGAAAAGCTGCTGACATCCTGGCGGGCAGGAAGTGCAGCTGAGATACCCCTACCCGGCCATGCTTGGAGTGACCCGCCTCTTCTGAGCAGGCCTCACCCAGCATCACGTTCATCTCTGGTGCCCCATGACTCGGTCACCCTTCAGAAGTCCCCCCGTTGAACTCATGCGACTCTGGAGCGACATCGGATGTAAAGCATAGCAATGATGCGTGATGCCTAGCACCGTTTCATGTGCTGGTTGACCGTGTGTGTGCTCATTCATTCATTCATTTTGCAGTCCTGGGGGCCGAACCCAGGATCTTCACATCTTCCGATTCCCCTTTAATTTTTTTTTTTTTTTTTAACATGAGGTGGGGTCTCACTAGCTTGCTAAATTGCCTAGGCTGGGCTTAAATTTTGCTCCTTCTGCCTTAATCTTCCAGAGTGCGACTCCACACTGGCTGGGTATTTGTTTCTGACTAAATCTTTTGCCCATTTTTCAGTTGGGTTGCTTGTGTTTCTACTGTATTGTCACTGTTCTTTACATGTCTTGGATATGGTCCTTTTGAGATACATGTTTTGCCAATGTTTCTTCCAAATTTGTGGCTTGCCTCTTTTCTTTCTCCCCTCCCCTCCCCTCCCCTCCCTTCCCTCTCCCAAGCATATGGGTTCAGAGAAATAAAGATTCCCCTGATAAAATAGCAAGCTTGATGTGAAGAGCAGTTTAAACGCACACTGGTCAGGTGGTGGAAGCAGAAGCAGGCGGCTCCATGCATTTCTGTGTGAGGCCAGCGTTGGGAAGAGGGGCAGTGCCCGGCCTGCGCAGCGGCTCTTCACGCAGGGAGCCAGGAGGGAAGGAGAGCTGAGCCAGTGCTTTCCCTGGCTGCCCCTCTGCATGGTCCTGGCTGGTCCCTGCCTGCCCTCTTCAGTCTCACACCTTCGGATCTGACGGAAGATGATCTGGTGACTGTAACTCGTGTGTCTTCATGAGACTTGGATCCCAGCCACGACATCCGTGGAGGCGTCTGATACGCTGATGAATGAGCAGCCCATCTGATATTCCATCCAACCAAGGGCAGTGGCTCATGTAAACTCTCACATAACATTTGCTCTGAAAATGGATTTCTTGAAACTTTCCACTTAACTAGCTGTGGATTAAGTTTGAGTGAGGCCAGCACAGCGGAAGCTAAGCAGAGCGTGTGACTGCAGGCTGTCAGACAGCCGCACATTGTCATGGCTCTGCCTTCATTCACTATGTATCGCTTCCTTTGAAATTTCCAACTGGTTTCTATTCACCTCTAAACGTGTGCAGGTACTGAGAGCATTCGGCCATTTGTTCACCTTGCTTGCACAGTACACTTGGGAAGGGTAAGAACATATTTGCCAAAGCAAAGAATACTCCTCTAAAGGATTAGACTGCTCCCTTCGGAATGTTCTCCCACCTTAGACAGGCCAAAGAGTATTAGTGATTGTGTGTTTAATGCAGTCCACTAGTGATAGCATCCCATATTGTCTAGCTCCCTCAAAAGGTTTTTTATGAATTTAAAAACTTTCTAATATAAAGGTTATATTATCAACAAATGCTAGTTTGAAATAGGATTTTGAAGATTACCCTTCTTTAACAATGCCTTAAAATTTTATCTCCTTATCCATTCCTTATTACTTTCTTTCTCAAGACATCATGGTTTATTGTGTCTCCACTAGGTACCTGGCATGTGATTTACACAGTGAATGGCCCCAGCTTTTGGAGCAAGTTAATGATATAATATCCCCATTTATATTCAGAACAGTCAACACTTTTGAGCTGACAGAATAATAAAAGCACCTGCATTTAATATACATGGAAGAATGGGAAGGCAAATAGCAGATAAGGCACAATCAGGTAAGTGTAATCAGATAAAATATCACAATATTATAGTAGATCAGCATCTGGTAATGACTTGAATTTTGAAAGACTGACAAACAGCGTGGCCCGAAGCGGCCGGGCATACCTCATTCAGAGCAACTCTTCTCAGAGCTGATTGCTCCTCTTATATGTTTTCTGGCAGATTAAGCAGGTAGAGTTTCTTATTTTAACTCTTCTAGAACTGTTTATGCCTCTGGAAAAACACTGGCAATGTTCCTTTTGAGCCTGGATCAGAGACAAAAACAAATGACGTGTGTAAAAGTAAAAGTTTGTCACAGAAGTTATCTCAAATTGATCCAAATCAGTTTTATTAAAAAAAAAAATCCCAGCAGTAGGCAGAGCTTTCATTTCCATCTATATATTCTGTGCATGGCATTGACTTTTTATTCTTAATTTTTTACTCTCAGGTTATTGGAAACTGCTCTCTGAGAACACTTTCCCATTTGACAATGGACAGCTGGTAAACCAAGCTATACGTCTCAGCCTTGCATGAGTCCTAACCTAACAAAACCAGATAGAGCCAAGTTGAAAGAATCAAATTTCGCAAAGTAGGAACTGAACAAAAATGTTTTCTTAGAGTGGAATTTAGCAGCTTTCTTTTTCTCTTAGATTACTTTTTGTTGGAGGCCAGAGATCTCTTCATTTAATTCGTCTCAGCTTACCAGGTGCTGTGAAGGCGTGGAGTGTTGAGTTGCAAGACATGAGCAGGGCCGAGGTGCAGAAGAGCTGCAGGAGACACATGTACAACCCGCAGTCTGCCCCCTTCCCACAGCAGGGCCCAGCTCCTTCTCAGAGGGCTTAGGGATCACCTGATCTTGCCTGCTGCAGTTGGAGTAGGTTGTCACTTGCAGGGAATTGGACCGATGGCTTCATCTATGGAACTCTCTTTTTCCTCAAATTGTATGCTGCTCTTTGCAGTTCAAAGGGTGCCAGCATTGAACTCTATCCAAGCAGTGTTAAATGAAACTTTTGTGATCACGAATGAGATGAAATAACTGTCCACTGCATTTAGAAATGCTTTGCTTTTGTTAAAATGATGTTTCTCAAAATATGTCTGTCCACTTGCCTTAGCTTGGCCTGCCATAAGAAAATACCATTGACCTGGTGGCTTAAGCAACACAAAATTTTTTTTTCACAGTTCTGGGGACGTGAAGTCCAACATCAGAGTGCCAGCATGTTGGTTCTGGTGAGGTCCTTTTTTTCTAGCTTGCAGACAGTCGTCACCTTGCTGTGTGCTTACATGACATCCTCCTTTATAATTATACAAGTCTCATTCTAAGGGCTTCACCATCGTGACCTCATCTAAACTACCCCCAAAGTTCCCTCTCCAAATACCGTAATATTAGAGGTCAAAGACTTTAAAAAATGATTTTTGGGGTGATACAATTCAATTCTTAGCGTGACCCAATTGCATTATTATGGCAAAGTTATTAAGGCTGAGACAAAAAAACCCTGGAACCATTGTCTTCAAAAAGGTTCCCAACAAATGTGCAGTAGTAATAATATTTTAAAAGGTTGACCTGAAGAGTATCAGTAGTTCAGTCCTAAATGGAGCAAATGCCAGCCGAGAGTCTTGCTAGCCATGTTCTTCATCTTTTCAGCCTAAGCACACTCAGTCCCTGCCATCCCTTCATTCAGGCTTTTAGAGGAAGAGGTCAGTCATAAGAGAAAGTGTTGGTGCAGGGAATTAAATGGAAAAATACAAGCAACATTAAAAAAATTGTAGCATTCTCTACCACTGATGGTGTCAATGCTTCTTTGTACTATTATACTTCCTACTTTGCAGTAACATGGACTAATCACTGATTACCAAATAATAAATTAACCCACAGGGATGAATTCATTCAGCCCAGAAACTTTCAGTTATATTCTAAACACCAAGGTTAGAAAAATAACTGATTTTCAAAGATTTCTAATGACCCAAGTAGAAAGTACAAAGGAGTTTGTGGAAAACCATGGGTTAATTATAAAATCCTGTATCTGGAGCATTCTATTTTGTATAATGTTTCCCTTCATATAATTCATCATTGAATGCTTTGGGGAGATGGACTGGGATTTACATTTTACTATTGAAATATTGAGCTTTTTCAAGGTCATGAGATGAAATCTAGATGATAAATTTAAACATGAATTGCACAATATTGAAAGTTGAAAATGCCTTTCCCAGTGGTTTTTTGTTTTGTTTTTGCATTTTAGTTGTTTAGCCTAACAGGGACAATCAGAGAAGCCTGCTGTTATTATTTTAACTTGTCATTTTGTAGTCTGGGCCATGGAGAGCAGGGCTGGCCATGTTAAAAAAAAAAAAAAAAAGACATATTACTGTCTGAGTTACGGTAGGCAACTTAGGTAAAGTGCGACGGAGGCAATTTCAACTTCCAAATTGAGAACATTTACATTACTGCTTGAAGACATATTAAGATGTATGACATAAATAGTGATGGTGATAAAGCAATCAGCCAGATTATTTTCTGTTTGCACCTGCATCCCTCACCCTTTCATCAGACCCTTCTTCTTGAGGGTTGAGATCGTGCAGTCAGTAGGGATGGAGCTATCTGAAGCCTGTTCTTAACCTTTATTCTTCTTGAGTACTTGCATGTGCATAATACTAATGTAATTGTGTGTGCAGAATAAGCCTCCCTGATTTAAGACAGTGGCTGAGATGTTTTGTTGCCACCCTCCCATGTTGGATTTTTGAAGTGCTACTCTCTTGAGAGTGATGGTGGGAAACAGTCCAAGGAGCGCAAGAAGACTGGGAACCAGGAGAGGTGTGGCGCTCCTGTCAAGGAGGGAAGGAATCATCAGCTTGTGGAAGTGCGTGGGCACGTTCCAAGGACTGCACCCGTTGTTCTTCTGTGTATAACTTGTCTTGAAGTTTTAGGTAACAATAAAAATTCTTGTTAGTTACCTTTTCAATTATATCTGAGTCTTGCACACTGACCAAGGGTACTATCTGAGTTTGCCTTTGTTAAATATATACCCCAAATCTAAATTTGCCACATTTCAAGGTTCTGGAATTAGAAAAGATTAGCTCTTCATGTGTGTTAGTTCCTGCAACATGTTCATGGGAAGTTATTTAACTTTTGACTTCAACTTTCTCATTCTAAAGGCAACTCCCCGCACCAATCAAACTACATGTCTTGGTATTTGCTTTGAAAGATAGTTTAGTTCTCTCTGGTCTGTTGTACATTGCAAACAGAAAGTTGCTGACTTCCAGAATCCCAGGAGGGAAGGTACTGGTGTGAGAAGCTTAGTCATGGAGCCAGGAGGGAGACCTTTCTGTAGTCCTCTCCTGGCCTCAAGAGTGGGCCTTGGACCTTGCTGACTTTTCCATAACAAAACCCACCAAACAATAAGCCAATCAATAACATAAATTAAAAAATAAAACCTTGGAAATATTATTTTTTCCTACTCATTTCTTGACTTCGTTCTATATATTTATCAGAAAACTTTGTCATTATGTAATGGAGTATAACAATTGTGGGATAAATTATTGCTGTAAAAACATTATAAAAGTACATACGTAAGTAGATTTCTAAGGAACTGCTTTGTTGGAGATGAAAAATTGTTAAATATAAAAAATGATTAGTGGAGAAAAACCATCTGAAAAAAATGGTAATTTAGCTGAATAATGAGTGGTAAGATTAACATATTCTGTAAATTTATCAATACTATGGCTTGGCATGTCCTTATTCCTTTCCAAAATTAATAATGACAGATACCAAGACCCTATTAATATTTTAATAGTCTAATAGACACAGGCAAGTATGCAGCTGAGAAGAATGTAAATCAGTGGCCAGGGCTGCTGGGCTCTCTGAAGAGTTTGCCAAGTGGGTAAATTAAGTCTTCATATTGTGTTCTTAACGTCTTCTGGGCTCATCCTCATGCCAGCATCTGCTTTTAACAGTTGTTTAATTTTGAACACAAGAATGTGTTTACAAGGCAGAACTTACCAGAGTACTTAGGATTCTTCACACCCACCATGTGTTTTAAGAACCAGTAGTGTTCACGTCCATGTGTACCCTTAAATGCTGGATCACCTGGAAAATGGTGGGTGCTTTCAGAACACAAACGTGTCTGGGAATTTAAAGGAATAGCTTTCCTCTGATGGTAGCTTGAACAGTCTCCTTGCTCTAATCATTTCCAAATTCATTCTCAATAGAAAGGATGTCATATGCATATGAGATACTTAAAAGAAAAAAACCAAATCAAAGAAGCAAAGAAAAACTAACATGTGTACTTAGCGTGGTTCCTGGGCCATAGCAGGTCCTCAACAGTGTTAGTTGGCTTTTTGCTTCTGAGGCCTGTTTCCACTGGGACTTTGCATGTGACACACAGTATTTCCTGCAGCTTCTCCAAGTTCCTCAGTTTTCAGTTGAAGATGTCTTAATAGTTTCCTCTTGTAAGAATATGCACATATTATTTGAATACAAATGGAAGTTGTTGTTCAGTGGGGGAGGGTCCCTTTTTGGGTGCTATCTTTGGTGGTTTTGAAGGGTCATTGGTTGGAGACCACACAGAACCAAAGAGGCCACACTAGAGTATATTTAGTGTATTTAGTTGGAATTTCAAATGTAAATGTCACAACTGATCTCTGTTGCAAGGGGTGGAGGAAGAAGCTAGTGGAAAAAGACATGAGTCCAGAAAAAGAGGGGGGGACTTTTGTCAATCAACGTTTTCACTCCGAGATGAGCACCCTCCAATGTAGACTTGGTAGCAGCTGCTGGAATCCAAACAAGAGCACACTTTGTTTTTAGGGGCTTCTTATGATTTAGCTCATGATGGTTCATTTTGATCTATTTTTTAATTTATCATGGCATTGAGGTTGGACTGAGAAGTTTGCACATGCTAGACAAGTACTCCTCCACTGAGCTCTGTCTCCAGTGCTTTTACATTTTTGTTTCTGTTTTGACATCTGGTCCCACTAATTGCCCAGGCCAGCCTCAAAATTGTGATTCTTCTGCCTCAGCCTCCCAAATTCTTAGGATTATAGGTGTGTACCACCATTCCTGGTTGATGACTTAGTTTTAATCCTATGATTACAATTAGGGCTCACAAGACAATAAATAAATTTCTTCTCTTTTTACAACTTAAAAAAGGTTGGTTTCTACTTTTTCTGACTTCACCACCAGTATGCCTGAGTAGGATTTTTATCTCCACAAACCCCACTCACACCATATCCTAACGTGACTACTAGGTCTTCTGGGACTCCTATTTCAGGCTCTCTGACTTTCACAGAACTACTGCAAAAAGCCATATTCTTGGGACATCTTCATGTTCCTGCCTGTTGATCACCTGTCCCTCCTCAGCGTCATCTCGAGCGTCAGATCAGTCAGGAAGCATCTCATCTTCTCCAATGTGTGGCACAGGCTTCTTGATGACAGGATCTGTGCCACTTGTGTTTATGTGCCTGACACATAGTAGGAGCTGCAGGAAAATTTGCCGAACAGATGTTCAGTATAGTTTTTTGTTAAGTGCAATGAAATAACTTGAAATCAATAGGGAGCTTTTGATGTGAAAGATGCTAACGAAAACAAGAGGTGCTTATATTTTATTTGCATGTTTTACGAGGTGGGAAGGTACATATTAATAAAATAAATGTTTAATATGTTAGTAAAAATAACTGGCTTGGTGATGGTTTATAGGACAGCCATGAGGGAAGTAGCTTCATGAGTCATAATAAGGGCCCTGGACTCAGGATTTATAAACCGGAGTTCTAAAAGCTTGACGGAGAGCCATGCCATGCTTTCCAGAGACTTCTGCTTTCCGGACCTAGTTTTCCCATCACGTTGGATGGACGGGCTGAGGTACTCTTACAGGAATTTCAGGTCATTTGAGTCCTGAAACTATCACCTGTCAGGACACTGCCTGTCACTGCTGGAAAGCTGGATCTCACTAGCCCCATACAAAGTTCCTGAACATTCCTGGCACCCTGTTCACTTCTTTAAAACATGAATTCACCCATATGTTTAAACACTTTTATTAGTACATTTGCAGTACAAAATGATTACATTCATCCTGAGGAGCTGGTACATGTCCGTAACGCGTCTTAAGTCTTTACTTGTACCCTGTTTGGACTTGCAATCCTCCAGGTGCTTTCTCTTAGTCTCCCTCTTTCATGTTAATCTCTCTCTTCCTCCAGGCCTGCAGGTCTTGCTTGGAGCTTCAGAGTGGTTTGGGTATGACCTGGCTCCCCCCTTCTTCCTGCAGGGTGGCCTTTCTCACCTCCCGCTGCTCACTGGAGAAGAATCCATGTAAGTCTCTGTGCTCTCCAGCCAACCTTGTCTCCACTTGGCCCCAGCAAGAACTTGAAGTCTTCTAAGGCATTTTGCCCTGTCTGAATTTTGGGGTGAAGGCTATGCTGCCATCAGGCTCTGAGGCCTTTTCACTAGCATCTGTTCACCTCCATTTATTTTCTCAGAATTCTCCCACCCTTAATATGGTAGGAGAGCTAAGGACTGTTTATTGAATGTTTCTTCCATGCAATGTATGTGAGAGGCATTTACTTACATAGCTGTTTGCTTGCAAGTCTAATCCTTTGAGCTATTCTTGAAAGGTAGATATATTAATTTTAGAGGTGAGGAAACATTCTCAGATTGTTTAAGTAACTTGCCCAAACTGTCTAACCAAAGCTTTAGGCTAGTATGATTTCCACAGTATCGTGCTACATTTTAGCATATGTAGGTCTTTACCAATTCTTTGTATTTTGTTTATGTCAGATTTTTGTTTTAGAAACAATGCTGTATGACTGATAAACAATTCACCACACTTGAACACAGATTATTTTTTCTTATAGCCTCTTCTACGCTTTATATTCACACATTTTTAAAAAGTATGATAAGAAGTACGCATTCTAAAAATACTGATTCTTTAAGCATTCTTTGTTATTGGCTCTCATGTTGTCATTTTAATTCTATGCTTTTCACCAGATTTGTCATAGTTATAGTTTTTAAGAAAACTATGCTACTGAAAACCATTTAGGTTATTCCTGTTTGTGTTGAGTTATAGTATAATGCTTACACTGTATTTATGTACATTTTAAAGATAAATGTTAAATCTATTGGCTTTTAAAAACTTTAATTACAGAAATATTGAACTATTCAGAAGAGACTAGAAGGAACTCATGTGTACCTATAATTCACTTTTAACCATAATCAACATTTCGCTCATCTTGCTTCATCTAAACTTCCATTTTTTTCTTGAAAATATTAAAGAAAATTCCAAATATCATGCCATTTCACTTATAAATACTTCAAGGTAGACTTATAACATAGAAGGATTTTTTTTCCTAAAGTCATTAAAATTTTATGACACCCCTCTAAGGTCTGTGCCAAAATGTAACTGATTATCACAGGAGTGACTTTTCACATTCATTTTGTGCAAATTAGGATCTAAATATAGTCCATATATGAGTGTACACACACACACACACACACACACACACACACACACACTTGAATAACATCAATTCATTGGAGAAAACAGGTTCTATATAGTGTCCCAATATTCTGAAGGTGACTGCCTTTTCAATCATTTAACATATTTCTTTACTGTATTTGTTTTAATTGGTGGTTAGACATAAAGGACTTAATTTTTAAGGAGGAATATTAGGAAAGTGTATGTTTCAGTTTGGGATCAAGTTTAGCGTTCTTCTCGGAACACTTTGTAAGACCCGAAGCCTGCTTTTCTCTTTCTCCTAAAGAGCTTCTTACATGTGGGTTTCTTTGAGTGTTAGCCTGTTCATGTTGATGACTCTGATGGGCTTGTGCCGATACTAGCTCCTGCTATTGGATACCACCCAGTTATAACACTAACCAGTTTCCCTTTAGCCCCTTCAACCTTGATATAAAATCAGTACTTGGCAGGTGTGGTAGTGCACACCTGTAAATCCTAACACACAGGAGGCTGAGGCAGAAGGATTCCTGTAAATTTGAGGCCAGTCTATGCTACATAGTGAGTTCAAGGGCAGTCTGGCCTACATGGCATGATCTTGTCTTAAAAACAAAACAAAATGAAGCAGAACAAAACAAAGCAAACAAAGCAAAGCAAAGCAAAACAACACAAAACAAAACAAAACCAAGAAACCACAAAATACTAGGAATTGTTGAAATACTTTTGAAAGTTATTGGAAACTCAAGAAAATCCTGGATTTGAAGGAAGAATAACTGAGATTGAAGAATGATGCTTCACTTATACGCTGAGTGATTTTTGCTGAGGGCTGATTAGACCCTGGATACCTGTGGGGGACATGGCAGGGCATAAAGAAAGATAAAAGACAATACTCAAGGTCCCAGGGCACTGGAAGGAACCTGCCTCCAGTGGACAGGCACTGCAGTCTCTGTGGCTGACCCACTTCAATAGCAGAGGAGAAGGGCATAGGTGCATGGAACAGCATGGAACAGCAACTGTAGTGAATGGGGAACAATTTAAGGGAGAGCAAACCCTGCTCCATCAAGGTGCCAGTACTCTTTAGATTGTCCTCAGTGGCTTTTATCTTGCCTCAGGAATGCTGCGATTATGAGCTTTCTCTACACATGCAGCCTTTCACATACTTTTCTGTTTCTAAAGCAAGGTCACATCAGCCTTGAGACCATGGGCCAACTGTCATGTGAACTGACCTCCAGCCTAGTAAAATATTTCATATTCCCTGGTTTTCAGCATGTTTTGGTTTACAGGTTATGTACTGCTGTCTTTACAGATCATGGCTGAGATACATACCTGGGTTTTGCTTTTATACTCTTAGTTTAGGGTAGTTTAAATGAAGTCTCTCTTTTTGGAGTGTAAGTATGGAAGGCCATTTTAAGTCACTAAGGTCTAATGAGTCTGGTTTCATCACAATGGTTCCCTAGGTGCAATGAGGAAGCTACCCCAGAGCAGGGGGATGAGGTGCTTTCCTGTCTCCCTGTAACACACACCTGCTTGTATTTTGGGTGGCGTTTGAGGCATCTCTTCATGGACACAAATCCCATGTGTCCCAACAAACAAAGCAAAGGAATGTCTAACTTCCAGAATGACCCAGGAATTAAGAGGAGTAGGGCAGTTTTCATTTCCCTCTGATTCCTGGGAAGTATAACACACATGGCTTTTCCTTTAGATCACTGTGCAGAGTCAGATCTTCTATGTCCTGGTTTTCCTGACTATGCTAAGTCACAGCTTTGTCACATTATATTGGTAAAGTCCTATGGTCCCTAGACAGGAAGACGGAAGACCCCACAGAAACTTCTCTACCAACTTTACAACTGCAAGTGTTAAATTCAGGTTCCATTATATTTTTCAAATATGTGACAGAGACAGTTCTGAGATTGTGCTAATGAGAATGTGGACTAAGATGGTTCCTGAGGACAGCTTCAGAGAGCAGAGCTGTGAAGGGCTTTATTTAACAGGGGACCCTTTCTTTAGGGACTAGATTCAAGAATCAGATTTCCTCTTTTATCTCTTTAGACAGGGTCTGTAATAGAGACTTTGAATTTCGCCTTTGAGCTGTAGGATTACAGAGACTTTTCTCATTCTTTTAACTTCTGGTCCTTCATTTGTTTTATCTGTTACCAGTGCATGGTATAGGCGTCATCACTGGAAGATCAATTACAGAAAATGAGCCCTTGAAAATGGAAAAAAGCCTTAACATTCAATTGTTTAGTTCTGTGTCTTTGATTCAAATTATTTTACCCTTTGATCTTGGCCCAATTTAAGTGTTAATCATTTTTCTTTATTTCTCTTAAGAAAGGGTTTTGCCGTTCTTGGCTGTTTCTGAGAATCATGGTTATTGTTTTGTTTTTTCCTAATTGTCACCAGGTATGCCTCTTTGGACTTAGCAAGCAGTTCTTTGTTAAAAAAAGGTTTGTAAGTTTGTAAACTGACACTCTGTTTGCAGCAGTTTCCTTTGCTATCTGACTCTTGTTGTTTTTGGTGGCTCTGTAATGTGTGTAGACCAAGTACAGGTAATGTGTATGAATGGAGTAATTGAGTGCAAGAGAGGCATGTGACACAGTATTGGCAAACTGTCATAAATGAGAGAAGAGGCCACACCTTCTATCTTTTCATTTTGAATAATAAGAAAAAAGAGATTGAAAGGAGGATGATCTTTTAGGTCTGTGTTTATACAAAGAACTACAGTAGTTTTCGAGATCTCTACACATATTCTTGTTCCGTATTTTTTAGGAGTAAGCAAACCTAGATTAGGAAAAATAGTGTATTAGACTAGCCATATTCTTCAATAATTTTCCTTGTACAGGAACTAAAAAGATCCTGAAATTTTTCTAGATCAAATGACTTAACTGCCAAGTTTAGTTAAGTTTTTGCCTGCATTTCTGTTTTGTTAAATTTGGTCAGAATTGTGCAAGAATGACAAACATCTGCCAGAGGATCTATTAAACTAATTTCCACTTGCGTTTTTTAAACTTTTATGGTTCATTTTTAATTTTGTACCAAATCTTAGTTTGATCTTCAGCTTTGTCACTGAATACAATTATTGTGAAAATACTGAAATGTTGAAATGTGAGGCTCTGTAACAGGATGCCCTCCACGCTCAAATGCCAGGGGTGGCTCTGTCACATGCTTTTCCTGAGTTTCTGTCAGCATCTGATGTGCATTATACATATGTGGATCCACCTATTACGCACATAGGCACAGCAATCATGGAGGGTGAAAATGATTTACATATGAATGGAGAAGGTAATGTTTGCAAGGTCAGTCACAGACCTGTTGCTCCTCAGACTTTCTAGGTAGAAGATTTGAGTAAGTTGGTCCCCGCAGTTGAGAATCTGTCTCTGACTTGAGACTTCGTACAGGTAGCTCTTCGCTGGAAAAGCAAACTGTCCCTTCTGCTCTTCTGTGTGCTTATCCGGATCTTTATCTTTTCCTTTCAGTGTTTTCCGTGTACTGAATCTTTATCTTCTGGGTTTCATTCTACCTGTGGCAAGAACCTCTGTGTAGTCACGGTGCGTTTTTTTCTCTTACCGTGTTAAATTGTGTACTCTCATCCTTCCTGCAAATGTGTACAATCTGTGGTCTCCCTAGTGGGGTTCAGTCCACATTTACTTTTTTCTATTGCCTAGGCTGTTCTGGCTTTTAAGTAAATAAGAGAGTAAATTTCTATATGTATGGATGGAGTTAAAATAGAAGAGCTCAACTATCGGACATGAATCAAATGTGCTGTACAGACTAATCCATTATTCAAATATATCTGGAATTACACGAATTAATCTTAATCATGTCTATTCTCTGAAAAAATTAACAGTTAAAAATTGCATATCTCATTATTAAAAATGATTTTGGAGTCGAGATGTAATCTCCTAAATGAAGGAATGAAAATAAGAGCAGGATGGGCCGCTGGCCATTTTTCTTCCTCAACACTCGAAGTAAATGAAGATCAAGAAATGCTAGACATTGTTAAATAAATCAGGGATCTTATGACATTTCTAATATTTTATTAACAAAATTTTGATTTGATTTATCTATTTAAAATAACTAGCAAGGCATTGTCTAAGTGCTAAAACATAAATTACAAGTGTGAAACTTTGATTTATGCTAATGGTGCATAATACGCAAGACGAGAGTGATCAGGCCGCCGTGCTGTGTGGTGAGGATGGAGGCACAGAAGCGTGTGGGGAAAGGGCTGATCTGGACCCCGCTGCCTGAGATGCAGGTGACGCCTGTCTTCTGAGAAATGATATAATTTTTTTTTTTTTTTGGGTACTGGGGATCGAATTCATGACCTTGTGCTTGCCAGGCAGGCGCTTAAGCCACTGAGCTAAGTCCCCAGCCCAGAAATGATATAATTTTGATGATGGGAACTTTCACTTCTATGTCAGACATCTCCAACTTCTAGTGAAATCTGCTCGACAGTTGCGAATGCCTCCATGTCTCTGTGATGGATCAGAAACAGGCATATCTCTTCAAGGATGGTGTGGAAGTTGAAAAAAGAAAGCTCTCATTAGGTTTCTGTTAAATGTAACTGCCTCAAAGGATCCTTCCCTGACCGCCTTAGTTAAGTAGGTTCCCTTCTTACCCATTGTCCTGTTTATTTCATGCACTTTGTACTCTAATTTATGATTCATTTTTAGTGTTCACCTGATTTATTGTTTGTCTCTAAAACTAATGTCTTGTGTCGAGGTACAAAATCTATTTTATTAATTACAACAACAGTGCACTTCCTGGCACGTGGTAAGCACTCAGAAAAATTTCTACATTCTAGAATAAATTATAAGTTTGCGTTTGGAAAAAAACCCTCTTTAATTTTTAATTTTTTATTAGTACATGTTTACAGTACATAACGGTTACTTTTGTTTTAGGGGGTTGGTACGTGTATATAATACACCTTAATTCTTTTCTTATCCCCTTCCTTCCTTTCCCTACCTTTTCCTGTATCTCTACGCCTTTCTACCAGAGCTCTTGGCCCGCTTGGTCTACAGCCGTGCCCGGCCGTGCTCCGCGGAGGGGTGCTGTGGGACATGTGAGCAGGCGTCGCCCAGAGCCCTGCGCCTCATTCTTCCCCACTCCGGAAGTCCTACTGGGGCGTGAGTGACTGCATGGCTTTACTGGAATCACTCTGACTCTATTTCTAACTTATATTACAAGCCAAACACAGACCAATTATGAATTTTTATTTTTTCATAGTAATGAATTACTTATCATACACTTCACAATCAGTCAAGACAACTAAGCATGCCATAATGTGAGAGTTTTTGAACTGACATTTGAAAAACTGGTTTCAAACTTCTGGGAAGAATTTTGTTGTTTGTATAGCTTTGGAGGAAGAAGTAAATGCTCATAGTCAAGAGTGCAAAGTGCCAAACTATGGGAAAGGACCTCATGGAAATAGTAATTGCAGTGAAGCCTACATTGATATTTGTTAGGTGTGGCCTCAGAAGCTCTCTCTTGATAGACATGAAGTGCTTATTATACAAGCTGATCCATATGAAACACAAATCCTAAGCATCTTTGGCCTAAAAAAATGCGATTTCATGTCATTCAAGTGAATTAATTTGTTAATACTTTCTATCATTCATCTAAAATACACATGGAAATTATTTATAAGCTCTTGAAGAAAGGAGAAAAGTAACATAATAGTGAACCTTTCGGTGTCTCTGTGACTGTCTTCTTTTTCAAGACAAGTCAACCAATCAATGAGCTATTCGTGCTTGTATATCCTTAGCCTAGGGTGGGGTCACATGCTATTTGGAAGATAACGGAGAAGCCCAGCAGGGCTCTAGATCGTAAGAAGTTACAAGTTAGATGTAAGAATAAGATACATCGAGGAAATAGAATGACTTAAGTGTGTTAGATTATTGCAACCCTAACAGATAATGAAGAATAATATAGTTTCTTCTATGATTCCTACTAAGGCTTGCCATATATGCATTTCCAAAATACTTTATTTCAAAAAATAATTTTACATGTATAGAAAAGTTGCAATGACAGAATAGAATTCCCATATACTTTTCATTCAACCTACTGTGATATTAATATCTTACATAGTGACGGCAAATTAAAACGAAGGTATTAACATAGGTATATTATTATTGACTGGAGACTTTATTCAGATTTTAGAAGTTTTTCCACTTTATGTGTCTTTTTTTCTGTTCTGACACCTAATCTGTATACTGTATTATTTTTAACATATATATATTAATAATGAATAAAATATGAAAATGAGAGGGAAAACATTTCACCTGTACTTGTCTGTAGGTAATGTTTAGGAGTAGGCTTTCCCAGCATCCATGAGGTCCTGGGTAACCCCCAAACACATATGCATAACATGCTAACACACATCCATAAATGCTGGAGTCCAGCTGCGTCAGGTCTAGGGTTTCCCAAAGGTGGACAGGGAGTTGGCGAGTGAGAGACAGAAAACACTGCACACCAGTCTGTGAGTGAATCTGAATCCGCCTTTATTTTTTAGAAGCTGGAATATATATTTGCCAACCTTGGCAGCAACCCCCAGCCCCAAGCAGGAAACGTCCCAGGCCCAGGGCCAGGCAGGGACAATCCCAAACAATAGGTGTTAATTGACCTCAACTCCAAGCAGAAGGCGCCCCAGGTTCAGGGCAATAGGTGTCAATTAACATTTTAATCTTGACATTTAGTCAGCCCTGGAAATGCAAGCCGACATACCCGGATGCCCGCAGGAGGAAGAGATGTGTGAGATTATTATACTGCTCCCTACATTGCTTTCCTTATCATTTATGGGAGCGGCTGTCCCTGCGAGGACAGCGCCTGTCTTAGGTCAAGGACTCTTCACATGTACCCAACTAGGCCTTACCCGTCATGGGCCTGCAGGACAGCAATTGGCCCTGTGCCTGTCTTAGGCGGCCGGTGGCATAACATATGTGTCCTAGTTGCCCATCTTTGGCTGCCTGTCCAGTGTCTCAGGGCAGTTGTCTCACAGGAATTTTGTAAATCCTCCTCCATGAACTCTTTCATTTAAAGCTTTTGTATAAACTCTCTCATACTACTCACAGAAGACAAAACCCCACAACCAGTCCTCACAAAGGGGTTATCTAGAGGGCCTCCAGCAACCCCCCTGGAGTCTCCACCCTCGACTCCATATTGAGCATTACATAAAAACATACACACGTGAACTACACAATTACAATTATCAGTACAAAACATTTCAAGATCCCCGCGCCCAATTCCCACATGCGGTGTCCTTTTCCTGGAGAAGCGATTGTCACAAGGCGTGGATGGACTAGGACACGGCATGGACAGAAAAGGGTGCCACACATAAACACCACACACATTTTAGTATCAGACTGCTTAACTTTTTTTTTTTGAGACACGGCTTTGCTATCCAATTCAGGTTGGCTTGAACTTACTTTGTAGCCCAAGCTGACCTTAGACTTGCCGCGATCCTCTGGCCTCAGCCTCCTGAGTGCTTAACTATTTTTGTACCCTATTTTTTATTATTTAGAAATCAAAAATATTCCCCATGTGGTTTAGAGTTTGAAAATACTTTTAATGTATATGTACTTTTTATCTTGTGGATATACATGTCTTTGGCTGACATTATCAGATTATTTAATGCTTGCTCTAAGTTTTTCTTCTTACAAAGGACACTGCAGTGATTTTCGGTGCACATCAGTTTTGGGTAATTTTCTTATTCCTATAATTAGATCATAAGGATGTATAGGTAAAGATTCAAGGATTTTTCCTTTCATTTTATTTTCAATTCAAGAGTAACACACCAAACTATCCTGAAATCTCTAAAATAGAATATGAAAATCCCATGCTCTGGAGACTCACTTCCCTAAGGAAAAGAACATTTTATGAGGTCTTTTTAACCTGAACCAGTACAACTGAAATTGCTTGCGGTGCATCCATGTGAAAGCGACTTTAAACTCAAGCCTTGCATTGGAGCTTATTCTGAAGACATGACAGCCCCATTATCTTTTGATTTGTAGTTATTTTCATGATTGTACTCTCCTTTGTTACAACGAAGAGCCATTACTAGGTAACAGATGTCCACACATTGGTGGTTCCTGTCTAGCAGCATGGATAATTCATTATTTCCCAGGACCCATTCCCGGAGGGCCAGGCGCTTGAGCTGCAGTCAGCAGATTCTCCTGTTAGCTGTGAGGCAGAACCCAGGAAACCTCTGGGATCCCAGGCTCCTAAGCCACAAGCCACCATGACTGGATCCTGGCTCAGTGTTGATGGAAAGGCTTCCTCCTACCAATGCACAGAATGTGGATAATGGGTAAGTGTGGCTTCTAGAGTTAGACAGCCCGGGGCTTAACTCTGGATCCAGTATCCACAGAAAAGTTTTGATTTTAAGTAAGTAACTGACCCCTGAGTCTAAACTTTCTCGAGCATAAACATGAGACTGCTACACAGGCTTTTATGTCATTTGAATAAAATGTGGATCTGGTATAGTGCCTGTCACACAATGCTGCACCATTGAATAAAAATTTATTTAGTGAAGGGTGGATGGATGAATGACCTATCTATCTGGGGGACATTGGTCATTTGTGATAGAAAGCATAAGAAACAATAATGAAATGAATTAAATAAAAATTTCAATTTTTCCCCAGGTTCCAAACAACATTCTGGCTAGAATTTATTGACTGAATAATTAGATCTTAAAATGTAAGTTAAAACAACCAGCTTTTGGATGGACCAGACCAGGGACCCCCTGGACCTCAGATGCAGAGCACAACAGACCTTTTCTCTAGAATGCTGGCCTTTTCATTTCTCTTCATTTGGTGGCCTGATGTCGAATGGGTCATTGTGGTCAAGAAGGCAGCAGGACCGTGTATTATGAACCTAACTGCTGGGAATTTTTCTGTATCAGGAGCAATTGTCAAGCCAAGACAATGTTTATGGGTAATAAAATTTTAATACTTTCAGGGTCATTGACAGATAATAAACACATATCTAGAGTCCGCCATGCTGGGTCTGGGAGGAGCCGAACAAGGAGGCAACTAGCTAGCCTTTCTGGTAAGCCATGCAAGCCACATGGGGTCCAGAAAGAGAAAAGTCAGTACCCTCCATGAGCCTGCCAGTGTGCGGGCTGAGAATCAACCCCAAATTGCCCCCACCCCATAAGCAATCAGCTGGTTCAGAGGACAGGCTGAGTTGGTAGCAACTGAGGTACAAAAACAATTAGATTCTGGTATTGTTTGGTTGATTTTGTAGGTCTGGGGCCAGTGGTCTGAGCATCTCTTGGGAGGATGATGGCGTGCAATGTAGCAAATATGGGGGATTTCCTTCTGTCTGTCTTTGAAGGCCAGTATTGTTCTCACCGCTTTGTTTTGTTCTGTTCTGATTGTTTTGCTTTTTCAGTGTTCTGTTTTGGTTAGTTTTATCTGTTTTGTTTCGGTTTGATTTTGCTGTACCTGAAGGAATGGACGGCTGGAGTGGAGATGACACCACACACTCTGGGAGCTACTGTTGTCTTCCTAGCATCCTGCTTTGAAGCTCTGTTCTGCTTTTTTGCTGCTTTGTTCTGATTGGCTTTGCTCCATTTTGATTTGTTGGATTTTATTATCTTTAAAATAAAAAAAGAAATACAGAATAAAAATGAACAAACCCCCACACATCTAAAGTATATAATTTGCTATATTTTGACATACGTATGTACATACCAGGAAACTATCACCATGATGTAGGAAATGAAGCTGCCCATCATCTCTGACGGTTTTCTTTTGCTCCTTTGTCTTCTTTCTCTCTCTGTCCCGTGTCCCTTTTCCTGTCCCTGGGCATCATCTGATCTGTTTCTATCATTGTGGATTAATTTGCACTTGTAGAATTTTATATAAATGGGGTCATATAATTTTTCTGACTTCTTTCATTCAGCATAGTTGAGACTCACCCATGCGGTAGCTTTTATCAGCACCTTATTGCTTTCTATGGGTGCTAACAGGCCTTTGGATGGTTATTCTCTAGTTTATCCTTTTAGTTGTTGATGACATGAGAGTTGTTTCTAGTTTGAGGCTGTTATTAATAAAGTTGCTATGAATGTTTACATGCAAGTGTTTATTTTTGGACATTTGTTTTCATTTCTCTTGAGTAAAACCTAGAAGTAGAATGGGCTGACTGTCCTGTAGGTGGCTGTTTTACTTTCTCATCAGCTGCCAAGCAGTTTTGAAAGTGGCTGTACAATTTGCCGTCCCCACTGGCGCTGGGTGAGAGCTCTGGTTTGCTATCCTCATGGACACGTGGTTATATACAGAATTTACTTTTAAAACTCAGAAGTCAATACTAAGAAGAAAACAATCCAATTTTTAAAAAATGGGTAATATTAAGCAGTTTGCCAGGGAGGATGCACCAATGGCAAATAAGCATCCTCAACATCTTTAGCTACGAGATAAATGGAAACTAAAGCCACAGTGGTGTGCCTATTCGACAGCCAAGATTAAAGAGAACTCCTACTTCTACATTATTGCAATGCCCATTATATGGATGAAAAACCTAAGGAGTAGAGAGGTAAGTAACTTGACCAAAGTAGAATTCAAATTTCAACCCAGGTCTGTCACTTCTCACATTCTCTACTCTGTGCAAACAGCAGTTACTTGAAGGCAGCTTCTGAGGCCCATGTTGAAGATGTGGGAATTCACTTATTATTTAGGAACACAATTTTCACTTTCTCTCCTGATGGCAGAGACTACCACCTGTCGTAGTGGATATTATAGAAGTTCTCTGCAAGTTTTTGCATCCATTTGGCCGAAAGGGTAAAATTTATGTTTTTTTTTTCAATGTCCAGTTTTGTCTAGATTCTTCCTGAGGGAAGCACTCAACATGTAAAACTTGCAAAACTTTATTGGTTCCACTAAGATATAGCTTTATTAAACCATGATGATTAAGCTTAGGAGGTGTTTTTCCTTTTTCTGGGATCTGACAGATATCCAGATCTTGTTAGATCAACATTATCAATGTTAAGAATACCATTTCTTAACAATGTGATTCCTGTCAAGTTATTGAATATTATGAGCTCTGATTTCCTCAGCTCTAAAACTGAAAATAATCGTATTGACCTCGTAGTATCTTAAATTAAAGGAGAGAGTTTACCAAGTCTTACACTTATGAAAGGCTCAAAGCACCTAGGTTACCAAGTCACCACCAATAATATATGACCACAGTAAGACTAGATATGTGAAGTACTGTGTTTCACTACAAAGCTTCAAATGCTAAGTTAGCATTAGCTGGTATTTGGCATCCCTCTGAAGGACTTGCTGACTCCTTTAAGAGTGGTAATCCAGACAGATGTGGTGGTACATGCCTGTAATCCAGCACTCAGGAGGCTGAGGCAGGAGTATCACTGTGAGTTCAAGTCAGCCTGGGCTACAGAGTGAGTTCAAGGCTCATGTGAATGACACAGCAACAGTGTGAGACACCCTGTTTGGAAAAAAACAAAAACAAAAAGAGAAAGAAAGAAAAAGAAAGGGAAAAAAGTGGTAATCCAAAGGTAGATGATAGCATGTAATTCTATAAGAGCTATTAAGCAGTAAGTGAAGGGTTTATCCCTTACTTACAAATGCTGGAACTATCCTTTGGAGGGAGCATCTACTGTGGTTGAGCCACATCAGCTGAGTATCCATGTGGGGTGTTAAAGTTCAGTGATTAGATACGCAAGAATCACATAGTGTAAAGACATCAAAGGACACGTAATAGCTCTATGGAGCACCGCGACTCACGCTAAGATAACTAAATCCCGGCTGCAGATTTGTGGGGCTTACAAACCTTATCAGGCGTTCACACTTGTTATCCTTCCCTCATCCTCTGCTTACTCTAATGCCACCAGCTCTTTTTCCAGCCCTCTGAAAGTGCTGCTTTAGTGCTGTGCAGTGCTGTGTTTGTTCCTATCCTGTTAGTTTTTTTCTTTTTTCTTTTTTTTAGAAACATGATCAATATACTTGGGGACTACAAGGAAGCTTCCTTCAAGCACTTGAATGTGAGATTCTGAGGAGAGACAGGCCAGCTCCACTGTGGATGCCTCTAGCAACTTCTGCTCCGGTAGCCCAGTAATGAGTTGGCCCTGCAGAGAAAGCCTGAAGTTCTTCCGGTGGGCGTCAGTGCAGATGTGCAAGCTTCCCTGAAGACTGGCATTGAGGACAGGTTTTCCATGCTGGTTAGGCTGTGCCTCATTTTCAGAACAACTGAGTCAGGTGATCTGTGATTCAGTGATAGATCTATAAGGCGGAGGTTCAATGGTCTTTAGTGGTGGCAATTTAAATAGAAAGTCCCCCAGGCTGTGGGGAGACATCAGGGGACTCCCTGCATCTTGTCTTGAGCCCAAATTTTGAGAGATGTTTTCTTTGTGTGTCATTGTTATATTTGGCCTTACATGTTTCACAGTACAAAATAATTATTATTCTATTTAGCCTAAAAACAAATTCATAATTCTTTCAAGTAGAGATACCTAAATTCAACTCCTAAAACCTAAGTTATTTCCATAACCCACAATTTAAAAATTTTACCCATCTACCATTTTTAACCAGACAGTTCAGCAGTATTAAATACATTCATTTTGTAGAGCAGCTATCATCAATAACCATATCCAGAGTCCAGACTTGATCTGGCATGGTAAGAGGATCACCAAGGATTGCATTTTATAAAATCTATATAGTGATTCTTTTCTATTCGGGCACCTTTTAGTCTAGTTGGCCTTTCTTTAGCAGAATACCAGAGATCAGGTAATTTTAAAACTAAAAATGTGTATCATAATTCAGGAAGCTAGGAAATCCAGCATCAAGGTGTCATTGTCTATTAAAGCTTTCTTGCTGTGTGCTTATGTGGATGGTGAAGGGTAGAGACGTCCAGGGTGGGGAGCTAATTGCATCACTGTTGTGATGAGAACTAAGTTTTTAATCCCATGGATTTCGAGAAGAAACATTCAAACCTGCAATCTTCCAATTTATCTGAAGGCCCTGAGTGAGACTTGCTGGCCGTGTACTTGTGTGATTTTAGTGTTTCCTTTTCTACTCCCTTAAGGAAATCCAGGCATCATTCTCCTTTCCTCTGCTGGCACTCGGTAAAACAATCTACACAGATTAGAAACAATGCAGTAACAATGGGACAGCTTCCTATGGTGTGTTCAAGAAGCATTTCTTCCTAAAAGGACTCAAGATGTAGGGGGAGGGGGCAGCAAAAACTAGGAGATTACAACTATACAGAAAACCTGAGTGTTTATTGTTTTTAATTTTACCTTAGAAGTCGTGAATGGCTTGAGTGTAAGAAAAATTGATTATATGATTTTGTTCACCTGTCTCTTAAGAACTGCGTGATACACATTTCATCAGTTGTGGCTAAATGCATAGAGATTTGAACTGTCAGCACCAAGATGTACTTGGGATTCTAGTCCATAAACACTGAAATTCAGTCAGTCTAAACCTATTGTGGCTCTAACTTGTGTTTTCTTGTGTTCAGTGATGGGACCATTTTTTAACAAAGCGTGCTGTCATGTGAACTGGCTAAACATAGTGCCTTGAAAATCTTTAATAAATTATAGCTGGATTTATGGGCCCTGCTCAAGGCTATGGTAGATTGGCTGAGTTGAAAAGAAATGGGATATATCCATCTGAAAGGTCTACTGGATCTTAGGTATTAAGGAAAAGAAATTCATGAGTGGAGGCCACTTAATTTTTAAACCACTTTATAGACTATCTGCTTTACATGGAGAACAATCACAAAAATTGGATAATCCCATCACATTAAAGTGACATGTTGTTTGTCCAGTTGGTCACTTAGGATAACATCCTCAGTGTATCACAATTTACCTCCTGGAAAATCATAGCAAGAGAACTCTCAAAGTAAGTCTTACACTTAAAACAAGAAAACATCAATGCAACCCAAAATGGGTGGCCTTGTTTGATACTTGGCACTTCTAATCTAAGAACTGATATTTCATAGCTTTGTTTTTGGCTAAAGTTTTCCAGTGTGGCTCCTATGCTCGTTAGGAAGAGATCACTGTGAATGCAATGTCAGATCTTTCTTTGAGCTCAGCCACTTCTGTGGACATTATTCATTTTTATCAGTTTTCTTGGGACCTTCCACATTTGTTTATAAATAAACCTCTTGTGAACACTGATTATGAATGAAGATGAGTGAGAATTATGTTACAAACTGAAGAGCAGAGTTTCCTGAAATTTGGGGGAAAAGTGTTAGCAAAAGTGGTGATGTTTGAAAATTGTTCAATAACTGGAATTTTTAATGGGAAGGTCAGAAACTCTCAAGTTAGGTATACTGGGCATATATTTTGGAGAAGAAAGTTATGTGGGCTGAAGTCTTACTGAATGAGGGTAACATGCACTGTGCCTCTCCTCTTAACATGACATTTCTCTTCCACACCTCTCTGGCTGATTCCTAACATGCATGGGAGCCGTCTGTAGTCACCAAACGCATGTTCAGTTTGTGCTGTTCAAACCAGGGTTAGAACCAGTTCAACTGTTTGCCCAGTGACTAATGTGTCTGAAGGAAAACAAAGATGTTTTTATCCAAAAGAAAAAATTTTCTTCCCATAGTTTCCTCTTCCAGAAGATCACTGGGATGGCCAGAACTTATCAGTTGGTTTTGCTTTAGAAGAGTGTCTGATAGTACACAGGGCAAAGAGGAGTAGTGAAGAAAAGGTAAGGAGCCAGCTCCTGTCTGCAGGTAAAAATACTGCTTTGCTGCTTCAAGAACTTTGTGTGATATTTCCAACTACCGGGAAGCCCACGTTTTAATCAGTTTTCTGAAACTATAGCAAGACCTGAGATAATCGAGTTATATAGAGAGACTTCTTTCAGCTTGCATGATTGATTGATGCTGTTGTTTTGGGCCTGTGGCGAGGCAGAGCATCATGGTGGTTGTGTGTAGGGGAACAAAGTCACTCCCATCATGAACTACAGCAGAGTGGAAGAGGAAGGGTGTGGATCCCACAATCCCGTTAGAAGGTGCCCTCATTAACCCCATGGTCTAAGGACCTCTCACTGGGTCAAACCTCTCAGAGATTCCACCACCACCAATAATACCATCTTCAGGTCAAGCCTTTAACATATGGGCCTTTGGAGGATAGTCAAGATCCGTACTGGAGTGTATTTTATTCTGATGAGTTTTTGTGAAGGTTCTATGTCAAGTCAAAGGCCAACAAAAGAGCAGTCTCCAATGTATGACCTGCCATTATCTTTCTGTCATATGGAATCAAGTTACAAAATGAATCTGGACATTTATCAGGTGGTGTCTTAATACCAGAAACAGTCTCATAGTGTATGGCACTGTTTCTAGGGATCTCCTGTAATCTATCAAACAGGTGACTGCTTCCTTATAAAAGTGCTAGGAGAGTCACTTTCAAAGAGAGGAGATACTCTAGCCCCTCTGCCTAGAATACCCTTACCTACTTGTCAGTTTACAAAATTCTCACATCTTTCAAACAAAGCTTAAGTGTTCTTGTCATCGCCTTTTAATGTAGAGTTGTTCTCCCTTGGACGTTTCTTATTTAGTTTTTAGTTTATTTAGTCTTTACTGTGTTGTAATATTCACAGCTGAACAAATGGCTGTTGATTTCCTCTAAGTTAGAAACTATACTAAGTGCTTCAATGGCGAATCTTCAAAGCCAGCTCATTACCTTCATTTTATACATGCGGAAATAGGTAAAGTATTAAAGACAGTTAATATCTGAGATAGAGTAAAAAGACCAAATAAGTTATTAGAAGAAATTAACATTACATGTTTATGTTTTGAACTAAAGTTCCTTTGAGGTAGAAGCATACCTTATTTATCTGTTTAGTCCTAATGCTAAAGAGCTTAGTTGGTGCTGAGTAAACCTTGCTGAAAGTTGTGAGTGATTGACCAGTTGATCTGAATCCCCTTAAGAATTTACAGTGGAACAAAGGTGACTCATGTTAGACAATGAAGCTTTATATGTTTTATAAAGTGTTTTCTAATTGTAAAAATGATAGATGTCCATTGAAGAAAATTAGGATAATACAGAATATATGTGCTACATAGTTTTTATAGTCACCTAGTACCTAAAGTTCATATTTTTTCCCCACTCTGTTCTGCACCTGTTTTTATTCTGGGTGTATGAGTCCTAGCACAGCATGAGCAAATCCTCTCTATGACCATGTAATCAGATTACCCTGGAGCAGCCAGCATCTTGACCCTGGGTGTTTGAAGAATAGGAATGTGGCATAAAGGAAGAATTGTGAGAAGCACGTTGGCTGTAGACTTTCTGAGAGAAAGCGTTCAGAGATGGCATCTCAATTCCAGTCCATTTCTCTTTCCTGCTTTATGGATGAGAATGACCTTGGAGGAAGGAGAGCTGCCCTCCGAGTAGAGAGCAGCCTTGGCTGCAGCCCAGCTCCACTGCTGGCCGGTGCGGAGGAGAGAGGCCTCTGACGTCTCTTGAATGATTTAGCTTTATCGCCTATTGTCTCTCTCTCCAAATTGCCTGCAGGATGAATGTCCCAGCCAGAACCCACGCAGAGGACACCAGCTTCCCAAGTACCTCACATGATGTGGATGCTCTCTCTCTATGAAGCATCCTTCAAATTGACCATTAATGGAGGCTGTATTTTGCACCTTACAAAGAGGAAATTACACTGCATTAGAAGGTCTGCACTCTGGCGTAAGCAGTGAATTAGATGAGGGATATAGGCTGGGATGGTTTCCTGCGGGACCCAATACTCCATTTATTTTCATTTACATTAATTTCTCTACATCACTGACTGCACAGACATTAAACTGTTACATGCAAGCAATTCCCAATTGCTTGACACAAATAGAATGTTTAATGAATAATAATAAAAAAGAAGCCTATGGACAGAACGAATGTGCAAAATTGTGAGAGTGTTAATCAACCTTTCCCATTGTGAGAGGAGGGATAAATTTCTCCTCTCTCTCTGTCTGTGCATCCCTCCCTCCCTTCCTCTCCCCTTCTCTCCCTTTTTCTCCCTCCTAGTTTTCTTTGAAAAGACAAAACAAGTACATTTAAATGGAATAAAATAGAGTGAAGTACAGGTAACGCAACTAATGAAGTGGTTAGAAAATTTTACCTGAAGGATTCAAGGTACCAAAGAAAAAAGAACAGAAAACCTTACCTTCCTTTAGTTCCTAGTATCTTGGCGGTAAATAGCAAAGTGCATAGTAACAGATGTAGAAAAAAATCCTGGAAAGAAAAGCAATAGCATGTTAACAATAGCTATTTATTTTTCTCTTTTTTGTTCTATAATTTAGTTATGATTTCCATTATGTGCTCTTTTTATTCAAGTTCATATAGGTTAAAATGATATCTATAGAAGTCTCTTTTCCTGTTTCTCTGCTCTATACAATCTTTCCTTTTCCTTTTTTAAGTTGACATATTTTAGCTATAAAGTAATGGGTTTCATGGTGACATTTGTATGCTTGGATACGTAAGGCACTGGTCATGTCTATTTTCCTTTTTCCCTTTTCTCATCCTGTCCTTTGGTCCACTTTCCAACTCCCTAATAGCCCCTCTCTACTTTCAGGCTTTTTGTTTTCTGTTTTTAGGTTTGGCATATGAGAAAATGCATGACACCCCCCAATTCTACCCATTTTCCTGCAAATAACAGGATTTCGTCCTTTTTTAAGGCTAATTCTTCATTGTGTGTATATGACACATTCTTTTTATCCATTCTGCTATTGATGTGTGTGTGCATCTGTGTTTTTCTTTTTTTGAAATAGGATCTCGATACATGTTTTGTCTTATTAAATTGTTAACAATCAATTATATGGTTGATTTAAGCTTGTGCAGGGAGAAATATGGCCCTGAACTTGGTAGGTAGCCCAGGCTGGCCTTAAACTGTCAGCAATCCTCCTGCCTCAGCCTCCCAAGTGCTGGGGTTACAGGCATGCGCCACCATGCCTGCCTGAGTGTGAGTCTTGCTGTAGTATCCTTTTGTGGGCTTCTCTTTTGTATGTTGACTTCATTTACTTTGGCTAAACACATCTGAGTGGTGTAGCCAGATCATATGACAGTTCTATTTTTTTGTCTTCTGAGCAATTTCTATACTGTTTTCCACTTTACCAATTTACATTCCTACCAACAGGGTACAAGAGCCTCTTGCCAGGATTTGTGACTTTTCGTTTCTTACCCTTTCTATCTGGGGTAAGAGGAAATCTCTGTTTAGGTTTTTGATTTGCATTTCTCTGATGAATAAAGATGTTCAGCATTTTTCAAATATTTATTAGCCATTTGTCCTTCTTTTGAGAAGTATCTATTTAGGTCCTTTGTGCATTTTTGATTGGATGACTTTTTTTTGCAATCTTTTTGTATATTCTAGATATTATCTCCCATCAGAAGTACAGCTGATAAAGATTTTCTTCCTTTTTTTGCATTCTGTAGGCTGTCTCTTCGCTGTCTTGATCCAGTCTTTCTTTACAAAGCAAAAGGGAGAAGGATAGAAACTCTTTGAAAGGAATGAAGATACAGGATGTATTTATTAGCTTTCAATTGTTGCTGTAACCGATCACCACAGATTTGGCTTAGTGGCTTGAAACAACACAATTTTATTCTCTTTTACTTCTAGAGGCCAGAAGTCTGAAATGAATCTTCTGAGGCTAAAATCAAAGAGCGGTCAGGTCTGGCTATTTCTGAAGGCCAGAAAGAGACTACCGTCCCCCTGCCTTTGCCATCTTCTGCTGGCCACCAGTCTTCAGAGCTTGCACCTTCTTCCTCCGTCTAGAGAGCACATCTCTGCCATTCGGACTTCTCGTCCCACTACCTTCTTTCCTTCTGAGGACTCGTGTGATTACATCGGACGCTTCCACATAGCTACTCTAATATCCCCATTTCAAGACTCAAGTTAGTAAAAGTCTGCAAAGTCTATTCACCTTCCCCAAATAATTTGTGGACACCTGGTTCTTGTATTTATTTATGTATTTATTTATAGCAGGAATCAAACTCAGGACCTTGTGCTTGTCAGGCAGGCACTCGTGCTATATTCCTGGCCTTCCACATGGTTCTTATGTAAGAGGTGAAACGTTAAACATAAACTGGGCAAGGAAAAGCAGAAAGCAAAGTTCTTCACAGTGAGAAGTCACAGAGCAAGTGCTATGCGGGGCAGGCACTGAGCTCCTGCAGCATCATGTATCTGTGGGGGTCAATCGCCCCGAGAGGGAAGACAAGGTGTTGGGGCTGCTAGGAACGCAGAGACTGACGTAGCCTGCTAAAAACCCCAAATCACTATACACAGCAGTGAAAAGCCATCGAGTCTTTTCTTTTGAAATCTATAAAATACCAGAAATTCAGCATAAAATTATTATATTTATTTGATATGTCGATTCTTATTGTTACAAGGCTCTGGAAAGAAATTGAGTCCGGGGCTGTACCTTAATTCAAAAGCAAGTACTAACGTGTGCCAAGAACAGTTTTTAAACAGCAAAAAAAGTTTAAGTTATTATTTTTTTGTTAAAAAAATGCCACAGCTTATTAAAGTAACATCAGGAGTGGATATAATCAGATCTCATCTATTATTAATGAGGCTCTGCCTTAATGTGATCATTATAGGCATGTGCCTTACACCTAGCAGCCAGCGTCTAACATAATAACACCCGGAAATAATGAGCTGCCAGCGTGATATTTTTCTTTTGTGAAGGGTTATACCTACAGGGTTGCTTTTTCTTTTTCTTATAAGAGCAACAATAATAAACTGTAGCATTTTAGACAGAGACAGGTATAAGTTTTATTTGTCATATAATGGTTATTGCTTAACAACTTTACAGGTAAGATTTGCTACAGAGCTAACACAAAAGTATTTTGAAAATTGCATTATTACTATTTGTACTGACGATCTCAGAGCTAGAGAAAAAATTATGACTTTCTATAACATCTACTGTGTGTGCATGTGTATATGAGATGAGAGACAGACAGAGACAGAGATAAAGACAGAGAATTCCAAGATGTAATTATGCTTATATTTTAATTCACTGAAAAGTTAAAAATATTTTTCTCAGGTGCAAGCCTTTTAACTTTAATCCCTTTCCTTCTCTGAGGCAGCCTTTGTGAAGAGAGAGAAGCCACATCTGAATAGTTCAGCTTTCAGCAGCTCCCTTTACACACACTTGCTCTCAGAGTCCTGTTTAATCCTTACAGCAGCTGAATTCTACGGGGTACGATAACCTGGAGACCAGATTAGGAAAGTCTGTGTCGAGAATGACAGTGAGTGCAGAAACGAGGTTCCGGAAAGAGCAGATCAGTCCAGAAACATCCGGCGCCCTTCTTGGGAATTCTCTGCTGCTCATGGCTCTCTCCTTCCCTGCCAGACCCCGGGATCCACATTGCAGTGTGACTTGCTCTCCTGGCTGGTCGGGCAGGACCACCATCTGCTAGCCCTTAGACTGGCTCTCTTGGCAGCGTTTCACGCTCCTGACCCCTTGCTGCTCCCAGGGACTGTCCTCGTCTCCGGCTTCTCCAGCACCACGCTCTCCGGGCTCTCCTGCATCCCTCCTTCCTTCTAAGGAGACTCAGGCTTGATTCTCACCCGCTGCCTGGGCGGCTCCACAGGAAGCTCTGTCACAAGTCCAGTTTTCCTCACTGAGTTTTCTGTTCTCTCCGGCTATGTCCCACCTTCCCTCACAGACCTTCCTGTGTAAACATCTCCTCTTCCTCTGCCGCCTGCAGTCTGGAAAGACTGCTTTTCCTTCAGATCTCAAGGTTTTGTGCTTTCTTGTTTCACCAGATGAAACTCCCTCCTCATTTCTATTCCCACTGTCATTCTCGGGATGATTACAGTAACTTTTTTTTTTTTGCGACAAGAGCTCTTTGTAGTTCAGACTGGCCTTAAACTGACTATACAGCCCAGGTTGGCCTTGAACTCATGGTGATTCTCTTGCCTCAGCCTCCCAAATGCTGTGATTACGGGTGTGCACCACCACATCTGGCTCTACAGTAGCTTCTTAATTGCTCCTTTTGTCTCCAAAGCAGACTTCATTCTGCTGCTAGAGCTAACTTCTCACAACACTAGTGAAATCATGATACAGTGGTAGTACTATTTCACACAGTAGTTGCTTAATAAAAATAGCTTCTTTATTTCCTTAGTTTCAGTGACTTTATCTGGAAAACTAAAATGTTTAGACTAGATAACTCTCATATCCAGCTTTGGTCTGACATTTTATATGCCTTCAAGAAATAAAGATGGGATTTTCATTTGACTTCCATCTGCAAATTTTGATGAATCTGGGTCTAGATCTAGATAGTGATCTTAGTATTTGAGGCTCATTCTTTATTCTAAAACTTTCTGTCCTATGAAATTAACTTTGCTCCTATCAAGGTGTCTCAAAATCTAAAATCAGTGATGTTCAGAATACAAAATAGCTTCTACTGACAAATAGGAACCAGGGCTATTTTCTATGGTCACCCCATATTTAATTTAACTATTTAAGATACCATCTTCTTATCTATAAAATAAGACTTTAAAATAACTTTAAAATTCACTTTTCATTGGGTAGTGTGGGTCCTTGCCTTAGTGATAATGGAAATTAAATCTGAGGCACACATTTTCAGAAAAAAAAAAAGATTTAATTGGAAAGTAAGAGGAAATGGTGACTTTATCTGCAGAAGCTGACAAAGACCAAGCTGGCCCTGGAACACAGGAAAGTAAAATGGAGCAGGGCGGAGCCTCTGGCCTGAGCAGCTGCAAGGCCGAGGCCAGACTGGCACAAGGACAGGGGACTGGGGACCTGTGTAATGGGGCTGGGGTGGGCTCCGCTTTGTACCTCTGGAGGAATTCTTACGATTTGAGAGACAGTTCAGTGCTCATGAGGTGACTGACCCTGCTTGGGAAGGTGACCTCTGTGGTCTCAGAGGCTCTGCTTTTTCTGGGACCCACGTGACCACAGGTTCAGGATGGAGGATGGAGAATTTCGTGCCTTGCTTTCAGGGCTGGGTGGGGTCTAGAACGGGACATTGTGAAAGGTGGTAATTGGATATCTCTGCAAATCCTGAAAATTACTTTAGTTACACTTGTCCTCAGTCTGGAAGGAGGGTAAGACAAGCTAGCTAAATGTAGTGTTAATAAATCTTGTTCTGCCAACTTTTAGACAGATGTCTCCTAAATGACTACTGTGCCTACATACAGAACTGAGAATGTGGCCCGAGTTTTATAAAATGAAGATCAAACTTTTGTTTTGCATCTAGTACCTAGTAGCCATCTGAGATCCAAGGGAAGAGTCAGGGTTTTTAGTGAAAACTACTTTTAAGTCCCTGACTGCTTTGAATGAAAACACAAATTATGCTTTTAATAGTAATAAAGGCCCTGCCTAGTGTTTGTCTGTCTCCTGTTCCTGTAATGATCTATGTGTCACTTTCTGTTTCCAAAAAGTCTGTGTCTCCTTGAAACCCTATTTATATGGTAAATGAAGGGTTTTAAGCGATTCATCACTAACAGTCACATACTTTTGGGTGCATAATTTTTATAGTTTTTCTTGTTTCTTTATTTTTCTTTTCCTTTTGGTTATTTGAGGCAGGGTCTGCCTATATAGTTCAGGCTGGTCTTGAACTCACATAACCTGGGCTGGCCTGAACTCTTGCCTCTTGTAGTTTTTCTCCGATGCATCTTTCAGATTTCTGACTGCATGCAGGTAGGGTAATTGCTGGAGGCCCAGCTGCTGGTCTTGGAAACCTCTCTCTGTATTACCCAGGACAGACTTCTCAGAGGCTGCTGCCAGTGAGGACATGAGTGGGGCAGGGGGTGGTGCAGGCCTGTTTCTGAGAGACAGAGGACTCCACTGACAGGGATTTGCCTTACCAACTCCAGGTTGGCCTTGCTAAACTTCTGTTCTTTCAAACATTTCCACCCAGTTTTCTTTCCCTCTCTTCCCCGGCACTCTGTGTCCCACTGTTCTCAGCTGCCTCTGGCTCCTCCTCATTTTCACTTGCAGGTATTTCTCCTAATGATTTTCCCATATCTTGGTGATTGTTTCACAGATAACTTGAACTAATATACAACTGGCACTTGATGTCATCACGAGCTTATCTTTACCCATGGAAAATCTGGTTTGGTGTTAGCGTTGTTATGGTTTGAATGTGTTCTTTCTAAAATTCAGGTTTTCCAGCCAGATAACAGCTACAGGTGGGGACTTCAGGAGATATTTAAGCCACAAGAACTCACTTATGAATGGAATTAGGCATCCATAAAGTGGAACTTTGTGGAGCATTTACTTTAGTTCACCAGCCATTTTGCCCTCTGCCTGACAAGGATGCAACATCAAGGTGCCATCTTGGAAACAGACAGGACTCTTACCAGACAGCAAAATTGTCAGCACCTTCATCTTCCACTCGCCAGACACCGGAACTGTGAGAATTAAATTTCTGCTGTTTATGAATTACAGTAGAAAAAGACTATAATAAGCATCATTTATTGTGATAGTTAAGCTTATGTGTCAACTGAGTTGGCTTGGAAGCAGCCGATGGGGTGAGTCATACCCTTCTGATCGTGTCTGAGTGGATTAAGGTGTGACTATGGGGACTGCCTCTGGCCCCTTCCTCTCTGGTGCTGCCCATTCTCTGCTTCCCCACTGTCAAGAAATAAGCAGCTTTGCCCCTCATGCCCTGCTGCCATGAGCTTCTCTGGAGCCAACCAACCATGGACTGAATCCTCTGAATCTATGAACCGAATTAAACCTCTTCTCCTTTAGGTTGTAGGCACTGGATATTTTGTATCAACAATGGAAAAGCTAATAATTCATACTTTTACAAATGGATAGATGCCTTCTATAACAAAGGCATCTATCCATTCATTTTTTTCTTTAAAATTTCTCACTAAAGTCAAAGAAAATACATATTTATAGAAAAATGTACATATGTGAAGTGAAAATAAAATTACTCATAATACCAATTCCCATATAATTATAACTATCCCCTATAACTATCACTTTCTTGCCTTTTCTACAAAAAGCATTGTTTTACAGCAACAACAAAAGTAGAGGAGTCAGTAAATTTTTTCAAGGGGTCAGAGTAAATAATTTTAACTTTATCACCAGAAAGACCCTCTTGCACTTTTCCAGCGATGCCTTGGTTGAAAGCAGCCAGAGCCAACGTGGAAAGGAGAGGTTGAGTTCCAAATAAAATGAGGTGGTAGCCTGGGTTTGGCCATGTTGCCATAGTTTATTGACCCAAAGTTTAGTAAAAGAAAAAAAAAATCTTGTTAAAAGACCTAATCTGTGTCTAAATGAGTATGTTCAGATCCTACTTAAAATTAATCAGTGGTTCCTGCACTTTGCAGAATGGCAGTTGGAGCAGAAGGTCCTCGCTGTATATTTGCAAAAGCAACTTGCTCACCTCTGTTGGAGGATCCTAGGCCACAAGGGATGTGCCCTGGAATGCATGAGAATTCATGTTTGTGTGGAACTTTTTCTGGAAGAGCTAAAATCAGTAAGCTGACAGCTATGCTGTGCTCTTTTGCTATTGTCAGGCATGAGTTAAGCAGGTTACAAACCCTTCCTAATGTGCTCTTTTCCATTTAATTTTGTGGCTGCATAAACTTTCATACCAAATAATGAGTTGGGGCTGTAGCCCAAATGTTATGGACTCTTCGTGTGTCTGGAGAGCCTGTGGAGTGTGGCCCAGCATTCTAATGGCCTGCTTAGCACGCTGGCTGGGCCAAGCTAGCTTGTTTTGCCGTGAAGAGGGATTCTGCGGAAATCGAGGGAAACCTGCCAGAGAGCTCCTCGGCCCTCTGCTGCCCACCTTCCCTCTCTACGGAAGCATCTTTTCCCCACGACTTGACAGCCATTCCTCATGGGTCACAGTGAATTTTTTCCTCAGGTAGAATTCTGACTGTGTCTGTCTTGATTTGAATGTTGAAGAATAAATTTTTTACCTAGGAGTCCTGTTTTCAACATCCATGCTTGCACTTCTGTTTGTCCACAGAAATGAACATTGACTACCTATTCTCCAGCCCATCTGCTGTGATGGCACTGTGCCTGGTCCCTGGCAGAGCCAGTAAGCTACAGAGGGCTGGGGTTGCAGTGCTGGGAGCAGTAGCTGTGTGAGAGGGAGCTCGGAAGGAGTGAGCACAGATAGAGAGAAGAGAGGCAGAAAGTTACTCTTTCTTGCACTGCCCTGAGTCTCAGGCCATTGGCCCTTAAGTCAGCAGACTCTACCTTACTCCTGTAGGAGTCAAGTCCTTGAGATGACCTGTGCCTGAGAGGTGCATTTGTGCTGGGGGGTAGTGGATGTTGGAATCTGGCTCCAGTCCTTTCTCCAGCTATAAACATCAAGGAGTCAGCACTCAAGGTACAAAATAGTGCACAAAGAAGAGTAAATTATAAAATGATTCTGCCTAGTGTCATCCCACAGTAAATATGTACTGGTATTCCTGGCAATGGGTAGTGGGATTATAGGCAATTTTTATTTTGTTACTTGCTTTTACATTTTTCTACAATAGAAGTATGGATGACAACAACAAAAGTCAGAAGAATCTGCTACAGAGTATTAGGTGCAAGAAAAGACTTTAATGAAGGACTTCACCTCTGACCAAGGAAGAACTGCTAAGCCTTCTGTAAAACATCAATCAATTGGTGGTGGTGAGGTTCAACCCATGACTTCAGGATAGTAAAGAGAGTGCCAAGAAGCAGAGGGGATGTGCAGGGGCTGGAACAGAGAAGTGTGTGGTGTCAGCTCCACAGGTCTGGCCTGGAGGAAAGTAGAGGAGCTCAGAGCTTTGGAGACTCACTGGGGGTCTTGTTACTTTCCCCATCTCCATCCCCAGCCTTCCCCAGAAGGGTTGACTGCTCCTTTTTTGACTCCACAGAAATCTTCTGTAGGCTGCTTTGTGATTTTCCATTGTAGTGAAGTTCATTGATATATTCTAGCTCCTCTCTCTGCAGAAAGTCCATGGGTTCTGGGAGGGAAGGAAATAGTAGAAGAGAATTTCGTTAACAGTGCGTGCCAAAATAAATGTCTGCATCCCTCCAGCTAGAAAGTTTTTTCTTGGCACTGTTTAGTTTATAATTTTTGCTTTGTGGTAATATATAGATAACAACAGAAAGTTAACACATGGAGTATTTTAAGTACACTGTTCATTAGCATTAAATACACACATCATCATACAACTGTCTTCACCATCCATCGATTGCATGGGTTTTCATATTCCCAAGCCAAAACTCCACACCCATGGACCATGAGTTTCCATTCCCCCTTCCCCCAGCCACTAGCAACAGCTCTTTACTTTGTCTCTGTGAATTTGCTTACTCTTAATATGCTGTATAAGTGGGATATTTGTCTTTTGTGACTGGGTTATTTCAGTCAGAACAGTGTTGGCAGGGTTTATCTGTGCTGTGGATGTTTCTCCTGATTCCACTCAGTCACCTGCGTCATGTCTCCAGCCCACCCCAGGCACAGTGGAATATTTGGGCATAAAATGAAGCTCTACTTGTAAGAAGTGTGGGAGGATATGGCAGAATTTCTTTCCTTTTTAAGACTTGTCAGCATTTCATTGTATGTTTTAACCACATTTTGTTTATCCATTCATCTGTCAGTGGAGATGTGGGTTGTTTTCACCTTTTGACTATTGTGGATAAGGCTACAGATGAGCGTGAGTATACAAATATTTGCTTGGGTCCTGCTGCCAATTCTTTTGGGAATAAAATTGGTGAGAAATAAAGTTGGTGAGAAAACTACTTTGTAATTATGGATGCAGTTTGGTTTGAGATGAAAGGCGTCCTAAATATAGGAGTTAATAGCTGAGCTATAGATGGAGAACTAAGTGCCATGGATTAATGTAACACATCAGAACCTTTCTGGGGGCTGAACTCAGAACCCCCTGATGACCCTGATGACCAGCTAGGCTGGAGAACATGAACCTCCATGATTTTCAAGCTCTTTCTCCATGTTGCAGTGTTATCCCTCCTAGACAAAAGGCTTGTATGAAATCTTTGGCTCTTTTCCATGTAGATGGGAAATAATTTCAAGAGTGGCTCACTGTCTAGGAATCATAGGAGGAGTCCAGGTGGTAAATAAAATTATACCTACTAAAGCTATCCACAAAGGAAGCAAAAGCTCTGAAACAGCACCTTAAGCACCTTGTTGTTACCCCAAACCTTTGTTCTTGATTTTGTCAATATGCAACACAGATCTATAGTAATGCTAACAGACGTTTATTATACCAGAGAGTGTTCATGACACTTTTGTGGAAATGTGGCATTTAATCACCCTGCCAGTTTGGGGAGGGGCTACTGGGGATTGGACCCAGGGAACACTGAGCTACATTTCAATGTTGAAACCAAGTCGCTGAAGCTGGCCTCAAGTTTGCAATGCCACTGCCTCAACTTCCTGAGTGGTTGAGATTATGGGCATGCACCCCATGCCTGCATCCCCCAAATCTTTCAAGGCATGTGCTCAACTTGGATTTTACGGTGAAGGGCACTGAGGTCTTGCACATTCTGCTTGAGGTTACACAGTAATACATACATCTCTCTGTCTGTATGCAGAAAAGTTCCAGACATTTAGGGTCTTCCAGTCAGGTGGTGGCCACACTCCCTTCGCAGTCCATGGCCCCTGGCTCCCACTGTAATGCACACGGTGCTTCATTCCCTTGAAAGTCCTGCATGTCCTCCCAGCTGGGCTGTGAGCTTTTACTGGGGGCCCTGACCTTATGACTCATTATCCTCTGTGCCTGTGAGGGAGCCAAGCATATGAGAGGGGAAGACTGAGTGAGCAAGACAGGCTTCCCAGTGAAAGAAAGAAACATCTGCCCTACAGAATGACACCCTGGTATAATCTGTGTCTGTAAATGCAGGGGAAAGAGTTGTTCCTATTTTTCATCTATATGGTAGGGAAAAGTATGAGATTTAGAGCTAAAAAGTTTTGGATTTTAATCCAGCTTCACTGTTTATTATTTTGAGTCTGTAAGCAAATTATTAGATTCTTAGCCTCAGTTTCCTTATCTGTAAAACAAAGAGATTAATGCTTACTTCAAAGGGTCATTTAGAAATAGGAAGTTTACTTCTTATTTTACCATGGATAGAGACTGCTGTGTGTTAGGTACAGTTAATATTAGACCTTCTCTAACCACCTCCCAGCAGGAACTACACCACCCTTTGGAAAGGTGATTCTCCTACAAGAGGGGTGTTGCATGGAACTAGCAGCTGAAGCTATCAGAGGTTAGACTTAGGGTCAAGCTTTTGGCCTAGGAAAGGCATCTATTTATAACAACTCAAGAAAATTCTAAATGCTCACTCATGTTGAAAGCTGCATTATTCCTAACAGCCAAGAGATGAAAGCAACCTAAATGTCTACTGATGGATGAAGAAACAAATTGTGGTCTATGCGCTGATGGAATAGCATGATGTCTTAAGAGGGATGGAAATTCTGACACATGCTGTAATACAGGTGGACCTTGGGGATAATATGCTGGGTGACATAAGCCAGTCACATAAAGACGAATACCATGTATTCCACTTGGATGAATAACCTCACAGAAATAGAAAGAGAATGGTGGTTTAGAGTTTTTCAAGATGAGAAAGTTCTGGGAATTGGTTGCATGATAATATGAATGTACTTAATGTCACAGAAGTATATGCTGGAAATGTTCAGCGGCATGTTTTATGTGTATTTTACTACAATTAAAAATAAAAAGTAGAATCCAGGAGTTATGATTTGCACACCAAACTGTGTGTCATCATTTTCTGAGTCCAGTCTAGACTCTGAAGTCATCTCTTTGGAGACAGAACTCTCTGTATGCTGCACAGGTGCGAATGGCTTCATAATTCTTAGATTAGCAGACTTTCTTTGCTAATGTCTTCCCAATTATTATGTAGACTTGGTATTGAACCATAATTATTGTCAGTTAATTAGACCTCAAAATGTATTTTTGATAACACCTCTGGCATTTAATTATGTAACTGGTAACTTATGAATGTTACTAAGAGGGTATAAGACTACAGTAAAGTGTAATTAGATCTCATTTTTGTTTCTTGATCTCATATTGATTGTGATAGTAGTTTTGTAGTTTTTATAGGTTATTTGGAAATGGTCACGTTAAATTGATAGTCCATAAAATGAACACATTTTAACAGATATTTTGAAAGCATGTTAAAAACAGAGTGGCTATAAGAAAAAGAAAAAGTAGATGATAAACCTTGATGTTATTTAACAAAAGTTCACAATAAATAAATTTTCTGCTTTCAAGGTCTTTTTTGTTACTTAAATTTGATAACTTACATCACAAAAATTAATTCATACTGTTTGCAAATGAAGAAAAACAAGTACAAAACAATTTCTATTATTATGAAGGTAACAAATATGTTTTGCCAAAACTTGTGTACATTTATAATGTATTAGCATATAGTTAAGCAATGTGCGGTGGGTCACTGTTAAAGGAAGAATCTCTTTTTAGGGTAATGTAGTTAATTTCCTACCTGTGTAAGAGAATTAAAGGTCAGACAGAACTCAGCTCATCCAGTAGTATTGGCTAAAGATTCTGAGTCCCTTGAGGGCACAGCGCTGTCCCTTTTGTGTCTCCACATCATTTACAATTGCTAAAGATTGGGTGCATGCCGGCTGGGCATTTAATGAATATTCATTGCGTGTTGAGTTAGAGTGCTTGGGAGAAATTAAAGAATCTCCTCTTCAAACACTTTCTCTCAGAAATGCGGACAATAAAGCGTGCTTTCAAGGAACAGGCTGAGGGTCTGCTGCGGGAAGTCTGCCAGCCTGGTGGCTGTTTGGCTGCAGAGGAACCTGGTGCCCAGGGACAAGTGTACAAAACAGGGAAGGAAGCACTGGTGGCAGGATCAGGAGTGACAATAAGCTACAGGAAGGAAACACCTGATTTGGATTTATGCAGCGAACCTATGATGGATTGATGGGTTGATTCATAGCTTTAACTCCACATCCTGGTTTGTAATAAAAATGTGATAAATCAGCTGGAATTTTGGGTGCTGTGTGGAATGTAACACAGATGAGAAGGCTTATTGCTCAAAGCCACAAAGAATGAAAGAAATCATTGTCTAAAAGCACAGAAGTGTGCTGCATCCATCATTACCTCTAAGGTTTTGTAAATACAATTCTCATTTTTCATCTAGATTAAATGAGAAGATATTAAAAATGTATCCTGATAACACAGCACTGCTACTGACAGAGTAGCAACCGCCTTGCTGGCTGCTTGCTCAGTGACAGTTCACCGGTTGTTTACAATTTGAGGGGCCGAGGGAGAAAACACTTAACCTCTTTTCTTTTTTTTAATATGGTTTTTTGTGTTAAATACAAACAGCTTTGACTTGAGTACTTGTGTTCACTAAGTTTACATTTTCTTTCTTTCTCTGAAGTGAGCAGTCCTTGAACTGAATGAAAGCGTGTGTGGAATAACTCGGACAGCTGTGGATGCCGCGGTTGCCGGTGGAAAGCGAGCAAGGCTGGTGGAGAAACAGAAACCCCAGCTGTGTAACCTCTTAAACAATGGCGTCACCTCTAAAATGGAGCAATTAGTATCTTTGGTGCAAGTCTAAGAAAAAAAAAATACTTGTAAAACACACAGTTACCTGGTAGTTAAGAAATAGCAGCTCGTCTTCCTCTTATGGTTATGAGGAGCTGAGATGCAAATTGTAGTATCACTGAAAAGAGAAACCAACCCATTAATCCATAAAGAACAGAAAAATAGAAATCAAACCAGAAAGGCCAAATTGTTTACCTCCTGGAATCTGTAGCTGTGCTGAGTGATTGCAGGCTCACAAATGTGTGTGAGCGAAAGGCCACGGGCCTGGATTCTGCCTGAGTCTTCTGTGGGTTGTGTGACTTTTGACAAGTCACTTAAATTTGAAGTAAAGAGACTGAATCAATCCCTCAAATTCCTTCCGAAACTATGATAATGGAGGCCTGGGCATAGGAATAGTGAGGTTTGTACTTAGATATAGTCACAAATTTTGAATGCCAACCTCTGAGCCTGTCTCTCTCTGTCAAATCATATAAAAATCTGCATCTTGGCAGTCATTGAAACAAACAGGATCTTCACATATGAGGTGCTCACAGTGTGACAAACGTTTCTCTCATTGCTCCTCCCTTCTTCTCAGCTGAGGTCTCTGCCAGGCTATGTAGGCACCAACCCAACCCTGAAATAGGCCTCCCGTAACACTGGCCTATCATACTGATCTTCTGTATCTGGAAGGCCTTGCCTGTCTGCAGGAGGCTTCTAGTCTACACGAGGCTTCATCTTTCTGCCTCTGTGTTCCAAAATTCCCCTCACTGAGCTACTCCTGGATTAGACAACCAAAGGCAGGCATTATCTGCTGACAGAAACCTTTAGCAATGTAGAGTGTGATAGCAGGCTTACAGCTGGCTGGATTTAGCCAGGCATGGTGGGACAGTCTGTAACCTCAGCACTTAGGAGGCTGTGGCAGGGGTATGACAAATGCAAAGGTAGCACAGACTACATAGTAGAAGTTTGTCTCAAAAAAATAACAATGAATTGGCTAATTTAGATTTAAATATGACCTCCCGCTTCCAGTTTTGTCTCAATCTCTTTAAGACTGTTTCCTCACCTGTATGGTAGGACTAGTAAGAATACTTATCTCAGCTCTATTTCAGGATTTAAAATAGATGATATTTGTGACATATTTTGGATAATATGTGGCACAAAATAAATGCTCAATAAACAGGTTAAAGTGATATTTCAGGTGGAGCACATATTTTTTCTCTTAGATGAAGAAAGTGAGGCGTACGGAGTTAGGTAATGCATCTATGCTGCTATACCAAAGGGAAAATAGACCTTTGATCTCTGGTATTCAAGAGTGGGACTCTATTTCTGAACTTAGTGGTTAAAAGTCTCTGCCATATAACCACCAACATACTATATTTATTAAATTAATCCTATATTTGAGAAATTTTGCTACCTATAATGTTTAGTATCTGGTGTAGTAAATAATAAAAAAGAAATAAAACTGCTTTAGATGGTATTTCATAGTTTATCAAGGAGGAAGTAATAGAAATCAATTGCCATTATACTAATTTCCTCTTTCAAAATCTGGCTGTTGTCCCCTGGTGCTGATGAGATAAAACTGCATTCCATACAAGTTGTGTTAACTCTAAATTGGAATCAAATGTTGGTGGAAATTAAATACACATCTCTGCAAACCAAACACTCATGCCCGTTAGCTAGGTAGAAGTGACGTCACAGTCCAGAGATGACACAAGATGGCAGCAGGGTGACTTTCCCATTTAATAGGAAGTAATCTATTTCTAAGAAACCATCACAGGCAATCTGGTACAATTGAACTTCATCTTTAACCTTTTACTGTGATTTGTGTGATTAGGCCACTGAAGGAAGTGGTTTTCAACAGCATGATTAAAACACTCTGAGGAAATAATTTCTGTTTTCAAGCACATTGCGTGCTTTTTTTCTGCTGAGTGTTTGTCCTTTTTCATCAAAAGAAGAGCCAGGAAATGGAAAAATGTTGACTTTAAACATAGCCTTAGACAGAAATAAAAGATCAGAACACAGAGTCAGCGTCAGGGTCAGGATGCTGGTCCTTAGCCAAACTGCGTGAGGGCGGTTCTTGCCTGATGGACGCCTTGGTTGGGGCACACGGGTTCAGCACTTCCAGGTTTGAGACTGTTTCCCACTTAGCAGGAATTTATTGCTTCCCCCTAATGCTAGAAAAACATTACATTGTGCAAAGAAACAGGTTATTTTAAAAAATAGCATATGCCTATCATCTGCTAGCAAATAATTTTGTTTCACAAAGATATTTTAGTGCCAGAAAAGTGGGAAGGGCTTAACTTTATAGGAAAGGACAATTTTAACAAACAAAGACAATCGTGGCATACATCTTTGGTTTCTTGCTTTGCCAGGAAACAAAGTTGGGCCGGATTCCAAGTTTCTGTTGGAATAATCTACTCACTTCCAGTTTGGACTAATTTAGCTCCCAAATATCCTACTCTGTTTTTGTTTGTCATTGTACCTCAAATTACTTCCAGAGGTTCCCAAATGGTCTTCAACGTGAAATTTACAGGCAGTATCTACTGTGCCACGCCATGATGAGCAGCACTGTGCATATGGTAGGGAAGGGTTATTAACCGAGTGGAGAGCGATGTGCGGAGCTGAGGATCCCCGTTCATGCTGAACTCTGCCTGCTCACACTACACCTTCAGCCCTTTTTATTTTTTTACTTATGAGACAGGATCTTGCTAATAAATTGCCCAGGCTGGACTTGAACTTTTGATCCTCTTGCCTCGGCCTACTGAGCAGTTGGGAGTACAGGCGAACATCTGTCATTTTCTTCAGAGATACAGGATCTTGTGCTAGGGACTCACAATATTTTACATCTCAATAAAAAGAAAAGAGAATGTTCTTTCCAGAGTGAGCAGGCTGGGGTGACCTATGCCAGTTCACTGGCTCACTGGACAGTGATTAACGATTAAAATGTATGCAAACTAGACTCCTAATTAAAGTCCAATAAGATAAGACTTTGACCCTATTCACTGCCTTTGGAAATAATCATAGATGCCTGCTGCTGAAAAAGCTCATTATGGCAAATGACCAACTGCCCCACCTTCTCCTTTCCACCACTTGCAAAAGTGATTCTCCACTGCAAAGGCTTGCAAATGGTGCATGTTGTGGAGTCGAATGTCTTCTGGTAGCTGTAATTGTTATGCAAATTGCTTTGATTAGAGGAAGAATAAAATCTATAGACTTCCTGTCAAGGGTGAATTTGCAAGCTATGGCAAGGGAGCCTTGGTGTGGATCTGAGGGTCATCCAGAGCTACGATGGCAGTTTGGACTTGGCAGTGATGAAAGGGGAGCCACTCTCCCAACCCTCCCCTCCTCCTTCCTTTGCTTTGCTGACAGGTTGAGTGTGTATGAAACAGAGAGGGAATCAGAAGAAAGGTCATGAAACCCAAGTAGCTACCTGTAGTCTCAGATATCCAGGAGGCTGAAGCAGGAGAATCCCTTGAGGTCTAGAGTTTGAGATCAGCCTGCGGAACATAGTGAGACCCCATTTGGAAATTAAAACATTAAGAAAGGCAACGAAACCCAAAAGTGGTCACAGGATGGACATTTTCAGGAACAAAATGGTAGTTGCAGATTTAAAAAAAGTAAAGCCAAATTAATTAAAGGAAAGAGAGAATCCAGATAACCAAGCCTCAGCAGAGAGAAAAGCGTTGAGAACTGTTGCTTATTTGGTAAGGCCCGGAGACTCGTGCAGGGAGGGTGCACATTTTCTCACTGATTATTTGATAGTCCGATGAGGTGCTTGCACAAATTTATAAGAAAATTGGTGCACGAGTCAGGTTTTTAGAACTAAACTGCAAGTCTAAATCTGTCTCACTTGAAAATTCATGGCCTTTGCCACTTCCAAGTTACCTCTCAAAATTATTGCAAAATCACCCTTGAAAATGAGCTTCCAGGAAACACGATTTCAGAGCTGTGATTTCAACTTATTTACCTGGACTTCAACACCAAAGAGACAACATGGCCAAAGTGTCTGTCTACCTTGTTCCCTGGGCCAGACTGCAGCTCACTGGGCTGTTTGGCTGTGACAGGGGTCAAGGGAGCACTGCCCTGTGCATTAGGAGGATTGCTCACCATGCTCTCATGGTAGAGGCCAAGAGGGGATGGCTTTTCAGTAATGGGGATGGAACCCAGGGGTCTTTGCACTGAGCTATAGCCCAAGTCCTTTTCTAATTTTTAATTTTGAGAAAGGGTCTTGTTGCTAAGTTGTCCAGCACTAACTCCTGCCTCAGTCTTCCAGAGTGCTGGGGTTACAGGTGTGTGTTCCCACACCCCCTGTTGGGAAATTTAGCATTTATTTGTTCTAAGCAAATACTGAAACGTGATCAGCAAATGAGTCAGATTTCCCCTTCAAGAAATCACTGAGTTGATGATGACATTTAGAGAGTTCAGGTTATTTCCTTGAAGATTTATGAACACAAAAAAGTGATTATAAGCACCCCTGTATGCACTAACCGTTCTCTGTCTCCTACATCTCCAGTCCCTGGTAGCCACTATTCTATTCTCGACTTCTTTAAGACCATTGTTTTTAGCTTCCATGTAGGAGAACATGCAGGATTTGTCTTTCTGCCTCTAGGTTATTAGTCTTACCATTATGTCCTCCATTCCATCCATGTTGTGACGGAAAACAGGATTTCATTCTTTCTAATTGCTTAAAAATACTCCATGGTGCATCTAGACCACATTTCTTCATCTATTCACCCATGAATGGACACCGAGGTTGGCTCCAAAGTTTGACTACACTGAACAATAACTACAGGAAGCGTGAAGTGCAGATTTTTTGACACACAGATTTCCTTTCCTTTGCATATATGTTATTACAAAAGCAGTGTCTACTCCATCAGAGAATGTGGAAGCACCGGCATGTGAATACACACTCATGCTTAAGCCACGAGTTACCTGCAGCTTTTCCTCTGGGGTAACTTGACAGAGCTTTTGCTCTTTATTTCTTGTGGTTCTCGCCCTAGTGATCATTCCTTTCATGAGTGACACATGTTGCCTAAGATAAATGTTCCATTGTCAAGTTAAGACTATGTAGATTCGCCTTTTGCTGTTTTTCTGCATATTCCCTTTACCCACTTCTTAATCATTTCACTTCTCTGTGCAGTAATCAAAAAGGAAAAAGACTTTACCTGGTTGGTCTTTTAGTGTGGAACCTAACACTTTCATATTAATGCTGTAATTATTGATCTAATATTATAGATAAATAATAAGACTCAGATGAGTGGAGGGGCCGCATGATGTTTGGGAGGAGTAAGTGATATGTGTTTTTATTTTAGCATTGATATTTTTTTTGTAGATAGTCATAATTGATGTATATTGTTAGTTTTTGTGTATATAATGGAGATTGGACCCAAGGCCTTGCATTTGTGCAGTATACCACTGAGTTGCATCTCTAGTTTCACAGTTCCTCTTTGGTAGCTGAATTGGTACCTGATGGGGGAAAATTCATTTAACAAAATAGGTAAGTGTCTTGATTACTTTTCTCTCATTGTTAAGACAAAATACTTGAGGCCCAAAATGAAGGAAGGAAAAGTTTATTTAGCTTACAGTTTTTGGAGGTTTCAGTTCATACTCAGCTGGCTCCAAGACAGGGTGGTGTGGCTGAGGGGCAGCCATTAAAGGCAGCCGCAAACAACAAGAGGACAAGGGCAAACAGGGGAATGCAGCCTCCTTCCTTCCTTTACATGTATGCCAGCTCCCCACCCCTGAGAGGGTACAGCACTCATACTACCAATCCCAGCGCTAGATAATGAACCAATCACAAATGCTAGATTCAGTCACCTCTATGACTGCATGAGGTTTAGTGGGCCACCCAGACACAAGTTATAACAGTAAAGTTCTGACTCTGAATCCAGGATTCTAGGCCTTAGTTTCTAGATCTGTTGCTTGGCATTTCAGTGACTGTGGTGGACTGGAAAATGGACCTCAGATAATACTTATGTCCTTACCCCTGAACCTACAAATGTTATTGAATATGAAAAAAACATCTTTGTGACAAGATCAAGAATAGCTTCTAGAGTGAGTATGGCCCTGCTCTAACTTGGATTTCAACCCAGTGATGGTAATTTTGAGCTTCTTGCTTTCAGAACTGTGAGAATATAAATTTCAGTTGTTTTCAAATTTTTAAGTTTGTAGTAATCCCTTATAGCATAAGAAACTAGTGCAGTGATTTAAGGCAAATTTAAATAGTTCATTTTGGCTTCATTTCCTCAGCTGCAAAATGTAAAAATAATGTTTTCTTCACAATATTATTGTGAAGGTTAAAATTATATTTATGTGCTTATGAAAATATAAGACACATATATGTACATGATTTTATGCTTCATAAGCTCCCTGTGGGAAAGGTATTTTTAATCATATGTGTATACAGTGATACCTTGGCTCACAAACTCAGTTCTCTCCATGATTATGGTTGCAAACCAAGCTGGGTGAGAACTGAATCAAATTTCCCTATAAGGGCAAAATGGAAACTCTCCATTGAATTTGATTTGGTACCACCAACAGTGGTATCTCAGTTCACAAATACTTTTGCTTGCAAACAATTTGATTCACAAATAAAAGCATTTGGCAAAATTTCATTTGTAAACTGTACATCAGGTGACAAACATGACCATCTTTCCCACACAAACACAAATGTGGCCATCTTCTCCAAAACTGTGGAACAAAGTAAGTACATAAACTGAGATCCCACTGTATTTTAATTATGTATGTATGTTTCTCTTGAACATTACACACACATGCAGCCCCAGAGAATGGCATTACCATAAATTTGAAGAAACCAAAGTCTCTAAATCACTCCACTGAAGAAAGCCACTGTGGACTGGGAACAACTCTACAGGATTAACAGTGAATAAATAGAATTTTATTTCCCTCTGTTGTCATAAATCATTAATTTTGTGGTTTATTGTTACAGTAGCTAAATGCTATACTAACTAGTGTAACTCCAGAGTTGTTTACCCTTGCAGGAAACATAAAGGTGACCAATAAGCTTTCCCAGACCTTGTATCTTGTTTGTAGAAGAGTATGTCAGAGAAGAAGTTGATGCATCTATCCAACAGATTTAATGTTGAATTTATGGGAAGAAAATGAGCATAGAATTCATAAAAGCCATTTTCAGAGAGTCACTTTTCTGGTTCTAGTTGCATTCTAATTAATATCATGGAATGTTAGCAAACTAAGTAAGGAGCAATTATTAGCTATCAGCTTTTGTGTTGGGGAGAGACCTGATACTACATTGTGCATAAATTTTGCATCATTAAAAATTAAACCCCATAAGCATAATGACTCAAGCATCAGGCTCTGACAGTATCTGCTGATGATAAACTACAGTATGTAAGAAAACAATTTACTAGGTAATGGTGCAATATTTTCTGAGAATTTTTTTAAAAAGGCAAATATATTTTTTATCAAATTATTTCCAGTCATATATAGCAGAACAATAAGAATAGTAAATTAATGGCATTTTCTTTTATACTTGGGTCTATAGATGTATGGAATGAGTTGCTACATAGGAAAGTTTAATAATTTTTCTTCTTCTTAGAAGGTTATTTAATAAGAACAACATAGATTTCAGGTTCTTAATCTCACAAATTTTCAAGTTTGCTGCTTATCTAAATGAGATACCCCATATCACCTCACAGAGTTTTTGTGTAGATTTAATGAGATAGCAGAGTTAAACATGTGACAATAGCTGGCACAGAGCAGGCACCTCATGGATGTCAAATCATTTCTCCCTTCTTTTGTCTAGGTTGTTGAGCTCTTTACCTGAAGGGAAACAATTCTGTTGCTATTATATAAAGTCATGCTCACAGGAAGAACTAGAGTAGGGATCATAAACTCCGGGCTGGAATCTCTCAAGAGCTCTGGCTCCTGAAGGACTACCTCAGTGCACAAAGTTGACTGATTCCATCATTCTAGTCCTCAACCAAAACAGTTGCAAACTGAATCAAATTTCTCCAAAAGGTTTGATGTAAATAAAGTTAATACATTCTGAGTCATATGTATTTTTTTAACCCCAAAATCATGAAACAAAGTCCAGTACAGCACAGTACTAAGATAGAGAACACTACCCTTGCTGGGGGTGACTTCTGGCACCAAGGACAGGGGGTGGGGTGGGGAGGAGGTTATTATTTGGAAGGAGAGTCACCCTCCATAAGGACAGCGGGGAGATCTTCTGCAGAGGTTTCTTCTCTGCATTGTCATTTAGCTGCAGGGTCAATTTTGACCAAAAAAACCCCAATCTTCCCTACTACCTGTGCCTTAGACCCTTGAAAGTCATGTTCAGTGACACATTCGGGCCACACTTTCCTCCAGGCTGATTTTAAGGTGTGACATGTGACATCTTCCCAGGCTTTTGGTGCAGTGGAGGACACTATCATTTTAGGCTTAAAGTCCACTTTTTTAAAAAAAGTTTTTATCTAGAGAAAAAAAATGGAACAGAAAGAGGATAGAACTAATACAAATTTTCAAAAAATAAAACAAAAACAAAAACCAGTAAGAAATCACTAGTTGACAATTACATATTTTCCTCCTAGAAGTAGTTGTTCAAGTCACAAAAGTAAAGCATACATAGTAGACATTTAAACAGTGAGATTGCAATCAGCTCTGTTCATTTATCCAACAAAAACCTTAGTATTATGGTCATCAATCCCACACACTCAAACATACTTGCAGTTATATCCTTTAGAATACTTTCCTTTCCTCTCTCTTTTTTTACAAAAACTATAATCCATTCTCGTAACCTGTTTAGAAGTTCTACACATGTATAAATCTCTACATGCATACTTAGCCTTTCTATATTAGAGGGAAAAACAAACCAAAACAAGTCAACAATACAAATTCCTAGAGAAACATGAAATAAGAAGGACATATAAAACCACAATACTAGGTGATCTACAGTTGTCACCATGATGTCTCCTGTTATTTTCAATAAAATTGTCTAGATCATCAGGCATAGTATAATTAAACTTAGTGGTACATAGCACTGTTAATAAAAACTGAACATTGGAGACATTATAGGACTTTGAAGGCTGTTAATAATCAAACCAGAATGGGTATCCTATTGAATCCTGCCATCCCCAGAGTAGTTGCCCCTACTCCCAGACTTGACACCCTCAAGCATACCAGATTTGAATAAAATCAGTCAAGACAAAACAGCAATCTTCTCTGTGTCATCTCTGCCATGCTATTTTTCTGTCATTATTATTTACTTTTCTCCTTCATTCCACTGTCTACCCCTTTATGGAGGCCTTTCTGACATTGTTCCTGGAATCCTGGTGATTTTCTTCTCCCTCTCTAGAATGTCCTTCAATATTCTTTGCAGGGTTAGATTGGTGGTCACGAACTCCCCAGTTCTCCTTTGTCATGGAAATATCTTGTCTCTCCATTAATTTTGAGAGATAGTTTTGCAGGGTACATCAATCTGGGTTGGAGGTTATTTTCTTTCAGGGCTTGGAATGTTTCATTCCAAGCTCTTCTTGATTTGATAGTTTGTATCGAGAAGTCCACTGTGATTTTGATGAGTTTTCTTTTATAAGTAATCTGTTTCTTTTCTCTGACCACTTTTAATATTCTGTTCTTGTGATGGATTTCTGGGATCCTGACTATTATATGTCTGGGTGTAGATCTGTTTTGGTTGTAGCTGGCTGGAGTTCTGCATGCCTCATATATCTGAACATCACTTCCTATGCTTGGGAAGTTTTCCTTAATTATTTCTGTGAATAGCCTTTTTATTTCATTTGTATTTTCATTTTTTATTCTTAAGTTATAAATACTCTTATCGTCTTCTAGCCTTTGTATCATTACTTCCTGGTTCCTTGTTATTTTTAAGAGATCCTCCCTTTCTCCATTATATATTGCAAACCTATCTTCAAGTTTTAAAAGTCTGTCTTTAGTTTCTTTTAAGACTTTTTGCCAGCTTTCAGGGGAGTTTTTAATTTCCTGATATTCTCTTTGGATCTGTTTCATGTATTCTAGATTTTGTTTATATTCTTCATCAAAGGCTTCTCTCCTTTCTCTGGGTTCCTCCATTCTTCCATTTGTGTCTTCTTGAGGAGTACTCAGCAATTCTTTTATTAATCTTTTTATATCTTGCTTCACCTGAGTTAGAATTTCTGATTTAAATTCATGGATGAGGTCATGGAGGTATTTCTTTATTTTCGATGAGGCTGTGTCTGATACTGCATGTCTGCTGCTCTTAATCTCCTCTATACTTAACCCTCCTGGCTTATTTTCCCTGGGTCAGCGGTTGAAGGCCTTTTGCTGTTTCTCTGTCTTGTCATGCTTCTGGTTTCCCTCAGACAGGTGAACGGTGGAGGTGTCCAGACCTTTACGTACTGCCTTATGTCCCTCTGCAGCTTACTGGCTAGGGCAGTGCTGCCCTCCCCTGTCTTCTGTTGATCTGTAAAGTCCACTTTTTCTGTGAGTAGGATAGTTATACTTGTTTTTTTTTCAGGTTCTGTTGCATGGAGTATTGTCTTCCATTCTTTAATTTTTAGTATGTGAATTTTTGTGTGAGATACATGTATTTCTTATATATATCATACCATTAGGTTTTGTTTCTTGATCCTTTCTGCCAAGCTGTGTCTTTTATCTGGGGAATTTAGATCATTCATATTGAGAGTTATCAGTATAGGTATGGGCTTATTCTTGTCATTGCATTTTTCCTGTTGCTAATTTCCTTGTTTAACTATTCACCCTACCTGGTAGATTAATTCTACTAGACTTTTTGTCATTGTTGGCTTCACTGTCTTTTTCTAGAATATCTTATGGAATTTTTTGGAGTGCTGCTGTGTTATAAATTTCTTTTGGTGCTTTTTAGTATGAAAATATCTTATTTCCTCATCGATTTTGAAAGATAGTTTTGCAGGACATATCAGTCCTGGTTGGAAGCTGTTTTCTTTTAATGCTTGAGAGACTTCACTCCAAGTTCTCCTGGCCTTGAAGGTTTGTGCTGAAAAGTCTACTGTAATTCTAATGGAATTTGCTTTATAAGAAATTTTTTGCTTTTATTTGAGTGCTTTTAGGATTCTGTTTCTCTGATGGACTTACAGGATTTTGACTACGATATGTTGTAGAGAGAGTTTTTCTGATTGTGGTTATTTGAGGTTTATATGTCTTTCTTATCTATATGTTAGATTTTTTCTGTCTTATTTGGAAAGTCTTATGTTATTATTTTGGTAAATAGATTTTTAAAATGCCATTTGTGCTGTTTTCTGATTTTTGACTAATTCAATTAACCTTATATTAATCTTCTTTGTGTCACCTACTATCTATTGGATCTGTTTTTCATGTTCTCTTGTGATTTTGAAGCTATTTCTTATTAATTGGCCACTGACAACAAACCCTTATTTTCTAGTTCTGATATTCTCTTCTCATATATTTCACTTCTGCTGCCCATACTTTTGACAGACTTTTTAATCTCCTGAATTTCTGTTGGGTTCCTTTGTATGCACTCTATAATCTTTTTTTATGCTAGTCATTCATGGTTTGTACTGTGTTATTTTGCTCACTTGCTTTTTATTAGTGTGTTTTTTAGACCTGCTGAAATTTTGTAGGCAGGTTGTAGCATATTTGGCCCAGTACCCAGTTGCCTGGGAGTGGGACACAGTTTTTTTTTAATGTCACTGAGGTACCCCAGAGATTGGTATCCTGAGAAAAGCAGTTGGTAGCAAAAACTATGTCATCTATGTCTATAGTAATAAAATTAGCTACAATAATAGACTCAAAGACAAGCTGAATATTGATAAACTCTAAGAAACAATAATGTCCCATTCTTAACAATGAAAAAGATCTATAATTATAGTATAAATCCTAAGATTAACCAAATACTGACCTAAAGTAAATATTACTAACTTTACCTCACATACAATAGTATGCAGTGTTAACATAGTTAGCTAGCTATCCAAAGATTCATAAAGATTTATAATTATACCAGTACAGGTAGAAGGGTTGTGAAACCAGTGAATAAAAAAAGTGAAATGTGAAAAATTAATTAATGGGAGATGAGAGAAAAGTGAGGTGAGGGTTCAGATTGAGGAGTAAAAAGGAAATTCATAGCAATGGAAAATAGTCTTGAAAAAGAATGAATAAGAAAGAGAAGAAAAAAGAACACAGAGCAAAATACAGCAAATAAAAGAAAGACAAGAAGAAGACAGTTAAAAGGGGTAAAGAAAACAAAAAAGTAAAAAAGAAAATCCAAACCCCCAGGAAAAGTGACTCAGACTGTGGCAACCGTCCATGCCAAGGTGCACCCTTCTCACGCTGGCAGACGGAAGCGTCAGCCCTCTGGTGTCTGCTGGGTGCAGGCTGTGGAGCAGGCGCTTTATTGGGCCAGTGGAGTTAATGTTCTTACGTGGGAGGCCTGGTTTTCCCCCACAGAAGGGAGGCCCTATGCCCTTCCCAGCCTGGGCTGAAACTTCTCAGAGCTCTGTCCAGCCTTCACCATCTCTGTAGTGGTCTCCCAGGTCTGCTGTCCAGGTCCAGACTTTTCCCCTGGTCTGCTGGCCCTTGAGGATTATCTTTTCTCCCTGGGCATTGTTCTCTTGCAGTATCAGGTCAGTTGATTAGTCCATACCTCTGCTGCTGCTACCAAGAGGAAGCAAAACGTAGATCCAGCTTGGAGTTGGTGGATGGTGGCCTGCTGCCAAGCCCATGGGCTTTATTTTGCATTATTGCAGAGCCACACCACTGCAATCCTAATTCCTGACTATGCACTAGCCCATTCTAGGTCAGATTCGGACCAAAACAGAGACTGTGGACAGTGACCTGTAACTGGTGATGATAGGACTTCTGTTCTTGGGTGGAGCTAGTCCTTTGTGTCTTCCTAAGCAACTGATTTATCCTCGGCATTCCTGAGGTTCCTTGCTGTGCATGGGATTAACCATCTTTGTGTATGTTCTTCCTGAAAAACCTTTAACAAACCAAACTGCCTGCACCACTCAGCGTCATTCATAATTTCTTCCTCGGGCAGCGTGCAGGGACTGCTTCCCCTCCCGCTCCGCGAGGAGACATCTCAGTGCAGCAGCACCTGCTCCGTGCTTCCCTCAGTATTCCCTCAGGTATGAGCCAGGAGGGCTCAGTTAGGCTGCTTAACTCCTCCAGAATGCAATTCCACCTCTGCAATGCAGGAATAATAATAGCACATTTGGACTTATTTTGAAGATTAATAAAATAATACATACAGACAATTGTTTCTTTCATTCCTTTTTATCCTCTCCTTCCTTTTTATTCCTTTAAGATATTAGTCAAATAATATAAAGAAGTATGGGTCAGGAGAGTCCTAAGGTAATTAATGAAGCATTGTAACAAGAATGCAGTTTTTCTTGTGCCCTCTGAGAGGCTTTAAATATTTCAAAAATTTCTTGTATTTTTGTGATTTATTGAATTTACCCTCCCTGCATTCAAGCATCCTAGATACATATATATAGAATGGCAGGGATAAAAGCATTTTATCTTCTAATTTATGGAGAGTGAGTCTGCTACACGGTCAGCCCAGCATTTTAAAATGGAAGTTCTATGCTTGCAAATTTATCATTTTAGTTTTCCTCTGCCTTTTACTTGAATTGTCTCTCAATTAGTAAAGTGGTTCATAGTGTATGGTTGGACAACATGGAGCTGAAGAGTCATCAGTATCTTCACATTTTAAATTGTACATCATGAGGTAGAAATAAAAAGAGAAAAAAATTATACATCAAAGCAGAATGAAAATAGATTAGAAATAATGAGCTAGTTCTCTCCTGACAGTCTAGATTTGGAAGCAGTCTTCGGGATTTCCAAGAGAGTAACAAGATAAAATCGAGAAGAAAGAGGGCTCATGATAGAGGGATCTAAACTTCTTCCTAATTCTGTCATTCCCACTTGATCATTTGGCCACCTCTTGCTAGCTCTCTGTGCCTGGATTTTATTTTACATAAAATGGTGGTAAAGAACATATGTTATTCAGATAATTTTACTTGCTCATATCTTGAAATCATGAAGGTCAGCATCTAATTCATTAATGGCTGTTTTTTTTTTAAATTTTACTTTGAAGGTAGTAAAAATGCAACAGAACAAGACAGAACAAAGCCAATCGAGACAATGCAGTGAAATTAGTACAGAACTTCATAGCAGGATACTGGAATAGTAGTAATAGGTACCATAGTCTATCTCGTTATCTTCACAATAGTTGTCCAGTCAATTAGGTATAGCAAAATCAAACCAAAAAATTATAAAACCAATTGAAGGAGAATATTGAATAGAGCAAAACCATCATAACAAAACAAAACAAAACAAAACAATGAAAACAACCTTTACCTTCAAAGAGATGGTGGAAGAGAATCCCCTTTATTTGCTATATTGCATATGGTCATCCTCCCAAGAGATGCTCAGATCTCTGCTCCCACTTGCTAATGGGGGGTGGGGGGTGAGAGGGGGTGGGGAAGAATGTTTGAGTCTCAGCCTGTGTGCACCAGTAGGCTCACCAGAGTGGCTGACTGGTTCTTCTGGCTCACACCAGGGGCGCTTACCAAGAGGGCAGGCAAAATGCTTTCTTGTGCAGCCGCCTAAGTTTAACCAAGGCCGGATCTCGGGAGCTGCTGGTTCTCCATTAATGGCTGTTTTAAAAACAGAGTTCTGTGGAAAAAATTAAAGATAAATCCATGATATAAGAATTCTATTTTGTTGACAGACTTGAGGATCAATGGAACAGACCAGAAGATGCAGAAACAACTTCAGACACACTTACCCACCTTGTCTTCGATAAAAGACCCAAGCACCTTCGCTGGAAGAAAGATAGTCACTTTGCTGGAAAAGCTGGCTTTCCACATTCTGAAGATTAAAACTAGACCCATATCTTTCACCATTCACTAAATTAAAATTGAAATGGATCAAAAGTCTAAATATTAAAACAGAAACACCAAATCTGTTGGGAGAACAGATGCAACTCTTGAAGATGTCAGAGCAGGCAAAAATTAGGAACTAAGCCCCGGTTACACAGGGAATATCACAAAGAATCAGCAACTGGGATCTCATCTTATTAAAAAGATTTTGCAAAAACAAAAAATTCTTTGCACCGCAGGAGAAACCACCAACTGGTGAAGAGACAACATGGTGGGGGGAAAAATATTTTTCCAGCTGTTACTCAAACACAGGACTAATATCTAACTATATAAAGAACTAAAAAAAATCAGACCCTCCAAATTTAAAGACTCAATCCAAAAATGGGTATCGGAAATGAATAGACACTTCTCAGTTGAAGAAGTAGAAACAGCAAATAAATATATGAAAACAATGCTCAACATTCAGAGCAAATTAAAACAATGTTGCAAGTTCATCTCACACTAGAAAGAATGGCTGTTAGTAAGAAATGAATCAATAACAAATGCTGGTGGGGCTGCTGGGAAGAAGGAACCCTTCTCCACGGTTGGAGTGTAGACTGGGACAACTACTGTGGCGTTCAGTGTGAAGATTCCTTAAAAAACAAAATCTACAGGTTCCATTTGACGTGACTATTCCCTTTCTTGGTATCTTCCCAAAAGAATGGAAACCATCATATCGCAGCCATATATGCACACCCAAGTTTACAGCGGCACAGTTCACAATAGCTGAATCTTGGAAACAGGAAACAGCACCAATGCCCATCAGCAAATGAATGGATAAAGATTTTTTTTATACATGCAGTACTACTCTGCCACACAGAAGGGTAAGCTTCAGACATCTCTAGGTAAACAGATGCACCCTGAGACCACACTCTTCAGTGTAGTAAATCTAACATGTGTATAAGTATTGTACAGGCTCTCTGGCGTGAGGAACAAAATGTAAGTAAGAACCAAACGTACAATAGATACTGGGAAATGGGAAGAAAGTGTTAAAAAGAGAAGGAAAACAAAGAGGGGGTAGTTAGAAGGGACAAGAGAAAAAAGAATAGAAAGAGAAAATGGAGACAAAGCTTTTGTAAATAAAGGGAGGAAGAGGAGCTAAATGGAGGGAGGGAAATGAGAAAAAAAGAAGGAAAATGTACCATCCATAGGTTCAAATTCCCGCTGAGGAATGTTATTTCTATGCATGTCTAAAAATGTATCAATGAAATAAAAATTAAAATAAAAAATAATTATATTTTGTTGAACAGAGACTGAAGGTGAAATGCTATAAACCGAACATGCTGTAATACTCCATTAAGAATATTAAGATACAATATTAATATATAAACTATGAAACTTAAGTTTGGTATGATCTAGTCACAGGAAACAGAAGAGGCCACATTACGCCATTAACAAGGAAATGAAATGGAAAGTGTCCATTTCTATGGAAGAGTGTCCATTTGTAAGTGTGTAGGCCTGCTTCACAAACTTTGTAGTAGTAAGGTAGATATGAAGAGATAAATTGTTCTTAAAAAATGAAACCAATTAATCAAATATTATATATGTATATTCATATATATGGACAGCTACAAAACTGTAATTGATACCACTAACTTGATACGGCAGAGCTTGTACCTCAATGTCTTATCAAACAATAGATCACACAAAAACTGAAACTCAAATGCTTTTTGAATGGAAGGTTAGACATGAGGACACTGTCATCTCTTTAAATACTTTATAGCTCTTTGTGCCTTTGAAGTTTTGTTTTTGTATTATAATATTAATGGAGAGAATAGGACAGAAAGGGGCCTATGACAAAAGTTTTACTCTTTCTTCCTCAGAGTGAGAAAATAGTTTTCAAAAGATAAGAGCCAAGGAATTTAGAAAAAGTGGAACAAAAAAAGTCCTATAATTGGGATAAACGGAGACTTCATTCACTGTTGCTCACTCAATGAATATTTATCAAGGGCTTATCATGAACCAAACCCTGAAAGTTTCACAAAGTAAAAGTGAATGGGCAAAGGAGGAATTTGATGCTTCCTAAGGACACGTATGACTTGATGCGGAATCATTTTACTGTATGTGAAAGTTCCAGGCAAAGGCACGGGGCTAACAAGCATGGTGAAGGTGTAAGGGAGATAAGATGGAGAAAAATTACAGCTCCAGAGATCATACAGGAAGGGAATACAGGAGGATACAGGAGGAACATTTTAAAGAAATGTGGCAAAATAACTAGGAGAGAAGATAGGCTGTCGGAAAGCAACCGAAAAGAATATAGTTTGCATGAAAATGTACTGACAGGGCTGAGGGAGTTGTGATGATTGTACCTGGAATTAAGGCATCATGGAAGAGTTAAGTAGGATGATTTTAGAACTACACGGGCCCAATTTAAGTTGTTAAGAAGGAGAAAGAATGTATTTGTTCTTAGAAAGGAAAGAAAATCATTCTTATCTGCTGTAAAGGGGAAACTTGAGCTTGTAGAAGGCAAAGGCCAATGGAGCCAAGCTTTTTACCTGTTATCATGCGTGAGTTACTTGACATAGATTATTTCAATAATCCTGACAATGCTTGCATTTGCATAAGGAGAAATGGAACTCAGAAATTTTCAGTAATTGGCTAAGGTCACACAGTTGGTAAGTGGTAGGCTGTGATTTCAGTCCAGGTCTGTTTGCTTTACAAGCGAACAAAGCTGTAGCAGTTGTGATGTGACCAGAAAACTGAAACCACATCCGTTAATTCTTCAGGCCTGAATATTAAAAATTACCTTAAAGACGTTAAAAGGGGGCTGTGGGTGTAGTTCAGTGATAGAGGATATTCCTAGCATGCATGAGGCCCTGGCTTCCAACCCTGGTATTCATGCAGAAACACACACACACACACACACACACACACACACACACTCACTATGTGAAGGACTGAAAGTGCAAAAGAGTGACTACTACGTTATCACTGAGATGATCACTCCAGGAAACAATGACCAGCCAATGGGTTTGGGAGAAAAGGAAGAGCGTGAATTTATAAAACCTAGATGCTTCCATGATCTTGAGTTGGAAACCTGGTCTCTGGAGAAGGTGTGCTGCTTGCTGCTGTTGAGATTAGCAAGTGTGTTAATTTTAGACTGTGTCTAGCAGTGTTGTGGAAACTGCAAACTGGAATCTCCCACTGCTAGCAGAGCAGGCTGCTGAGGGCGGAGTGAAGAAGCACGGCTGGAGTGATTAATACTCAAGGAAACAGGAAGCCAACAAGACCAAGTTCCTTCTCCTCCTCCTGTCCTCCAGTCTTCCTTAGGGCCCCCTGCTGGCAGAGACTAACGGAAAGCAGCTGGCAAAGGTGTAGACAGTTTCTGGAGGTACAAACCCGAAACCCAAGATAGAAGGACAGCTCGTAAGCAGGATCTGTATCCTAACGTTTGGAACAAAGAAGAGAAGCCCAGGAACACAAAACTCATTTTCCTCCTCCACCCTCAACGGTTCCGAAGAGCTTTATGCTTAACAAAAGGAACTACAGATTTTAATTCTGAGTTTGGAGAAAGGGACATGAATAGCCAAATTTCACTAAGTGTTGCAAATTAATATAAAATCTAAACTACAGAAGGTATTTGAAAGAAATATACCTTTTGAATTTTCATGCATATGCAGAACTACTGTAATTGTGTGTTAAATAAATAAGAAACATACCAGTCGCCCCTGTGCCTTGAGGTAGAAAAGGATAGCTAATTGTTTTGTTACCAAAGACTCTCTGTTATTAGGACATAAGGACAATTAGCTTTAAAAGCATTGTTTAGAACGTATACTTTTTTTTGGCCAAATGTTTCTTTTTTTTTGCCAAAAAAGAAGAAAACAAGCCAAAGCTTTTCCACAAGAACAACACTTGTGAAAAAGCAAAGCTAAATAGGAATTAAGAAAGAGAAAGCACGTCCAAAGCCTGTGGGAATGACAATTCCTGGTTAACTGTAAAAAATGGAGAGCAAAATTGAGACAGATGACCAGATTTAGGAAAAATAAACCTCACCATTAAAATCTAATTAAATATTTGCATTTCAGCATTAAGTATTCTTCACAAAGTTCTGTGAGCAGCAGGGTGGCAGTGAAGATTATTGACTATAATTTGCTGAAGTTTTTTAAACTGAATTAGTTTTGTGCAGTGTATGGAAGGTTTACTCCACTGCACTTACCCAGTGGCTGCTTTATTATTCTTTTAAAGTGAATCATTTATAACTGTTCTCAGAGATCTTTTATCAGCCACTTATCTCCTTCAACTGGACTTGTGACGCCAAGGGATAAAATGAATTGCTGGCTAATATTGTGAGAATTAATCAGACCACAACAGCAGGAGAGTAATGACTTACTTACAGTTAGATATTTGCATTTGGCAGTAAAATCACAACAAAAATATAAGGCTGTTTAATCTTTGGCTTGGATGTGAATACTGGAACGTGTTAGCAATACCAAAACAAAAAGCACTACAGGAATTGTGTGTTTAATTCGGGGTGATTATCTAATCCGAGACATTAATCCTGAGAAGAAAGGTCTTACTCGACACAAAGATTTTTTTTTCATTTTATATACCTTTGAATCAAAGTGATTTGGCTTCTGGAGATATTTTTCTTTATTACAATCTATAGACAGAGAAAATGCATCATTTGCTTCCCATCTCTCCTTTCAAAGTTGGCAAGGTCTGGTCAGCTCTATTTCCTTTTTCTCTTCTGCCCCACAATGACTCAGAAGAAAGAGTAGAAATCCCAAGACAAAGGTGTCGGAAATATTCCTATTGCTGTTCAACTGAAATGACTTCATACACCACTCACTCTCTTTCCTTATAGAGTCTGAAAAAATAGAACTACGTTTTTGGTTGCTACTTTAACACTGGAGGTATGCAATGAGAAATTACTTCCTAATTTAAGTCTGTTAATAGAGATGCCTTTGAAAGTATTTCCGATGGTTAGAAATTGTATTCTTCAATTTATATGTTTTCAGCTAGTGTGTCACTGGTGTCCCTTAGTATTGAGTTCCAGAATTTGTAGATATGCAGCTATCTTCCTCAGTAATTATGGCTTTTGGCCTTTGCTGGGTACATGTCCATATAGACACCCACGGGTGAGTAAAGCTGTTGACAGAAATTCATACAGTTCCCCTTTTGTGTGGTGTCATGGGAAGTACCGAGGCTCTAAGAGACCAATGGGAAAATTCCATTTCCATTCCTTAAGGGCTACTTTCTGGTCATGTTACTTCACCTCTAGGAACATAATTTTTCTTCTGAGTAAGATAAAGATAATAATAGCTATCTTGAGAGTCACTGAGGGTTTGAGATTGTAAACTAAACATGCACGGTGTTTGCTTAAATGATAGCAATGATAGTTTCTACAATCGGTTTGCTGTACTTTTTGAGTTTCCTGGACATTGCAGAGAATAAAGCCTGTAGACATGTACATTTGCCTGGATCCTCCCTGGGTTGTAGCTGTGAGAAGTCTAAGCTCTGAGTCTGTGTTTGTACTGGTGCAGCTACAGGCCAGGAGAGGAGCTCTTGACAGAATCTCTAGGAAGTGGAACATAGATCTTTCTCAGGTGGGTCAAGAGGTGGAGGAAGGGAGGTGGGAGAGGAGGGGGAGAGGATAAAAAAACTAAGACAACTTCACATGAGGGTCATAAACATGGCCCAAAAAAACATACACCGCAAACATGGCCTAATAAAAATTAAGAGAATTTTTTGTGCCTTAAATTACAGCATCTCAAAATCTACTGTCCTGATTTCCAAAGCAATTTACTGTCTTTTCCTATACATTTCTCAAAGGCAGAGACTGTTCTTTAGTTTTCTTTATATCATTAGTTCTAGCACATAGTAGGTCTTCATAAGGACCAAATGGAATGTGTGCTATGGGGAGATTTTTTAGTCCCAAACTCCCAGATGACACTGTTGCTCTTTTTCAAAGATTGTTCTCATTTCTACTTTGCTATTTTGCTAACAAATTGCTCCTTTGTGTTTTGGTCAGAATTTGATCTAGGAATGGTAAATAATTTTTATCTTGTGAACCAGCTCTACAGGAAGCAGATTCCCATTGGACTGTCATCCATTCTCAAAATGGAAAGAACTCCATGGTCAACTAATTGTGGTTATTACAGACCTGGAAGTAGGGAGTGGTGATGTCATATACTTCCTGTCCTTGCTAGAGTTTTCTCTTACTTGTTAGACTTTACATTGTCTTCAGATGTTTTCCTTGAATTCCAAAAGCTTGGCTGGGGTGGGGGGAGGTTGAAAGGATGAGAATCCTTTCTTCCTCTAACATTACACAAATGTCACAGTAGTAAAGGATGGCTCTCTTGATATATGGGGAGACCACCTGTGCCTTGAGGTATCTCTGTTATAGCCTGAGGCTGCGCAACTGACCAGTAGGTCATCAGTATCTGGTGTTGTCTGAGTAGGGGGCCGAACGTTGTAAAGACCACCCTGGATGAGAAGGAAATGTCCCAAATAATAGCTGACAATGACACTTTTGGCAAACCCTGAGGTTAATTTAGAATTCTGATCTAAAATCCTTAGTGATGTTAATAAGATGTCTTAGTCTATTGTGTGCCACTGTTACAGAATACTTGAGCCTGGGTAATTTATAAGGAAAAAAATGTTGATTTCTAGTAGTTCTGGAGGTTGAGAAGTTCAATAGCAATGTGCTGACATCTGGCTACAGCCTTCCTGCTGTGTCAAGATATGGTGGATCACAGGGAAGGTGACATCCAACTGGCAGGCTTAACTCCTTTTAAGACTGGCACTAATCTATGAATGAGGGCAGAGACCTCATGACCTAAATGCCTCACATCAGACCCCACCTCCTAACATGAGCTGTGGGGATTAATTTTCCACATATTTTCTGAGGACACATTCGTATCATGGCAGGTGATTATCTTTATGACCTTCCGTGTTCTTTAAACAGAGTAAGGAAATATCAGACCTACTGCAGGCACAGTGAAGGTAAAGAAAGGATTGTTTTATTCTAAAGAGAAAAACAAAATTTCAAAACATGATAATTAGAGGGTAACACTGGTTAATACATTGTGCATTGTTATCTTTAAATTAGTTACTCAGAAGACAAGACATGTGCGTTTGATTGTCCAAACAATATTAGCACAGACCTTTCTTTTCTTTTCTGTTTTGCGGGGTGGGTACCAGGAATTGAACTCAGGACTTTTTGCTTGCCAAGCAGGAGCGCATAACATTTTTTCAATGAACTAAGAGAAATTAGTATCATAACTATCATATATATATATATATATATATATATATATATATATGCACATATATTATTTTAGCTTTTTTTTCTTGTCTTTCTTTCATTCATTCTTTTATTTTTTTTGGAGACAGGATCTCACTGTGCAGTTCAGGCTGGCCTTGAGCTTGCTTTGTAACTCAGGCTGGGCTCAAAATTGCACCGATCATACTGCTTCAGCCTCCCAAGTGCTGGAATTACAGGTATGCTCCACCACACCCGGCTCTTTCAGCTTCTTACACTAGGGAGACAATACAATATTTACACATGTGAGTCTGATTTATTTCACTTTGAGTATGGTTTCTAGTTGCATCCATTTATGTACAAAGGTCTCAAGTTTATCCTTTTCTATGGCTGAATAGTATTCCATTATATAAACTACCACATCATTTTTTCCATTCTTTGGTTGATGGGCATTTAAGTTTCCAAGATTTAGCTATTACAAATTATGCTGCCATAAACATGGGTGCACATATATTGCTGTGGTATAATGTTTCTAATTCTTCTGGGAAGATACCCAGAAGGGGAATAGCTGGATCAAATAAGACCCCCAGTCCTGGTTTCATGAGGAATCACCATGCTGATTTCCAGAGTGGTTGCACCAATCTACACTCCAACCAACAGTAGAGAAGAGTTCCTTTTCCCCCACAACTCCTTCAGAATTTGTTACAGGTGATTTCTTGATGATAGTCATTCTTTCTGGGGTGAGATGGAATCTCAGTGTTGTTTTAATTTGCAGCTCTCAAATGACCAGTGATATTGAACGTTTTTCATGTATTTATTTGCTGTTTGTACTTCTTCATCTGCAAAGTGTATATTTATCTCACAGCCCATTTTTGCATTGGATCTTTAAATTTGGGAGTTATGATCTTTTTGAGTTCTTTATGTGTTCTCTGTAGTAATCCTTTGTCTGAAGTACAGCAGACAAACATTTTCTCCCACATTGGGTGTTGTCTCTTCACTCTGTTGGTGGTTTCTCTTGCTGTGCAAAAGCTTTTTAATAAGACAAACCTCAATTGTTAATTCTTTGTCATAGTTCTTATGTAATCAGGGTTTTACTCATAAAGTCTTTTCCTACACCAATGTCTTCAAGAGTTTTACCTATTCTATGTTCCAGAAGATTTAATGTTTCTGCTTTAGTATTTAAATCTTTGATCCATTCTGAATTTCATTTTGTGCATTATGAAAGATGTGGGTCCGATCTTCAGCATGTGTAGAGCCAGTTTTTCCAGCATCGTTTATTAAAGAGGCTGTCTTTCTTTCATTGGCAGCTTTGTCAAAGATAAGGTGGCTGAGTATGTCTGGAGTTGTTTCTGCATCTTCTAATCTGTTCTATTGACCTTTGGGTCTGTTGTTTTTTTTTTTTTTGCCAGGACCATGCTGTTTTTATCACAGTAGCCGCATAGTATTCTTTAAAGTCAGGGATTGTGATGCCCCCTGTCTTGTCTTTGTTGCCCAGAATTTCCTTTGCTGTTCTAGGTCTCTTCTGGTTCCAGATGAATTTTAAGAGTGTTTTCTTTAATTCTGTGAGATGTGCCATTGGAATTTTGATTGGAATTGCATTTATTCTGTGTAATAGTTTTGAAAGCATGGCCATTTTCACAGTAGTGGTTTTTCCTACCCAAAAGCAAGGAATGTCTTTCCATTTTTTAATGTTCTTTTCTCTCTCCTTTGCAGCATTATGTAGTTTTCAATGTAGAGGGCTTTTACAACCTCTGTTAGACTGATTCCTAAGTATTTCATTTTTTGGATGCTACTATGAAAATTATTGTTTCCTTGATTTTTCTCTCAGTGAGTTTGTTGTTTGTGCACAGGAAGGCTATTGATTTTTGAGTGTTTACTTTGTATCCAGCTATGCTACTGAATTTTCTTATTAAATCTAGTCATTTTTAGTGGAATTTTTGGGGTAAAGAAGGAAATTTTTGCCGGGGTATAATTTATTATTATTTAAAATATGTTCATTTTTTAAAACAAAGCTCTTAATTTTTACTATAAAAATTCTAACAAGATAGACAAATATGAAAAAAATCAGCTCAAACCAAATGACCTAGAAATGACTGAACATTATGGTCATAGATATGTTTCTGTGCCAATAAATCTAAATGTATGTAGTATTTCTTTTAATCTTTTTATTATGAAAACTGCAAATTTACAGAAAGCAGTGAAAATATTATATTGCCCACCTGCATCCTGTTATCTAATTTTGTTTCATTGGCCTCACCTGGGACCCACGGCACCTTCTCACTGCATCATTTTAACCCTGTGCATCACATCTGTGCTCATTTCCTACAGCTGCTATAACAGACCACCACCAACCGAGTGGCTACCAACAACCAGAAATTTATTTCACAACCAGGAGGCTAAGAAAGAATATGAAATCAAGATATTGAGAGGGTTGGTTCTTTCTGGAGGTTCTGAGGGAAAATCTCTTCCATATTTGTCTCCTAGCTTCTCATGATGCCAACAATTTTTGGCAATTCAGTGCAAAGAATAGCTACGTTACTCCAGTGTTTGCTTCCAAGGCTTTCTTCTCTATGACACGCATGCTTGTGTGTCTTCTGCACCCTTTTCTTTTTAAAATAAGAACTAATCACAGAACTAATGTTCCATTGTCTGAATATTCTACGGTTTTAACCTGTCCTATATTGATGATGGTGCTGGCTGTTTCTAGATTTTCACTAGCCAATATCTTTTCCTTCCTGTGAAACATGGCAGGGTCACAAAGATTCACATTTTCTATTCTCGTACATGGTGCTGGGCTCTCTCTTAAGAAAACTGTACTTGTTTATATGCTTAAATGGTACATTAGTGTGCATTTCTTAAACCCGGATTTTGTTCATTTTCTCAGTCTTTACCAATCTGGTAGGTGAGAAGTATTTTTTATTTGTATTCCAATTGTAAGTGTGTAGGGGTGACTTATTTAAAAGGAAAGGTGCAACAGTGGTGGAAATAAGAGGGAAGAGCTAGGAATGCTTGAATGGCGGGACTCACAAGTGACTCAGATCAAATCATTTCCACGCACAACTCTTGTATCAAGAAGTTCAGAGGAAAAAGCACTAGAGCAATGCTATTAATCTTCTATATATAGGGTATATACCTTTCACTGTGGGATGCTTATAGTAGAAAATGAATGCCCTGCAGATCAAGGAAATAACCTTTTTAAGTTTCTGTGGACAATTGTAACAAAATGTTCAATCTACAGGAATTATTGCCCATTGGAGGTCACTTCTCTAACCAAGGGGCAATACTTTTTCCAATTACATATTTCACAGCAAGGTTGTATATTAGGCTTTTGTTCATTTTGAAGAAAGAAAAGAAAGACCATTCTAGGTATTCTCCTGTCCCATGTACCATCAGTCAGACCCATCAGGTTAGCTAACAGAATTAGAGGGCATGGTCAATTCTCTGGCTAAAGGTCAATGGCTGTCGAGACTGGAATCATCAAAAAAGATAGTTTAACATTTCAACAAAGTCATATTCTGACCCATATTTTACCCTGTAGCTTAGATTTAAAAAAATAAATACTTTTGTAATTACCAAAATAATATGTGCTCATTTATAATATTTAAAAGATAGAGTACTACATATAGTAAAAAGTAAATTCCTTACATACTACTCTAAGATGAAACAATTTTGAATATATTTTCCCAGAGTTTTCTATGCACATATAAACACTGTTATTTCTATAATTTTTTGCAAAATTGTGCTCATAGTATACTTTTGCCACTTCTTTTTTACATATTCCTCTTGCATATTTTTACTGTGGATATATAGATACATTTCATTTTAACAGCTCTCATGTATAACGCTGGAGAGATGAATCATTGTTTACCCATTTCCCCACTGATTTGATTATTGTTACTTTTTCACTTCTACAAACGGTGCTTCACACTCTTCATTGTAGAATTATCCATTTTTGCAGGTGTTGTATAGGATAAATTGTTAGACTCAAATCAATTGCAGAATCAAGGAGTGATTCATGCAATATCCAGAGTCTCTTTCCACTAGCAGAGTCCCTAATATCTTCATTTTTTGGTTACCATTCCTGTTTTTTAAAATTAGATACTGTGTTTGATTACTCGGAGCCACAGCTCTAGAGGCCATCAAAGACTTCAGCTTCAGATCGGAGACACACTGTATTTGTGTCATTCTTCCTTATCCAAGAACCAAACTGGCCCAGTAGATGCTCCACAAGATAGAGCACAGAAGGGATCCATTTGCCCATTTGGAGGTTTGCTCCTGTGTACCCAGAAACCAGCAGAAAACTCTTCACTTAAGATACTGCACAATAAATACGCTGACAAGATTTGCCTCCTATGTCCCAGGTACTTTGTATGTTTTTTATGTAATTTCGTCCCCACAGCAAAGCTAGAACTCCAGTATTATTCCACCCATTTAAGATGGAAAACTGTGAGACTCGAGGATGAAGAGATTTTCCCACAAACCTACCAAGAGGTAAATCTAAGATTGCACCCATTATCTAACCTCAAAGCCCACATTCTTTTTGTGACCCAGAGCTCTTTAGTTCAGGCTTTGAGTATTTTTTAATGGTCTACTATGGTTTGGTGGTGGGGTTTTGAATGTGCCACCAGCTTTTTAAAGTTAAACATCATTCACCAACCATCCATTCCTTCTTTCCATTCACTCATTTTTTTAAATCAACTGTTTATTAAACATATGCTGTGTGCTACATCAAGGAAGTGTGGTTCCTCCTTTTGAGGATCACAGAGTCAAGTGATGCCTTCAGCTATTGGGGAAGCTTTGCAGATTGGGTGACACCTGAATAAAGAGAAATCTTTCATCTCTCCCAAAACACCCCTTGATACACTTTCAGAAGCTGAACAGTGTTAGATCAGAGGCTGACTTTAGAGGAAAAAATGAGTGGGAACCTGATGTTTCAATACACAAATTTTATCCTTTTTATCTGAAATTCAGTTTAAAAATTAACTGAAATAAACTGTTGAGTTTGGTGAATTTTTCCAGATCTTTCAGTGCACACACACACACACACACACACACAGTATAATGCACATTGTAGTTTTGCTATCTAAAATTTTCTTCCTTCACCCCCCAAAAATACAAGATATATATATCAATATTACTTTCCTTTATCTTTAATTAAGTGTATACTTTCAATATGTGAACTTGTCAACATGTATTTGATCCTAATGGACACTGTTACTATATATATATATATATATATATATATATATATATATATATATATATATCTCCACATTTACATATACATCCATCCATACATACATACATATTATATATTTCAAACAACACTGCAAAGGATCTGCTTGTATCTACTACTCAGGAACTCTGTTTTACTATTTTTCCCATTGAAAAAAATTCTAGAATAGCAGTTGCTGAATCAAGTGGGGGGAATAGATATTGCCAGTTTGTTCTGAAAAAAGGGTCTTATTAATGACCCTCCTGCCATTTATGAAAGTTTCAGAAAAGTCTTTGGAATTGAAAAGAACCCAGTGCCGATCCTGGGTCAGTGATATTCTACTTGTTTTAAAGTTGACAATTATACCTAACTCTCAGCTTCCTCAGGTCTGAAAATCACTAACAATACTGGTAAAGGGTTCTATGAAAAAGGTGAGAGAATTCTCACATAGAAAGGCTTTAGCTGAGAGCCCCGCACAAAGCAAGCCTTTGATATGGGACAGCTACTGGCGCTGTAGGAAGGTAGAGCACTGGGGACAAAAATACTTTTTTATTCTCATACTCATGAAGTTATTTCAGGTTTCTGGTGCAATGAGCTACCAAACACAGGAGACCCTAGAAATGGCCTTGCCATAAAGACCTAAGCCCTGTGCAGAAACACCTTTGCATTCTGCGTCCTAGTGTGGAGCCCCCCAACCTCCTTGCCTCATTTTTCCCCGTCTAGGCTTCAGACGTGTCTAGGATTCTACCCCGTGTGCATGGATGCCCGGGTTTGGGAATCTTCTTTTTATAATGTAAGGCCTTTAAAACCAGGGGATTGGTGATCTATAATCTGGAACTGTTTCATGAAGTCCCAGATCACTTGCAGAGAGATAAGTTGGACCCACAGTAACACATTAAAAACAGGGACATTAGCACAGCTCCCCCAGTGCTTTATAACTGGTTTCTTCCTTTTAAATCCGCATCTGTTCTATAGCTCCCAAGTAAACGGCACACGTTTTGCTTAAAGACAGCACAGACTGTAAGGACTAAATTTTATTTTTTCTGACCATTAGTGCCTGCCATCAAACAGATTGTGAAAATGCACACGTTGTTTGAACTGTAAGCAGGCATTTTGTATGCGTCCTCACAAGGGAACCGATTCATTTCCCTTAAAAATGTGTGTATGTGTAAATTTATTTGTTAATATGCATACTTGCCTATTTGTTCAGAAAGCATTTTGAGATTTGCAGTGGGAATTCTGAATTTTCATATTGTTATATGATTTAGAGTATTTTAAAAAACTGCTTTTTTCCCTTCCAAGAATGGTATAATTTTAATAATCCTTGATCTGGTGGTAGGTACATGTGGGATTGTTGTACTATTTTCTCTGCCTTGTTCATGTTCAGAATGTTGCTTAATAAAAATTAGGTTGAGAGGGTTATATTACTGAGCCAAAGTATACCCTGCTTCACTGCTCTGCCCGTGGAATATATAAAATCCCACATTAGACCGAGAAAAGTTCCTTACATTTGCTATAAAATCAAATGACTGAGCACAACCACTGTTCTGTTGGCCTTTGATTAGAGTTAAGTGTTTCTGTGGTGTTACTGAGTGAGCTATGGAGAGTCAGTGTAATTTACTTTGAATTGTAAATGTCCAGCATAAGAAATTTCAAATCTCATTCTGTGTTCTCATCTTGTGATTGTTTGGGAGTTCAGTCTAAGTCACATTCATACTTTTTTATTTTCCTGTCTTAAAGGCTATTTAACTTTTTGTGTAAGTCAAGGCAAATTCAAACCATAAGAATTAGCCTTAGTAAATCTTGTATTTTGAATCTCAGTGCTGTATAACTTTGAGAAAGATTTAATTTCTCAAGAAAACCATTTTTTAATATAGGGAATTGATATAAAACAATCCTTCCAACATTGCTATAAATATGAAAATAGAGGGAATAAAATATGCTTTACAAACTGTAAAGCCCTTGCAGGTGGAGGATATTGTGATTGCAATCTCAGAAGGCTTTATCATTTCCAAGAATAAACAAGGTGTATATGCTCAGATCCCAGAGTATACAGAAGACAGGATAACACCCTGACCCTCTGTGGGACAGTAGGAGGGAAAGAGTTTGATGACCTTATTTACAGAGTAGCAATTTTCAAATGTTAACATGCTCCTGGGAGCTTGTTAAGATTTTGGACTTGCAGACCAATTCCTAAGATGCTGATTCAGAAGGTCCAGGGGGAGGGTTAGAATTTGCATTTTTCTTATGAACATCCCCAGTGATTCTAATATGGATAGCCTAAAGATTATAATTTGGAGAACATGGCTACTAAAGTGTAACAAAGTATCCGTTTGAAGAATTTTTCTAGTTTGAAAGAAGACTTTGAGAGAAGGATGTATTTAACACAAAGCATGAAGTCATTAAGAATGAAACACTAGACAGCTTTGTAGCAAAGAATCGGATCTTGCTCAGATCCTTCAAATTGTTCCTCACAATAATCACAACTGGATTTAAATAGGAGTGTGTGTGTGTGTGTGTGTGTGTGTGTGGCTGGCTGTCTGTCTTGTAGGGAACCCTCTCCAGGTGATTTTGCTTATACATGGATCTATCCTTAAGGGAATATTATTGTAGTGATTTTATTTGTATTTTGTGAATTATTCTGAGTGTGATTATTGTTTCGTCAGAAATCCATAGCTTTCCTTTAGTTAACTGACTTTAGAAGGGTTTGTTACTTTGTTAAGTGTGATTTTTATTGAGACTTAGGGCTAAAACATTTTCTGTGGACGAATACATCTCTGGTTTGTAATGTAAGTCAGTGGAAAAATAGATTTTAATTAAATGAAAATTGCTTATAGTTAAAAAAAAAAAAAGAAGTGGGACAAGTGCATGAGATGAGATTGCCCTGTATATACCCTCTCTCCAAACGTTATTTACTTTTTAACAATACAGCGCTATCCAGTGTTCTCTTTAGCTTCTTAGGTTTGCCTTTTCCATTCGGAGTATTATAGTTTGATTCCCTAATTATGCATTATATAAGTCAAATGGCATGAAGGTTATAAAAGCATTTCTGGAAACTATAGTGTTATAAAAATGTAAGCTTTTTAAAAATAAATTACATATTGCCCTCTTAGAAATAGTTGTTCAAGTTACAATATTAAAGTATACAAAGTGGACATTCAAACAGTGAGACTGTAAACAGCTACACATGCATAAGTGGTTTTTAATATTACAGAGCTCCTTTCCTAAGTGCTGGACCTGGATTCTAAAGATGTTTGGCATGAAGGACATCGCATGCACACACTGTTCTCTGTCTAGGTAGATCCCTGCCCTCTTCTTCTGTAGACTGAGGTGAATAATTCAGACTGTAAAGTTTCCCTTTGTCTTCCATAAGTTTTGGGCCAGGAAGTGAAGCTAAAAGTGGAGAGGCAGGTACAGAAAACAAAAACAAAAACAAAAACAAAACAAAAAGCCTTGTTTGACACTTTCCTAACACTAGTTTTTTTTTATTTAAAGAGAAACAAAAGCATGTAAAGGGTAGAGATAATACAAAATTCAAAAATAAGATAAACAGTAAGAAATCACTAGTTAATAAATTACATATCATCCTCTTAGAAATAGTTGCTCAAGTTACAAAATTAAAGCATACAAAGTAGATAGTCAAACAGTGAGGGTGTAAACAGCTACACATGCATGAGTCTCTACATGTATTTCTATCCTTTCTGTATTAGAGGGAAAAACAAAACTTAGCAAGACAAAACAAAACAAATTCCTATAAAAACATGAAACCAAAAAGTCGTATAAAACCACAGTACAAGGTGATCTACAATGATTACTGTGTTGTTTCTTATTATCTTCAATAGAATGTCTATATCATCAGGCATAATTGAATATAACAGTATAAT
>PVLA01003528.1:0-201439 GCA_004027455.1 Hydrochoerus hydrochaeris | reverse complement strand
GGGATTTAGCTCAGTTGCATAAGTGCCTGCCTTGCAAGCACAAGGTCGTGAGTTTGATCGCTGGTTCCAAAAAAAAAAAAAAAGATGTTCTAGTAACCACTTTGTGTGTGTCTCTGTGTGTGTGTGTGTAATATTGGGGATTGAACACAGGGCCTTCACAGTGAGCTACATCCCCAGGTCTATTTTTATTTTGAAACAGAGTTTCATTAAGTTGTTAGTTGCTCAGGCTGGGCTCAGACTTGTGATCCTCCTGCCTTCTCCTCCCAGAATGCTGGGATTGCAGATGTACACCACCATACCTGGTGCCACATTTTTAAAAAGCAAAAAGAACTAGGTGATACTAATAATATATGTACTGGGCTAAGGATGTACCTCAGTGACACAGCATCTGCCTGACATGCACAAGGCCCTAAATTTAATTTCTGGTACCAAAATAACAACAACAACAACAATATATGTATCGAGTCAGTATATAAAAATATTATTTCAATATGTAATTAATATAATAATTATTTATCAGCTATTTTGCACTCTGCTCATTATACCAGGGATTCAAAATCCAGTGAAAATTCCGTACTTACAACAAATCTCATTTTGGATGCTAAATTTTCCTAGGAAAAATTTACTCTTCGTTTAAGATCTGTACTCCATGAATACCTGTGGTATTTTTGACTCTTCAAGAAAGCTAAGTAATAGTATGAAGGCAAGTGGAATAAAAGTAGAATAAAGCATAGCTAAGATCAATCAATGCACAGACTCATTTTACCTGTATTAAATTTATTATAGCCAAGTGTATTCACCTTTAAACAAGGTGACATTGGCTAACTCTCATATTCTAATATAATAATATGTAAATAATGTGATTTGCATGTATTCTTTTGTAGAGATTTCTGGTATGTAAATCGTATAAGAGTTACTGTGCTTCTCTAACCATTTAATTACCTCTAGAATGTGAGTTTATTACCATTGCACATTTTTTTCTTAGTGTATAAACAAGGTCTTCTCTTTTTCTTATGAAAGTCATATTATAGGACAGTAAACCAGACATGGTGGCATGCACCTGTAATCCAGCACTGAGGAGGCTGAGACATGAGGATAACCATAAGTTCAAGGCCAGTTTGAGCTGCCTAGTGAGTTTAAGCCAGCCTGGAATACATAGCAAAACTCTGTCTCAAAAAAAAGAGTCAAATTTAGGACAATAACAATTTTAACATTAATAATGGTATTTTTACTTATATATGTACGTTAATTCAAGAGATTCTGGTCCAAAGACAAAGCCCTATTTTGTGTTTTACTTTCAAAAACAACATAAAATGAGTCAGACAGGAGTACTGCCTTGGATTTGAGGCCAGCCTGGGGTACATAGAAAGTCTGTCTCAAAACACAGAACAACAAAAACAGCTACCTAAAGCCCAGCAAATATTATTCCCATAATGGCACAGAGATTTCACTGTGCAGTTACTCAGCTGACTTTCTTGAAGACATAGGCATGTTGTTTTAGTCTTTGATCCTGAGTACCCAGCAGCTTCTAGCCCACACTGATCGCTCAGAAATGTTGAACTAGTGAATAAAGAAACCAGCACAAAAAGCTGTCCTTCCCAGGACCCTTGCTGCAGCTCAGGGCGGGAAGTTTCTCTGATGTGCAGAGTGCGACAGCCTGGAGGAGCACAGCCTCCTGCCCCAAGTGAGGCTGGGTCTGGCTGGGGCTGCCTGCTGCAGCTGTCATTTGTCACTGATAATTGTCTTCTTCCTTTAGGGGAGAAAGGGGGTGGGGTCTCTGTGTGTTGTTTTATAGAGCCAAGCAACATGGAAGCAAAACTTCAATTTGGATTTAAATCAGGGGCAAGATAATATGCCTAAGATATGGGAACAGGCTGGACTCGGAAGCATAAGCACCTGCCTGGCACGTGTACAAAGTCCTGAGTTCAGTTCCCGTACAAAAAAAAAAAAAGGATGAAGCCAAGGACACAGGGCAGTATCTGCCCTTCTCTAAACATGCCTGAGGGCGCCTGCTGAAGCTCCATAGGTGATGTCACTCCAGCAGCCTGGTAGAAGCCATTTCAAGTATCTGGTCAATCCCAGGAAGCCAGGGAGCACTCAAGTTACAGCACACACACAACTTAGTCCTGCCCTAACTCACTTGTTTCTGGACATAGATTGGTTCAAAACAAAACAAAACATGCAAGGATTTATCCTCTCCACTTCTCAACCACAACAACTTCAGATACAATGAACTCAAACTGGGCATGGTGGCTTGTACCTGTAATCCCAACAATCTGGAGGCTGAGGCAGGAGGATTCCCACGTGTTTGAGGCCAGCCTGACTGACATAGCAAAGCCCTGTCTCAAGAAACAAAAGTGAAAAAAAAGAAAGAAGAAAGAAAGTTTTGAAAGAAACCAAAAGCCCAGAGGCAAGTGTTTTCAGGAAGACACAAGTACTTGGCTATGTTGAGGTCGGGATATCAAGGTCAGGAAATAGCAGAGATACCACTGAGGTGGTGGGTGGGAGGGAGTAGTCCTTTCAGGCCAGGTCACCTCCACATGTTTATAAAAGGGTACAGATCCTGGCATTTTAAAAATATTTTTATACAACAGGGAGAGACTGACTTAACTGGAAAGGTAAGTGAAGCCAGATGATTTTGAAGAACTTTGAAGTTAAAGCAGAAAAGTTCAGGCTTGTTTTCCAAATCAGCTGGAATCCAGGTAAAGCTATAAGTAGGGAAGCAGCAAGCTGAGAGAAACCATTTATAGAGAATGGTTCCGGAAGAATGAGTCAGATCAGAAAGGGACAGAGCTTTGAGACAACCTATGGAGCTGTGGAGGGAAGCCCAGGCCTCAGGTGCTTTGGTGGGGTGAGAAATGAGTGCAGTGGGAAGGAGAAGAGATGTTGATAATCAACTTTTAGAAGAGAAAAGAATCAAGCTGAATTTGCTGATTGAGTAGATGCAAAGGATGAGCATAAAAAATAGCGTACAAGCTTGAGGTTGGATTCCAGACCAAAAGAATGGTCAAAAATGAGAAAAAGGAAGAGGAGCTGATTTGTGAAGGAGGTTGAAGGGACAGAAGTCTGAGGGGGCAGAAGGAACACATCCACCCGACAGTCAGAAATGCAGGCAAGGGGACAGAGCTGGAGTATTCTGAGGAGTAGCGTGGGTAAATCCAACACAGCATCTCTGTACCTTAAACAGAAAGATTTGGTGTGGACCTAGCCTGAAAAGACCCATCTATTCCACCATGGCACCCTGTGTTCTTGCCACAGCCTAGTACTCATGGTTCCTGGTATCTGCAGAGGGACCGTGTATACAGGTAACACTGAAAACCAATTTCTAGTTATTGGTCCAGTCCAGTGCTAGAAGGGAAAAGTATTTTCCAACCTTCTTTTAGCAATAACTGTCCCCCCAAAACCCATCATGTATTATTCATAGTATATACACATGCACATACACACAAATATTTCAAAGATAATATTAGTGTTATTGGGATTGAAGAAGTAGAGGGAAGAGAGATTGGAGCCCTGCCCGGTCACTTGCTGAAGTCCTGAGGAATTTCCATCTCAGGAGCAGAGATCTTGATTCAAAAAATTCTTTTTTTGTCTTTTTGAGACAGGGTCTCGCTCTGCAGTTCAGGCTGGCCTTGAGCTCACTTTGTAGCCCAGGCTGATCTCAAACTTGCAACAATCCTCCTGCCTCAGCCTCCAGAGTGCTGGGACTACAGGTGTGAGCCACCACGCTAGGCTAAGAAGATTCTTGTTAAAAAAATAGTAAAATAGTAAGTCATTTCAGTTTGCTACATAGGAGCACCACAGCCATTAAAGAAAGTAACATTTTAGCTATTTTAACAAGAAAAGATAAGAATACTAGGCCACTATCTACATGCTTCCATGTGTAACCAGTATTTTACCCATGTTCTTGTAACCCTCTTTGATTTTTTATGTTGAAAAATCACTTTTGCTTATATTGTTGATTTTCAAGTAAAATTGGATAGATACTGTTGAATAAGTAGAATGGGATCCTGTCTGACCGAAGTTGGCGTTTCCGAAAGCTTGTTAATCTTGGACGTCGTTTCTTTGGAGGCATTGCCTTACATAATGACAGGCATTCGTGCATGACCCACAGATAAAAGAGTCTGTAGGAATTCACAGCAAATGGCCCTGATCCCTTTTCGTATCCTGACTCCAGATTCTTTTCCCAGGAATGTACAGCTGGGTCACTCTATACATTTCCTTGTACACAACCTGCTGAGGCAAAACACATTTACCTTTTTATAGATACGGATGTCCGCGGTGGCTGTTGAGTTTTGTTATTGCTACTTCTGGACATGTGCCAAGGAAATAAAAATAAGACAATGTAGCTATACAGAATACTTTAAGTGATATAGGAGAGTTTCCTTTTGTGTTATTTAGGGACTTTTTCTTCTACCTTTTGGGAAAATGTAAATTCTTTCACTAAGCCAACAAATATTCAGTGTCTGTTCCTTTGCCACATACCACTGTAGGTGCTAAGGTTCAAGCAGCAAAGAAGATGGATATGTTTTTCTGCTTTTGTGTAGCTTTAAGTCTGGTAATGACACAGATAATGAACAAAAACTGCAGGGATGATCATATAATTATAAATTAAGCTGGAGAAGGTTTTCCTGGATATTAGTGTTAAAACTAAAACATCAAGAATAGCTATGAGTTAGCTCAGCACAGCAGGTTATGGGAAAAGGGCTGTAGGTTGAAGGAATGGAAAATTTGAAGCCCTTGAAGGAGGAAGGCAATTGTTGAGGAACTGATGTAGCCAAAATGTGAAGAATGAGGAGGAAACAGTTTGAGGTGAGCCCAGAGAGGGAGTAGAGGCCGGATTCCGAGGTTCAGGCAAAGCACGTTAGGGCAAGTAGCATCAGTGTCACATGGGACCATCCTGGGCAGGTGAACTTGCAGAGCACCTTGGATGGCCTGAATCAGGACCCCTGGGGTGAGGCCACCACCTTGTCTAATGGAACTGTTGATAATCTACTGAGGCTGAACATCATGTGCACAGGGCCCTGTCCACTAGCCTCTCTACTTTGTGCAGGCAGGTTGAAAATTTTCATAAGGGTTTTAAAAAATTAGTAGGTAGCCAGGTGTAGTGGCACATGCCTGTAATCCCAGCACTCGGGAGGGGGAGGGGGGAGGATCATTGCAAGTTTGAGACCAGCCTGGGCTGGCTACAAAGCTCAACACCAGCCTGAACTGCATAGCGAGACCCTGTCTCAAAAAAAAAAAAAAAAAAAAAAGACCAAAAAATTAGTAAGTAAAAATAAATAAGTAAATATATTTTTAATTAGAAAGTTTATATGATTTATACATTTATCAAAATGGAACCAGAGCCAGCCAAGAATTTAGCTCAGTGGCACAAGTGCCTGCCTGGCAAGTTCTAGGTGGTAAGTTTGATCCCTGGTACAAAAAAAAAAAAGAACCAGAATGTCTATATTCTTCTACTTTTTCCCCTTAAAAATTCATGGAAATCCAATATAGTCATTTTCATTGCTAAATAGAATTTTTACTGTGCAGCTAGATTATTATATTATAGATATACATTTGGGTTGCTCCAGTGTTATTCCTTGCATGACTAATGACATAAATTTTCTAACATATTCTCCTGGTGTCTGAATATGTCTAGGCATACTGGCAGAGAATGCATGACTTCCACTTCATAATAACACCATTGTTTTCCAAAGAGTTGTTTCAATTTACTTTCCTTCCAACACTATGTCAGAGTTTTGGTTGTTCTACATTATTAATATTGATATTTTAAGTTTTGTCAATCTAATGGGCATGGAGCATTATCTTGTCAGGAGGACAACATTTTAATGTTCGTTTCCATAGTTATGGATGAAGCTGTACGTTTTTTTCATGTTTATTGACTATTCAAGGTTCATTTTCCATCATGAGCATATTTATATTTTCCATTGGATTGTTTTTTTCTTATTGATTTGTAAGACTTTTAAAATATTCTAGATACTAATCATGTGACATATATTTTATGAAAATATTCTCTCCTAGTTTTATTTGTCTTTTCATTTTTGCTATATTTTGATAAGTAGATTTCTTAACTGTAGCATTAAATTAATTTATTTTGATTTTGTGGTTTTGGTTTTCATAGTCTGTGTCTATTTTAAGAAATTCTTCCTGACCTCAAAATAAACCAGATATTGTTGGGGCCGGGGATTTAGCTCAGCAGTGTAAGCGCCTGCCTGGCAAGCACGAGGTCGTTCCTGATTTAAAAAGAAAAAAAAAGTATATTGTCTTCTGAAGGCTTTACAATGCCAGGAATGGTAGAGTATACCTGTTGTCCTAGCTACTCAGGAGGCCAAGGTTGTGGACAGCCTGGGCAGCTTAGCAAGAACCTATTTCAAAAGAAAGGAAGGAAGGAAGGAAGGAAGGAAGGAAGGAAGGAAGGAAGGAAGGAAGGAAGGAAGAGAAAAGAAGGGCTGGTGCAGTGGTAAAGCACATGCACAGGACCCTGGGTTTGCTTCTCAGTACCACAGAGAAATAAAAAAAGGCTTTTAAATTTTGCCATTCACATTTAACTTTTCAAAGCCCAAAGTTGACTTTGGGGTATGGCAAAAAGCAAAAAATGCATTTTTTTTTCTTTTTAAAAATAGATTGGAAGCTGGGCATGGTGGTGCAGGATTAAGCTCAGCACTTAGGAGGTTGAGGCAGGAGAATAGCCATGAGTTCAAGGCCAGGCTGTCTCAAAATAAATTAAAACAAATGGGATAAACAGTTGTTCTAGCACCAGTTTATGGAAAAGTGCATCTTTTCTCTACCATTTCTAGTGACAACTTGTCATGTATCAACATTCCATGAACTAGTGTATCTAGTTCTGGGCTTTCAGTTTTTTCCTGTGGTTTATTTACTTTATTTTAATAATACACTTTTATATGTTTAGCTCTTTATTTACATTTTAAGAATTTTTGGCTCTTTTGGTCTGCATATCAAATTCTGTAAAAGCTTTAAAAATCTAACAAGATTTTCAGAATTGGACTGAATCTGTAGATCAGTTTAGGGGTAATCTGGCATCTTTAAAATACTGAGCTTTAATGTTCAAAAGCATAGACTATTTCTCCATTTCTTTAGATATTCTTTAATGACTTTCAATAAAGATTCATAATTGTTTCTCTGGATCTTGCATATCTTAGGTTAACTTTATTCACAGGATTTTCTTTTTTTTTTTTTCCATGCTGGGGATCAAACATGCTCTACCACTGAGCTAAACCCCTAGCCACCTATCTCATTTTTATACTATTATAAGTGCTACCTTTCTAAAAGTTTACATTCCGTGTCTATGGAGAAATGCAATTGACTTTTTTTTTTGAAGTGAGTAAAACCAAATGAGACAAAACAAAATAGAGTCAATCAAAGCAAAAAGATCAACATGGTACTTGACTTAAAAACAAAATACAAGGAGATCAATAATGGCTATTATACTGCCTCTTGTTATCTTCAAAAGAATTGCCCATATCATCAGGCATAACAAAACAGTACAAAACAAAACCAATAAAAATAAAACATTGGAGACATTATGGGACTTCAAAAGAAGATAATAGTCAAACCAGAATGGGTATTGTAGTGTATCTTACTGTCTTTAAAGTAGTTGCCTATACAATCAGACTTGATACTATCAAACAAAACAGAATAGAATAAAATCAGTCAAAACAAAACAGTGAAAGCAATACAGGGCTTCAAATCAAGCTAATAGGAAATAAAAAATTGTTACCATAATATATCCTGCTATCTTTGGAATAGCTGTCCATGCCATCAAATTTAATACAAGTAGACAAACTGAAACAGAATAAAACCAAACAAAACAATGAAAACAATATGGGTTGCAAATCATGGTAATAGATTAGACAATTCCTTCCCTTTCACTTTCACAGGCTCTATTGTACATTATGTATTCCACCAACTCCTTTAGTTTTTTATATTAGGAAGGCAACCAACTATTCATCTAAGTGATTCTGAACATTTTTACCCCTCAGCATGATCCCAAGTTATATCCATTTGCCTACAAGAGCCACAAGGTTTTCTTTCTTTATAGCTGAGTAGTTTCCCATTGTATAAATGTGTCATGGCTTTCTAACCATCTGCAGCTGATGGGCAAGCTACCCCGACTTTTTTCTGCTTCCCTGTCACATAGAGCATTGTTTTCTCATCTTTGACTTTCAGTTTATAAACCACCTTTTGGGTTAAATGTATTTCTCATATAAAGCATATTGATGGAGCCTATCTCCTGATCCATTCTGCCTGTATTTCTTTTTATTGGTGAATCAAGGCCATCTATAATAGTGATTATGGCCAACCTTATCTACCTCATCTCTGCCATGCTATTTTTCTGCAGTTGGTTGTCTACTTTTCCTCTTCATTCCACTGTCTGCCCCATTCAGTGAGCCCCCTCTGCCACCATTCCTGAAACCATGGTCTTTTTTCTCTCTCTAGAATATTCTTTAGTACTTTTTATGAGGTTGGTTTGGTGGTCATGAACTCCCCCAGTTCCTCTTTGTCATGGAAGCATTTTGTTTCTCCATTAATTTTGAAAGATAGATTTGCAGGGTACATCAATCTGGGCTAGAGGTCATTTTCTTTTAGGACTTGGAATACTTCACTCCATGCTTTTCTTGATTTGATGGTTTATGTTGAGAAGTCTGTCATGATTCTGATGGGTTTTCCTTTATCGGTGATCTGTTTCTTTTCTCTAACAACTTTTAATATTGTGTCCTTGTGTCAGATTTCTGGGATCTTGATTATTATATGTCTGGGAGTAGATCTATTTTGGTTATAGCTGGCTGGAGTTCTGTATACCTCACTTATCTAAATATTATTTCCTTTTCTTATGCTTGGGAAGTTTTCTGTAATTATTTCTGTAAATAGCCTTTGAATTTCATTTGTGTTTATCCCTGCTTCTTCACTCACATTTTTTATTCTTAACTTATAGTTCCTCCTGTCATCTTCTAGCCTTTGTATTGTTACTTCCTGGTTCCTTGTTATTTTTAAGAGATCTTTCCTTTCATGATCGCAAGATGCAAACCTGTCTTCAAGGTTTGATAGTCTATCTTTAGCTTCTTTCAAGCAGTTTTGCCAGCTTTCAATAGAGTTTTTAATTTCCTGGTAATCTCTTTGAATCTGTTTCATGTATTCTAAATCTTTTTTATATTCCTCATTGAAGGTTTCCCTCATTTTTCTATGCTCCTCTATTCATCTGTATCTTCTTTAGAGGTGCTTAGCAATTCTTTTATTATGTTTCTAATTTCTTCTTTTACCTGAGACAGTATTTTTGTTCTCAGTTCTATTATAGCCTCTTGAAGTTGTTTGTTTATTTCAGTTGCTGTTGCTTCAGAAACTGCTAGTGTGCAACCCCCCGATCTCATCTGTGTTTACATCTCCTGGACCAGTACTGCTTGGGTTGGAGGCCAGAGACTGCTTTTTGCTTCTTCCTCTTGTCATGTTCCTGTTTTCTTCCGGACAAGTGGGTGGTGGAGTCCCCTGCACTTCCTTTGTTGGTTATAATTTCTCTGAACTGTGCTGACTAAGGATATCTGATGGCGACCATTGGGTACGCAGGTGTAGGGCTATCAGTGGCTGATGGAGTGCAGGGGGCATGGCTGGTGCTTCCTGCCCAACTCCAAAATGGCCCCCAGCTAATCACCCACTCCCACAAGGGGACTGAGTCCCCACACCCACCACCAGCCAGTGCAGTTCTCAGGCCCACTGCTCCCTTCTGCCACTGCATCTCCCTGGAGAGGGCTTCAGGCTTGCCAGCCATCAGCTTCACTGTGACCATGCATCCCCAGGTTCCCACAGTGCTTCTTGCATGGTGGTTCTGGCTCTAGGTGAAAGTGCCACCAGCTACTGCCTTCTTCTGTTTAAGTTTTTTCTTTTCTTTTTTTTTTCTTTTTTTTAATTCTCTCTGTGGGCTTCACTTCTCACTCTAGGTTCTTCCTGGGTCAAGGGGACATATTTCCTTCTTGTCTTCTTGTCCTCTCCAGAATGCTGTATTCTGGAATGTTTCTCCCAGAGAGGTTGTGTACTCTGCTGCTTACTGTTCCACCATCTTCCCAGGATCCCCAGTGCAATTGACTTTTATAACCTTGCAAAATTCATGAAACAATTCTCCTTTGGGAAATGTTACTCTTTCAATAACTACTAAATTCATGAAATATTATTTATATATATATTTTTTAGTGTTCTTCCTTCCATGCCTCTGTCTTGTACTTCATTTTCTTACCTTTCTGAACTGAATAAATCCTCAACTACAATGTTAATCAGAAATGGTGATATTTGGTACTCTAGTCTTATTTTTGGTCTTAGCAGTAACACTTTCAATGTTTCAACTTTACGTGGAATTTTGTTGTAAGTCCTCTATGTCTAAGAAGAGTAAACTTTTGAAAATCATGAATGAATATTGATTTTTTTTTGTTCTTTTTGGTTTTTTAGAGTATGTAGTTCAGGCTGGCCTTGAACTCACTGTGTAGCCCAGGTGGGCTTTAAACTCACTACAATTTTTCTGCCTCAGCCTTCCAAGTGCTGGGATGACAGGCATGCATCACCACACACAGCTTGGATATTGAATTTTACCATTTTTCTGCATTTATTGAAGTCATTCTTTTCCTCTTACTTTATTAACATAGTAAAGAATATTGGTTTTGGAAAGCCAAATTTGAACAATGTTAAACAATATTAAACCAAGTAATGTAATGCCAAACTTGAATTCTGGAGATAAACAACAACTTGGTCACAATCTGTTATCTTTTACATATTTCCAAATTTTATTTTAATATTTTGCTTAGAACTTTTACATTTTTGAGTATGAAATTAGCTTTAATTATCTTTTTCATTCTTTTGTCAGAAAAGAATTACCATAGCCCCGAGAATAATACTTAAGCAGTGCAGCTGGTATAGCCCTGGAGTCTATTTATGGTTTGCAACTTACTAAATGTCTGGGGCATCCATTCTGAATCATCTGTAGAGTTTTTTTAAGTATCAACTCCTGGCTGGACAGTGTCTCAAAGGAAATCCGAGATTTAACATTTCAGTCAATAAGGAAAACTTCCCCAAAGGAAAGTGTACTGGGAAGATGCACCTGAAGTGGCAGGAGGAGAACGCGATGGTTATAGGAAAGAAGAGTTGCTTCAAAAAAGAGTAAGAAGTGAACTACACTGAACGTTAATTAGAGGCAAGTGGGATGAAAACTGGAAAATATACGTTATGGAGGCTATCGGTGACTTCAGGAAGAGCAGTTTTAAGAGAGAGATGATACAGAAAGTCAACGAGAAGTGATTTAACTATGAAAAAAGAATCACCAAAATAGTAGATAAGTGTTTGCACCTTCCCTTCCAACACCCCAAAACCAATTGAAAAACAGCAAAATGGGCCTGGGATTTAGCTCAGTGGCATAAGCACCTGCCTGGCAAGTATGAGGTCATGAGTTCAATCCCTGGTACCCAAAATGTAGAAATTCCACATGTTAGGGACATAGCCAAGTTTTATGGACCTGGTATAATGTGTATAATTTGGAAGGGCCTCTGTAAAGTAACACAAAATTGTGAATATATAATAAAGCATAGGGCTTGGAAGAGAGCCATGCAACTATGTAAACCTAGGTCAGTCCCTCTCTCTCTCTCTCTCTCTCTCTCTCTCTCTCTCTCTAGTGATGGTGATGGTACTGGGAATGGAACTCAGGGCTTTGCTTTGTACATACTGGACAAGTGCTCTACCACTAATCTACAACCCCAGTTTAGAAACCTAAATCTTCATTGGGTTCATAGTAAATATGCCTTTATTTAGAAGGAAACTGATAGACAAGGAAATCTACAATCCAAATCATTGTGGGGCCTAGTAGTACACACCTGTAGTCCCAGACTCTGGAGGCTGAAGCAGGAGGATCACTGTGAGTTTGGGAGGATCACTGTGAGTTCACAGTTTGGGCTGCATGAGAGAGTTTAAGGCCAGCCTGAACTGTATAGCGAGACCCTGTCTCAAACAAACAAGCAAACAAACAACCCAGAATCCAAAATATCCCAGAGAAGACCACTGGGAAGCTCAGAACTCTTCTAGGCATGCTCCAGACTTGAAGGCAAAAGGCGTAATACATAGGAAGGAGTCCCAGAGCAGACAGGTGATTCATCTGGGAACTGTGTTCAGGGCAGCCCTGGAGGTCAGCGGCTCCTGTTCTCCTGCTGGGCCAAGCACCAATCACAACCCATAGTGCAGAGGCAGGACAACAAATGTGTCCTGGAGAGACAGGGCAGTGTCCTAGTTAGCTAACAATAGCCAGAAGAATGAAAAGCCGCTAGTACACAGTGTACACCTACCTGAAATCATGGCCTGCCTCTCCCTAGCAATCGGGATACCTCCGATAATCCCATGCCAATCCCACAGCAAGCAGGGTTTACAAACAGCTAAGGAAATCCAGCTCTCTGAAGGTTCCCAAATGAGCAAGTAGTGGAATGGATTCAGAAAAATTTAATGTAGCAAACAGGAATAAGGAATTATACTTTAAAATACCTGGCACAGAAAAATTCAAGTATGGGAACTCAGTGGTAACAAAACTAAGACACTCATTTGTTAGTTCATTCAATAACAATTTGTCCAGCACTCACTGTGCCGCAGGAGCTAATCAAGGTACTTGGATTCCTTATAAACCTTTGTTCCCTGCCATACTGTATGCCAGTAAAGATAAAAAGAAACAATAATAAACAATAACTTTATAGATAAGTAAATTATGACATACTAAATACATTGAGATAAAAAAAAATGAAGGATTCCTCAAAAGAAACAATAGAAATTTTCTGGCCAGCCCTACTCAAAGTAATATACTTTTTTAAAAAATTATTTTTGGAATTATTTTCATCTTCACACTTATTTATCCTCTCTTGGCTGTATGGGAAGGGGTGGTCTTGTTGTATTTATATTAGACAGTTGCTTATTTATACTTTTCTTAAATGACCATGAAGTTTCCACCTGGAAGAACTCAGTGAATTTTAATAACACCTGAAATATCTCTTAACATCCCCCTTGGGTGCCTGAAACTTGCTAGTGAACATAAAAAGCTATTAACTCAGTAGCAACCAAATAGGGCACACAAAACACCAAACTGGACCACAAAATCCAATATAACTTGGTGCTCTGTTAGCCTTTTTAGTGTTTATTGTAAGAGAGAGACAGGGATATTCAGCAAATAAACGTCCAAATAAATATATAACTAAAAATGATATGTAGGTTCCACAAAGGAAGAGAACAAAGAGTATTGAGGAGAGAACAATGAAAGATAGACTTTGGAAGAGTCGAGGAAGGTTAAAGGAAGACTCTGAGTAATCATTCTTTTAATGAGCATTCCTCCTGGTGAGTCAGAATAACACATTTAAATTACATTTAGAAGTTGTTAATGTGCTAAAACAATGAGTCATAATATTTATCCAAGCCATATTTTAAATGAAGCAGTAACCTAACAGCCGAATGGTATACACAGCCAAAAACGCCAATTAAAATCTGAAAAATGTGTCTCCTCAGTATCTAATTTCCTCAGGAGGGAAGTTAGCCAAATCAGCACATCTAGTGAGCTGTCCCAGTGCATCAAAGGTGGGGTCTCCTTTGTCAATTTGACCTGCCCATTCCCCAGACCATTTATTCATTTCTGCTGACTTGTGACTCACACCTGGTACCTGCTGCCATTCTGTGTCATGAGGATTTGTCATCCTAAAACCATGCAGCCAGGGAAGACACCTCTGTGAAAGCGTGCCCTAACATGGATGAACTTGAAGGAGCAGATGTTTTCCTCCTACCTCAAAAGTCTTCAGAGTAGCTGCATGAATTCAATGCCCCTTCAGCAGACAGCCTGACCAGTGTGTAATTTCTCAGGGGGTTACAGGGTTGAAGTCAAAGGTGCCGTTATTGATTGTTCTTTGGCTTGGCTGAAGCTATCCTGCCCATTTGAGTGAGGATAAAAATCACTTCTGACAGAGTTCAAGCATTCAAATCATCCCATTTAGCTCCTTCTGGCTGTCTGATTATTCATAGGTGATTCCTTCTCATTTTGGTAAGGATGAGAAATCTTAGCTAAAGAATTGCAATAATCCTGCAGTGTTTATGAGGGAAAGTATTTCTTTGAAATACTTTCAAATACTTTGAAATAGCCACTTATATTTGTTTTATCAAATAAGTAGAACTGCATTGTTCAGAAAGTCAAATAGTATTAAAGTACAGATCGTTTTCAACTCTCTTAGCAGTTTCCTATTTATTTCCCTCTATATTTCTTAATAATATACTAGTGATTCTCAAACTTTGGGTTCTCAGGACCCCTTTATTAGGTATAAAAACCATGGAAGCCCAAGAGAGGTTTTGTTTGAGTTATAATTATCATGCTAAAAATTAAAACTGAGCAATGTTTCAAATACTCACTAATTTGTTTTTAAGTAATAATAAGTGTGCTAATATAAATAACTTTATAAGGAATAATTTTTACAAGGCAAAAAAAGGTAATGAAAAGAGTAATGATATTTTATATTTTTTTGCAACTCTTTAGCACCTGGATTAGAATTCTGCTGGATTCTCACACGTGCTTCTACATTCAGTTTGTACACTGTACTATATTGTTTTGGTTGAAGTTAATGAAATAAATCCAGCCTTACACGCACATGCAGTTAGAAACAGAGGAGAATTACAATAGCCTCCTCAGATCACTGTAATACTGCATCAACATTCACCTAGCAGTAACTTCCTGAAGGTTAGTTGTTGTGCAGAATCTGAAACCATAGCAAGGAACTGCTGTCCTCTGCTATACCAACACCCATGGGTCTATCTTGAATTTAAAGTAGGTAACATTCCACATTGGTCATTTGGAAAATAAGTGTGCAATACAAAATCTTCAAAAAAAAAACACATTGTACTACAAAGTATCCAAAAAAATCACATTTTTTAAGATCATTTATTTCCTCCAAAAGTCGTTAAGTATTGGGAAGTCCTGCACTCACAGTGGGGAATACAAGTTTTCTAATTTTTTTTTTGGAAAGTCCGTTTTTCCCATTAGCAACAAATATTTTATTTTTACTAGAAATGAGAGCCTTACTGCCTTAGTTTTGAGAAAATGTCTGCAGAATACCCATTTCTGAATAATCCTAATTTGTCCGCCAGTCGTTCTTTCAAGATAAAATATTGTTTCATACATGAAACAGATAGTTCCATCTTCACCCCAAGTGCTCTTCCACATATACCAGAAATACTTCCCAGTTCACCACCCAGGATGTTTCAAAAGACAGGAACTCAAGGTTGAGATTTAATGAAAGTACTGATATTTATTGTTTCACTAAGAAACTATTTTTTCTCTTGGTTGGGTTTGGTTTCTTACTGTGAGTATAGCAGAGGGTCCAAAATCCAGTCAGGTTTACGACAGTGCTTTCATCTGTGCTGTTAAAGCACCAGCAACTTTACCCATTGTGACTTTTGCTCCGCTGGTGTAAATGTCAACGCAGTGAAAGGGGCAGATAATCTCACTGGCTTTCACAGAAGTAACCCACACTCTGAGAACCACTATAGTATGCTAAACTGTTAATTGCCTCATATGCTAACATCAGCTGTTTCCCAGCGACTTCCTGTTCTGTCGATGGTGGTTTAGCACCCCCCCACTACCAGCACCCCCACTCTTCCCTTCTTCCTCACTTCAATATTGACACTATAGTTTCAAAAAGTATTTAATGTTTATTTTCTTGTTACTGTGTGATTATTCATACACAAGCTGAGTAAAGTGAATGTTTCCTTGTTCACACAATCATCCCTCAGTATCTGCAGGGAAGGGATTTCTCCATGGATGCTAAAATCTGTAGAAGTCCCTTATGTAAAATTTTTATTTTATATAACTTGTGCACATCTTCCTGAAAAAGGGGTTTTTCTGGGGTTTTTTGTTGGTACTAGAATTGGAAGCATGGGCCTGGCCCATGTTAGGCAAACCCTCTACCAATGAGCTACATCCCCAGCCCTTCCTTCTAGTAATCTAGAAAATTGTTTCTAGATTACTTACAATACCTAACAACACAAATGCTATGTTAATAGTTGTTATGCTAAATTATTTCAGAAATAATGGCTCAAGTAGGTCTGTATATATTCAGTACAGACACAGTTTTTTTCTAAATGTTCTTTGGGGGGTTCTGCAATTGGTTGAATCCAAAGATGTGGTTCCCACAGACATAGGAGGCCAAAAGTACTACTATTTATTTTGCCTTGTGGTGCTTATTGTCTTGGTTTTGGTGTTTGTTTTTATGTGTTAAGGTCTGTGGTCCTATCACAAATTTCTCCAATCAGTTCTCCAATCGGTTTGTGAAACTTCTATGTATTCTGTTCCATGCAGCTAAACCTCAAGTGATCCACTAGGCCCATTTGTTTTGTTCTAGAGAAATTCCTTAGCAAATCTCTTTCTCCTGCTCCAATATGGAACAGCTTGCTCCACCTTCACCCCTAACTGCTCAGATGAGGGGAGGTCCAAAAGCTCATTTTCCAAACTTGTAACCAGTTTCCCTGTTTTAAGCTCTATGCCTCCTCCTTTTTAATTAACCATCTTGTCCCTCCAAATCCCAAAACTTTCTGGGATTCTGCTGCACAATTTGGCTTCTTCTTTTACCAGTAGCCCCAAATAGGCACTTGGTATGCACATTTCTCAGTTTTCCTAGCTCCTCAGCCTACTTTTGTATTCTTCTCTGGTTTGGGTTTAGCAAGACAATGTCTTGCTAGGTTGCCCAGGGTGGTATCAAACTGTGATCTTCTTGCCTACACTTCTCAAGTGCTGGACTTACAGGCCTGTATTGCCACTCTCAGCTTCTCAAACTGTTTCCCATCTTCTCAGAAACTATTGTTTCTCCTCCTATCCTTTTTTGTTTTCATGATTCTGTACCTTTAAAAAATTATTTTATTCTCATGTCAGAGGCATTTCAGTAGGGAGTAAGGATAAACACGCATTCAGTATGTAGCACTGAACTGGATGCCCAGTGTTTATATTTGGAACTACAAATGCTCTGAGGGTTTGGTCACACATGTTCGTTGGGACCTCAGTGAGATTTATGTTCAAGGAGATTTATGAACCCAACTCAGCCACTGTGTACTCTGTGTACTATTGCTGCCCCAAGAGAATGCATAGATTGGTTGAGAATTTGATGAAACAATAAATACTTAAAAATATTAGCTATTAAATTTTCCCATCATTTGGTCTTTCAATTATTTCTGAGTACCTGCCATGTTCCAGGGCACGGCTGTAGTCCTGAGGTTGAAGCAGTAAGTAAGAGTGGTAAAGTACTCCCATGGGCTCTACCATCTAGCGAGGGAGCAAAAGGTAACAAAGTAAATACATAAAATAATTTCAGATAGTAAAGAGTGCTATGATGATTACAAAAGAAGGTAACGTCATAGAGTGATTGAGGAAAAGGAGGCTACCTTGGGGACAGGCCTAAGAAGGCCTCTCTGAGTTTGAGTTGAAGTTTGATGAGAGGGACCTGTCTGTGTGAAGTGGGTGGGGGAAGAGGATTTCAGGAAGTACAGAAAGCTTAGGGTGAGGAAAAGCTAAATGTGCTCTTGGAAGAGAAAGACCGTTGTAGTTGGAACATACCAAAGGGAAGAGTGACAAGAGACAGCATCCACAAGTCAAGGTTGGAAGGGTAGGCTTGAGAGCTTATCCCAAGTAGAGGCAATAATTGAAACTATCAGATGAGGCGAGATGGTTCAAGGAAAGAGTGAAGTCTGTCAGACATTGTGAATGCTGTAGGGGTGTCCAAAATCCTGTCCAACCTGTGAAAGAATTGGCAGTCTCATGGAACTGAGGAGTCCAGAGAAATTTTCACAATTTTCATTAATTTGTGTTAATTAAAGGCCATATTAAGAGCAAAACAGAAATTTTCAAAACACAGAACAATAGGAGACAGTATAAAAATTGAATCTTTTATGACATGGTACAGGTATTTTCTTTTTTTTTTTTTTTTAAAAGATGAGGTTAGAAAACATAACTATCATTGAAAGTTGGTGGTAAAATGTAGTTTTGTTTAAGAGGTGATAGCTGAGCCCCATTTGAGTGGATGAGTTATACACATAGTTACTGAAAGGCAGAGGAAGAGAATTTCAGATAGTAAAACATGAGCAGAGGTAGAACATGGAGGTGACCGTGACGTATTTATGGAACAGAGAGAAAGATGCACAAGTGGGATTTCCTTAATGTGGTTTAGACTTTTGCTTTATGGAGGACGGGAGGAGCAGCTAAAGCCCTGAGTAGTTAGATCTGAAACTACCCAAGTTTCTCCGCACTGAATAGTTACAATACCTCTTCACTCAATTACTTTTTCTTATATCGATTAATAATTATTATTTCAAAAAATGAAAGCTGGGGATTTAGCTCAGCAGCATAAACACCCGCCTGGCAAGCTCAAGGTTGTGAATTTGATCCCTGGTACCAAAAAAAAAAAAAAGAAAAGAAAACAAAGAAGAGGCACATGAGACATCTCGCTTCTGTTGCCGTCCATCTTGTTTCCCTTCTTTGAGAGGCAGCCACATTTGATTTTCATGTTATTCTTTCTAGTTTTCTTTCTATATCTTATTTCTTGCCCCCGTATCTGTTTCCTACAGCTACCACAATAAAGGACCACAAATTCGGTGAGTTAAAACGAGAGAATAAGGTTCTGGAGAATAAAGGCTGAAACTGAGTGTCTCTGGGGCCCTGTGGCACCTCCGACTCTGGCTAGGACTCTTCCTTACTTCTTCCTAGTTTCCATTGGTGGCCATGGATCTGTGGTGTGCTTTGGCTTGCAGCTGTGTCACTATGGCCTCTACCTCTGTCATCACATGGTGTTCCAGTCTCACGTGGATTTTCATCTTCTTACAGGGACCCTCGTCTCACTGGGTTAGGGCCCATCCTAATGAGCTTTTTGCTTCATTACATCTGCAAAGACTATTATTTCTAAATTAGGTCATATTCTCATGTACAGAGGGGCGGGTAGGACTTCGACTTACCTTTTCAGGAAGACATAATCCAAACCGTAACACTCATTTCTTACAGAAAGTTGATACCTATTTTTCACCGTAGTGTTAAAATTTACCTGCATATTTTAGGTTTCTTCCCATATCAATACATATTGATCTTTCTAATTCTCTGTTTTAGAGCTGTAGTGTGATGTTGTATGGCTGTATCATGGTTTATTACATTACTTCTCTAATGATGGACACTTGACTTGTTTCTAATCTTTTGCTATTTTAATGAGCACCCCTGTACAAGGATCACTTTGGGGGTGTGCAAGTCTGTCTTATGATAGATTCCAACAGTAGGTTTTTGGCTCGAAGAATAATACATCTGTAATTCTGGTACAGATTCCTTTCATAGAGTTTATGCCATTTTACATCCTCACTAACAATGTGTGATCATGCTTTGAGTTTTGCCAGTCTAGTAAGTGAAAAATGGACCTTCCATTTAATGTAATATTAATGTTCGTTTTTTCTTATGTACCTCTTATGCTTTAAACAACTTTATAAAAATTATTTTTGTAAATGTTTTGCTAAGAAAAACCTATTTTATAGTAAAGTTTCTAACTTTAAGTATATAGAATTAAAGTAAAATATCATAATAGAAATACATTTATGGTAGTTTATTTGCCAGGGTTGGGCCACCCTGGGAGAAAAAGACTCATCCTCTTTACTCCAGTGATTTAAGACACAGCAAATTCATTTTCATTAGGTTAGGTCAGAGGCAATTCTGTAGCAGGGAGTGTGTGTACCCCATCACAATCCTTTTCTCTGTCTGTTCAGTGCTTTAGTGCACAGTAGAGAACACTGGAAATCATTCAGGAGAAGCTGTGTTCCACAGCAAAGGCTCTTCGTGAGTGGCTGTGTCTGCCTTGTCTCATCCCCTGTCAGGTGTATCATTCTAAACAAGAGTCACTTTCTAATTTCCTGAGTAAAGTGTCAATGTGGTTTATATGCTGCCAACTCTTCTCACTGTTACAGATAATACAGTAGCAATGGATTATTTAATGTTCTGATTCTAAATTAAATTTGTCACAGCATTCTTCTTAGAAAATATCTGGAGCCCCATCTGTTTCTTCTTAAAAAGTATCTGGAACCATCTATGTTATTAGCTTGTATTTCAGTTGTGCCCAGTGGTTGTATTTCCTTCCTTGTAGGTGGTATTGTGAAGGCAAGGAGCTTGAAAATTCCCCAGACATTCAGATCGTCCAGGCAGGAAACCTGCACTCGCTGACCATCGCTGAAGCCTTTGAGGAAGACACAGGACGCTATTCCTGCTTTGCATCTAACATCTATGGGACAGACTCAACTTCTGCCGAGATTTATATAGAAGGTAAAGCAAAATACTCTTTTTTTTTTAATTTTAAAGAGGGTAAGATTAAACACAACAAAGCAGAACAAAATAGAACACAAAAAAGCATGTAAGAGACATAAATTTCAAAGCAAGACCATCAGAGATCTTCACTATCTATCATATTGTCTCTTGTTTTCTTCCAAATAGTTGTCCATATCTTCACATACAGAGAATTCACATGAAATAACATAGTGTAGAACTGATCTGAACAGGATGAGGAAGGGGTTTTAGGTCTTCAAGACCAGACAATAGAGAAGTCAACAATGGCTGTCATAGTGTCTCTCATTCTCTTCAAAATAGTCCATGTCTTCATGTATGTTGAAATTAAACAAAATAAAACAGGCTAAAATCACTCTGAACAAAGAATAATAGTATTGCTGGATTTCACATCATGACTCTATGGAATCAGCACTAGGTACTATAGAGTCTCTTTTTCTTCAAAGTAATTGTTCATTTCATCATGCATTATATAATCAGTTCTCATAAACTGTTTATAGGTTCTATGCATGCATGAGTCTCTACATGTATTTCTATCCTTTCTGTATTAAAGGGAAAAACAAAACATAGCAAGACAAAGCAAAACAAATTCCTATAAAAACATGAAACGAAAAAGTCCTATAAAACCACAGTACAAGGTGATCTACAATGGTTACTGTGTTGTCTCTTGTTATCTTCAATAGAATTATCCGTATCATCAGGCATAATTGAATATAGCAGTATAATTGAATATAGCAGTACATAATAATATTAATAAAAACAAAACATTGTACAGTGTAAAACTTCAAAAGCAGGTAATAATCAAACCAGAGTGGGCATCCTAGTGAATCTTGTCATCTTCAGTGTAGTTGCCTATACCAAAATACTCTTGAAAGGTAATAATTACTAGTAGGATATAAATTTAATCAAGGATGCTGGCATATGCCTATAATCCTAACACTCAAGAGACTGAGGCAGGAGGTTTGCTGCAGATTCGAGCCTAGCCTGGGCTACATAGTGAATTCAAGGCTGCCCTGGAGTACATAGTGAGTCCCTTTCTCAAAACCAAACCAAACTAAACATAAAGCCATAAATTTATAAAAAATAAACATTTATTAAGGGCCTCTTCTACCATACTTCTGGACGAAGGGGATATAGCAATGAACCCAGTAGACAAAAATACCTGGGTTCCTATACTGGTGAATTTACATTATAATGAGAGAAAACAAATGAGCTAAATATATATAGCATATAATATCACAGATATAAGTAAACTTGTGGAAGACATAGCAAAACAGCTGAGCCAGGAGGATCGTGGCAAGTTCAAGACCAGCCTGGGCTACAAAGTGTGTTCAAGGCCACCTGAACTACATGGTAAAACCCTGTCTAAAAAAAAAAAAAAAAAAAAAGACAGAAAGAAAGAAAGAAGAAATAGCCAAACAGTGGATAGGAACTATGTATGTGTATGTATGAAAGTATTTGTTGATTCTAATTTTAGACAAGGTAGCCAGTGAATACCCTGTGGGTGGCATTTGCTGGAGGTCTGGAGGAGGCAAGGTAGCAAACAAGGACACTCAAGGGGAAAGCACTCAAGGTAGAGAAATCAGCAAGTTGAGGCATATGTGCTGGTCCCAAGGTAGATGTGTATCGCACTGTGACCATGAGCTCTGCAGCTGCAGGCAGAGGAGATAGGAGGGCAGAGCATGTCAGTAGTGCCTAGCTCATTACAGGGACCTTGGTTCTTAGCCTAATCTTAGTTTGAACAGAGTAACCCTGGCGACTGGTGGAGAACTTATAGTTGGGAGCTGAGAGGAGAAGCAGGGACCCTGGTTGGGAGCATTTCAAAGACCTCTACATCAGTGTCCATCTTCTGTGATTAATTTCAAGGGAGAAATCAGTTTATGTCTCTCATGTATCTACAGAAGTGTTTGTTCCTATTTTGTCTCAACCTCTGAGTTTTTTCCTGAGGGCATTCTTTAACACTTTGGTTGACTATAATACCTTACAAATGCCTTGATTTTAGCATTTGCCTTTTGTATTGTTGTGATATAAATGCCAATTTATCAACTAGATTGTAAGGCCAAGACTGTTTTGTGCTTTTTCTTTTTTTTTTAATCTCCAAAATCTTACACTAAACATTTAATTAAATATATGAATAGGAACATGTTAAATGTTTTTATCCCAAGTATTCAGAGTATAATAAATACCTCCCAATTTAGTTCCATTTTATCTTCCTGGAATTCACTATGTTGAGAAGTAAATCCCAGATCAAAGTCCCACTAATGATGCTGAGATTGGATTTTTTTTTTTTCCTTCATGGCAACAGAACTTTAAACACCCCCACTCTCAAGATGAAGAATGACCCATTAATATTAGGACGGGACGGAAGAGCAGCCACCTACACCTACAATGTTTGGAATCCAGTGTAATCTTCTATATTCAATCTGCACAGGCCAGGAGCATGAGTATTTATGAGCACCAGACATTTTCTCAAAACCAAAACAAACCAAACTAAACATAACCAAACAGACATTTTCTGGTGTTCATAAATACTCATTAGACATTGAACCAGTTAATTTTTTATTAATTAATTTTATTGGCACATTTATCACGGGGACTCTGTATCTGTACATGACATAATTTGATTCTTTTTCCCCCCTTCCTCTACCCTCCCTTTAACCCATCTTCCCCTCCCTCTTTACAAAATCTTTGTTTTCATTTTTCCTTCTTTTCTCATTTTTTCCCTTCCTTCCCTCCCCCGCCCCAGTTCCCCTTCCCATTTCAACATTTTCTTCTTGTTTCCCAATATCTATTATACACTTTGGTCCTTATTTATACTTTCAGTTTCTCACACAGAGAAACAATGCGGTATCCACACACGTGTTGGACCAGTTAATTTGAACCCTAGCACTGACTAGTGATGTGACCTTGAGCAACTTCTTCAGCTTCTTAGGGTCTGTTTCTTCACTTGTCAGATCGAATGTTAGGGTAGAGAATCTCAGAGTTCATTTCTAAGTCTAAATTTCTATAATTCTTCAAAGTCAATTTATCATCTTCAAAATCTCACGTCTTGTTTTTATTTCTCCAGGAGTTTCTTCTTCTGACTCAGAAGGGGACCCTATCAAGGACGAAATGAATCGGTAATCCTAATTTTCTACCTGGTAGACTTCCCATCCTGAGATCCCAGGAAAATGCCTAAGTGGCTGGATGAGGTAGTGCACACTCCTACTGCCAGCTGCGTGGGGAGCTAAAGCAGAAAGACTGCAAGTTAAGGCCAAAGTGAGCAATAGCAGACTCTGTCTCAAAATAGTAATATAGAAAGGACTGTGGATATTGCTCAATGCACTCTGTTCAATCCCCAGTACCAAGAAAAACAAACAAATAAACAAAAAAAACCTTCTACCTGGTTTCTAGACCTTGCAAAGGGTGACTTCAGGGTATGACCTAAAAATAAATAAATAAATTTAAAAGAGCAGAGCAGATTTGGAGAAAACGCTATGTCTTTTGCTTAAGTATTGCCTAAAAGGTTAATTCAAATATTCTCAATAGTTAAAAAAAAAAATATCATCTTTGAAAAATCATCTTACTTAAAAAGCAAATATCCAATGGTTTTAAAAAAACATTCATGCTTTATTAATATTCCCAAAAACACAAAACCTAGTAATCCTAAAAATACATGTATATATAATTTTTAATATATATACCTTTGCATATAATTTTAATATACTTCATTATTACAATTATTTATTTAGTATATATATATATATATATATATATATATATATATATATATAGTGTCCATATACAAATGAGTGATCTGGGCAAGTTACAATCTTGTGGTTAAACTGTTGTACTGAATACCGAACAAAGTAGCGTCCAGCTGTTCATCACCTTGTACAGCCATGCACTGAGCGCTTACTCTATCCCAGGCACTGTACCAGATACAGTAGCTGCTAGAGAAACTCAGATGCTTCCTGCCTTCAAAAGGCTCACACTCTAGTACAGAGAAACATACAGCAAGTATGGCAAGAAATGTATGGAAGCATCTAGATAGTCAGAATAATAACATGGAATAGACTGTGATAACCATACACAGTGGTGCAGCACTAGGCACAAGAGATCTTTTAAATTAGGAAGGGAGAAGGAAATCGGAAAAGCTTCACAGAATTTTGACTATTAGTTGAGTTTTTGTGTTTGTTTTTTGAATTCCTGGAAATTGAACCCAGAGCCTTGAATGTGTTCTACTACTGAGTTATACCCTCTTTCCTTTTCTTTAATTTTTTTTATTTTTTATTTTGAGACAGTCTTGCTAAATTGGCCAGGCTGATCTTGAATTTGCAATCCTCTTGCCTCAACCTCCTGAGTAGCTGAGATTATAAGCATGAGCCATCATGCCCAACTCTAAAATGAGTCTTAAAGGAATAGTAGAAGGGCACCCCCACAGCCAGAGGCAGAGTCATTCCAGGCAGAAGTCATGGCACCTGGAAACAAACGTGGTAACCATTTCTGGAGATTATCTGGAGCAAACAGCAGTATTCAGGAGTGATTAGAGAGATGTAAACTGTGTTTGCATATTCCTCCTTTTTTTATAGAAGAGGAAGTCCATAACAGGGAAAAATCATATTTCATTCTTCTAAATTTTTTTCCTGTGCCTACGTTGCAATGATAATCTGCTTTCAGCTTTTCCACAAATACAAATAGACAGAGTAAAGAATTCCTCCTTCACTCCTTTTCTGCGTGCTCTCCTGCTCAATTCAGTTCTGTATTCTTTCCTTCCTGTTGCCAGTCACCTGCTTAGAGCTCTTTCTGTCTGCTCCAGCCTTTTCTTTTACAACCTTGAAAGTACTATTACCAATTATTCTCTGAAAAATCATTTGACCATATCATTTTCCTGACTCAAAAAAAGAGTTTGACAATATGTAATGTATCAACTAGTGATTTCTTACTGTTTGTCTTCTTTTCTTGAAATTCTGTAATATTTCTACCTTTTTCCTGTTTTTTTTCTCTTTAAATAAAAAAATGTATAATTGCTGTTGTAGAGAAGAGAAAATAGGAAGTGCTATAAAAGATATAACTGCATGTATATTTATGTGTGCAGGATTGTTACCCATATTTCTTAGTTCTTGTTTGATTGTTGAACAGATCTGTTTGCAGTCTCACTGCTTGAGTGTCCATTTTGTGTGCTTTAATTTTGTAACTTGAACAACTATTTCTAAAAGAACAATATGTAATTTATCAGCTAGTGATTTCTTACTGTTTATGTTTTTTTAAAATTCTGTAATATTTCTCTCCTTTTTCTGTTTTATCTCTTTAAATAAAATTTTTTTTAAAAAAAGAAAAAGAAAAAAGAGTTTGAAATGAGGCATGGTGGTGCACACTTGCAATCCCAGCATTTGAGAGTCTGAGGCAGGAGGATCACCATGAGTTTGAAGCCAGCCTAGACTACAGGCCTTGTCTTTAAAAAAAAAAAAAAAAAAATTATATATATATATATATATATATATATATATATATATATATATAAAATGAAGATAAAAATTGAATGAGACAAACATGTTTTGTTTGTTTTGTTTTGTTTTCTTCTGTTTTTTAAATCTGAAATCAGCCTACATATAAAGCCTTGCTCAGTGGCATGGCTTTACTAGGAATGCTCTTCTCTTTTGTTTATTTTATTTTATGTTAGTTTAGTTTAGTTTAGTTTATAGTAGTTTAGTTTAGTTTAGTTTTGTTCAAGACGGGGTCTCGCTATGTAGCCCAGCTGGCTTGGAATGACAGGTGCGCGCCCTCACACCCAGAAAATGTAGATTTGAAGAGTTTATTGACTTCAGGTTACTTCCACTTTCTACAGTGCCAAAATGATACTAGTAAAGATTTACAAAGCCCAGCCTCCTACTTGAAAAGGGGAAATGAAATACCAAGAACAACAAAACAAATTTTTAAAGAATTACCTTCTTCCTATGTTTCTGTCATGGATCTCAGGTAGCTGTTACTAAGTTTGACTCCCAGGCTACCCTGCAAGTAACCCACAAGAATAGTGTTTGGTTCATCTTCATGTCTGCATTGCCTGATAAGTGCGTAGCCTGAAGCTCTCAGTAAACACGCAGAATATTATCAAGCCGAGAGTGCTTACCTTTGACTGTACACTTGGCAGTAGCTTTACTCGTCTTGCTGATAGACTGTTCATGAACATTTATAGCTCTGTTTTATAATCTATATGTATCTTAATCATTTCTCAGAATCCAGAAGCCAAATGAGGTGTCATCACTACCCACTACTTCTGCAGCCATTCCTCCAGCAGTACCACCAGCTCCACATTTGGTGACTCAACCCAGAGTGTCAACCATCGAGCAGGTACAGAATCTAGATGAAACGTGAGTGCCATGGGCCGTGATGGACATGTGTCATGACGATGACCATCAGGCAGGGCACAATCGTGCTGCCCTCTGTCGCAACTCTGTCAGGATGAAGGTCACTTTGTACTCCTGACTTTGGAGAGCAGCAGTTCCCACTGCTCCGGCTTCATAGGCAAATATCACAGGAAAGGAAACTCTTCACAAATTAGTCTCTGACCTGGCTTTATTAAGAGTGCCGATTATATGATGAACTACCAGGTCTTGGACCAGCCCAAACTAAAACTCAGTTTTGTGTAGAAAGTTATTTTTTAGAAAATAGTAAAAGTGTTGGTCTTTCAAGTTAATAATAATAAAACAACAATAATAAATGCTTAGTATTTAAAAATTCAGAAAATACAAGAGCATATTGAGTAAAAACTTTAAGTTTCTACACCACTCAGAGGTACTTCCTACTAGTAATTTCAGATAGTTCCAGGATTGCCTCTGCAGATAGAAGAATATATATGTATGCATATACTTCAAAGATTACATCATATGCCCTAAATATGTTCACCAAATATTATGATAGACTGTTTCTTGGTGAAAATATATTTAAATATATTGATCTCCAGTCTTTTATTTTTAAAATCAAAATTACTTATCCAATCCATTTAGTGATGCAGAGGGATTGTGTTTTAGTTCTAATTATTGGTTTTCCACTGTGATCTGCACTGCGCCAGGGGTTTTATGAGATTGATTCAGGGAATTAGTGTTAATTACATGGATTCATACACTGAGCAAGAGAATGGATGGTTTTTACAGTCAGTATGTCCTATAAAGAAGTGCAATCAATTTCATCTAAAATGTGAAGGCTATGATTCTTAAACTTAGAAAGCATGCCTTTTTGAGTTTAGTTTTATACATCAAATTCTGTACATTTATCATATTTGTCAATCCAGGTAATAATTTTAGTGACAACGACTCTGTAACATTCTCTTGTAATAGTGCCAGAGTCCTACCAACTACCTGCAAGGATTGGATGGAAAACCTATCATTGCGGCTCCAGTGTTTACAAAGGTAATCAAAACATGACTTCTTTCTTTCTTTCTGTCATGGCTTTACAGACACCACAGCACCCACTCAGAGTTAGATATAGATTGACTGATTTTATTTCAATATTTTGGGCCCATATAGAGTATAAGGGCCTTAGTGGGGGAGGTTTTGTTGGTTATTATAGTATCACTTCAAGTCCCAGATTTCTAATTATAGGTGCTTTTTGTTGAGTTTGTGCTGCTGCTACTGCTGCTGCTGTTGTTTTGTTTTGCTATTGTTGTTATTTTTCTTAGTACTGGGGATAGGGTCCAGTACATGCCAGTGCCTTGTCAATGAGTTACATCCCCAGAAATTACCCTTTACCTCCTTTTTTGAGATAGAATCTTGCTAAATGGCACAACCTAGGCAATCCTCCTGCCTCAGCCACCTGAGTAGCTGAGATTACAGACATACACCACCCATACTGGGTTTAAAGAATGGTTCTTATGAAGATATCATTTCCCCTTACCAGTGATCTCTATGACCATTCTCAAACTTAAGAGACAACCACACCTAAAGATCAGGTGATACAATTCCAGCCATCTATTAAAGTTTCTCTTCACTTTCAGAAGTATCTGGTTCCAGGGATCTGTCTTTGGTGCTTGAAGACTTGGAGTTAAATGCTCTTGGGAGATTTAACATAAAGCCTCTCTTAAGGACAAAGAGCTTTTTTTTTTTTTCTGCTCTGTGGTATCAGCTATTCTGACTCACATAGTCTTTGCATTTAGAACTGGAAAGTTCAGTCAGGAACTTTCATTTACAAAAAAAAAAAAGAGGGGGAGAGAAAGAGAGATTAAGCTATTTTGCCAATGTCACAGGACTAGTTAGGACTACAAACAAGCTCTTCTACTTCTCAGTTTAGGTACCCTTATATAACAGAGTATGTTTATTTGTTGTTCAAAATAGTAAGTTCTAATGTTACAAACTGAGTCACATTGGATTTTGGGGGACTATGAAGACCACATGCATAGACTCTTCCCTCAGATTTATAGTCTACTGTATGAAAAGTAAACTTAGGCCCAAAGAGATTTTATCCTCTAAGAAGTATGTTTTGGCTTAGAACAGTGGTTATCAACCATGGTTAATTTTGTTCTCCAGAGGTTATTGGGACTGTCTGGAGACGGTTTTGGTTGTCACAACTGAAATGTTGCACTAGTGGTATCCAGGGATGCTGTTAAACTTGTCTCTAGTACATGAGATTGCAGCCCTCCTCAAAAGAAAAATATCCACCCCAAAGGTCGATCATGCTGATGTTGAAAAGTCCTAATAGCAATGAAAATGACAAAAATGGTCTTTTTCAGAAAGTACTCATGTTTAAACTAAGAGCTAAATCCACAACTTCCATAGAATCCTCAGTTTCAGAGAAGTTCTGCCATACTGACTCATCCAAGATGGCCTCCAGTACCCGGCAAGAGTGGGCCATGTTTACCCACCTCCATGTCACTCAGGCACACCTTTTTCCACAAGGATGCCTTTCAATTTTTCAGGTTCTTTTCCTGGAACCTGTGTCTGAAGTTTCAACTTTATCATTTTCAAAGATTTGAAGTAGGAAAATAACATGTTACTTGGTAGATATAAGACTCTGATGAAGAATTGTAGGCAAATGTTGTGTGGGTGTGTGTGGCGTGTGCACGCGCGCACATGCTTGTATAAAATATAACTAATAAAGCTAGTTCTTGTTCTCTTTTATTGTTACTGCTAAGTCACCTAGCCTTAACACATAGCATAAGTGCTAGAAATCAGCACACTTAATTTAATTTGTCAGATTCCTCTGTCACAACTTAGAGACAGTGCTGACTCTTCAAAGCAGCTAAACCACTCAGTAGTTGACACCCAATCCCAGTAAAGCCTCCTCTCTTCCCATCCTCAACACTGTCACCCAGCCAAATAGGTGACACCAGAGGTGTCCTTATCTCCTCTCAATTTCAAATCTTAGGGGCTCTGCTTTCCATGTTTCTTAGCACCCAGAACATGCATCTGGTGCATTTATCAGAGATAAGACTGTTCATTTTTCTGCTTGTCCCTATCACCCTGAAAGCTGTCTCTAACAGACAGAAGTTCATAAAAGTAGTAATAGCTCCAAAGCTATGATTGTTTAAAAGTCTATGGATAGGGGCATAGCTGAGTGGTGGAGCCTTTGCCTAGCAAGCATGGGGCCCTGGGTTCAAGTCCCAGCATCCCTCAAAAAGAAGGGAGAAAATCTGATAGGAACCTTTAACATTTACTCTTTACATTTCACAGGTTAATGAAAGGGTCAGGTTTGGCTGTGTTTGTGTCACAACTCTGATCACCTCCTTCTAATTATATACCAACTTACACATGCAACAAATACATTTGATAAAGATAAGATACACTTGAAAAATAAAAACAGGACAATGACTTAATCATTAGATGTTTGTTACGTAAAATCTTTAAAAGCTTTTCAATGATGTCTGCCATTTGAGAAAACAGTCCTCAATACACAGACCCAGACTCCCTGAGACTTTCTCCACCCTCTGAATGTGTGCTTTTGCCTCCATAAATGGGATCAGGATTGTTCAGGCTAAGGGCACTAGGATAGGCTGCAACTCAAATTCCAGAGGGACTTAGCAGCAGCAGTGTGCTTGCGTTAGTTTCCATCAGTAAGGGCAAGACTGAGGTCATAGGCACTGCCCATGTCATTAACAAATTTCTGAGTCAGAACTACTAATGATGGTATCACCTGTGCCTGAACAATGAGACCAAGTCCTTTGCATAAATTCATTCAGGTTGTTCCTGTTCTATTTCCTTCTTTAGTGATTCTGGCATTTCTGCCCCTAAGACTCACTTTCTCTACTGCTCAATAAAACCTTTCTGGGCGAGAAGCCATTTTTTTAAAGCAGTGGTTAGACAGCAGAGTTTTATTTAACTCTTTTCCCCCTCTCCTTTGGTTCACTTACCGTCCTGTTTAAAAAGGCTGAAATAAAAGGGAAAAGGAGAATTGCCCTGAAAAATAGTGGTAGATTGGAATTCCATATGTCATTCATCCATGAGATTTCACAGACTGCTCTTTGATTTGCTGACAGATTATCACAGGGTTTTTTTGTTTATTTCCTGCACTGGGGATGGAGCCCAGGACGTCCTATGTAGTAGGCAAGCCCTGTACCACTGCGGGCGCTGCACCCCAGCCCAAGCGTGTCTGAACACCAGCTGTGAGTGGAGAGCCACTGCCACTCTGCGCAGGATCAGAACCCGTCTGGCTGCCTTTGTGAGGGGCGGCGGGGAGCACGCACACTTCTCGAGGGTGAAAGGAGGGAGGTGATCAAATTAGAATCCTGCTCCTATCGCTGCTCCCACTCAACAGCAGCTGCTCTGGCAGGCTTTCAAGGAGCACCGGCCCTGGCTCCAGCTGCTTCAGCAGTAATTTGAAGAGGGCAAGGGGGCAGGGGAAGTGAGAATTTGAGGAGCAGTCCATTATATAATAGCAGAGGCAGGAAACTGAAATAACTGGGCCAATAGATGGATTCAGATTACTGAAGAGTTCATGGAGCCCTATTCCCAACCCATCAATTCCGGATAATTCCCTAGCTCAACTCTTGAATGGGGCACCTATGACAATCAAGGGATAAAGGACCTTCAGTCAGTTCTTTATCAGTAAAAATTATTTGGATCCAACTTCAACCTAAAACACTGTACACATTCAATTGTACCATGTCCCAACTGAAAAATGTCAACTAGATTTAAAAATGAATACAATGACAAAAATGGACCTTGAAACTGACACCTTTTAACCAATCAGAGAGATGTTTTTTTTCAAGGACATCCATGCACCTTATTTGCGGGCAAAGATCTACTGGGCAGAAATTGTATCCTCTCAGTTTACTTTTAGAGCCCCTGGCCCAGAGTTTGGCAGAAAAAGGCTCTTGCTCAAATTTATTCTGTGGTAAACACCTCCACTTCAGCTAAGAAGGAGTTTTGTGTGGCTTCAGTGTCTTTAGGAAAGATAGAGAAAATAAATCCAATGACAAGTGACCATGCAAGACAGACTCAAGGTTGTGTGTTGTTAAATCATCTTGCTAAGACCATCAATCTCAGATGGTCAGTATAATGACACAAAGAAGGATTTGCACTTTGAACACTTCTTCAGGAAGTTATGGACCTTTGGTTATAGTGACTAGTCCAGATCCATGATTCTTGGTAAAGATTAACTTAATCTTTGCCAGTTAGGGACTGTTTCATTTGTCTTTAGGTAAGTCAAAGTGAATACGATCAATTCTTCATACATCAAGTATATTAGTCAGTTTTAAATTATTATAAAGAAATTCCTGAGGATTGGTAGTTTATAAAAGAACAAAATTTATCTAGCTCACAGTTTTAGAAACTCAAGAGCATGGCTTAACTCTAGTGAGGACCTCTCTGAAGATGGCATCACAAGCAGGGGAAGAAGAGCCAGAGATTTAGCTCAGCGGCATAAGCACCTTCCTGGCAAGTGTGTGGTCGTGAGTTTGATCCCTGGTACAAAAAAAAAAAAAAAAAAAAAAGGTTACACAATCAGGGGGAGAGAGAGACAGAGACAGAGAGAGAATAACATGGTCACATGGTGAGACAGGAAGCCAGAATGAAGGAAAAGGTCAATAATGACCTCCCATCAGGCCTCACCTCCTAAAGGTCCTACCACCTCTTATCATCACACAGGGGACCAAGCTTCCAACACCAGAACCAGTAAGGGGCACACTGTTCCCATATGCAAACCATATAGCATCATGCTAGTGGGATCCACCAAGGACTTCCTGCTGTGATGAACACAGGTAGTGTCATCCTTGTATGTTCTAATGATGCAACTGATTTGGACCCTGATGTGTAGCCGTATGAGTCAGCTCCTCCTTCTGAGACATTGCAGGAAAAACATATTTTTCAACAGTGACAACTATCATTGTTCTCATAACTTCCAAGAACTCTTCCTGAGTGCCTCGTAAGGGGACTGTTTATTGAATGTTGATTCACACTAGAATGATCTTCCACATCCTGTCACAGACAGTGAGCCTGTTCCACACATCATAGAACTGAAAGTATCTTGATGAGCTTCTCAAATAAAACACAAGTCTTGGCTTCTAATGTCAAGTAAATAATGGCAACCAAGTAGTGCTGTTTTAAATCGACAGGGACATAGTTTCTCAAAGATCTCCTTTACAACTGGGCTTTGCCGTTTCCTCTGCATTAGCTCACATATATGAGCTGAACTGCAAGCCATGTTAGAGAATACAGATTGACCCATTTTGCTTATATCCATTTTTATAAATGTGCCATAACTTCATTTATTCATTTCTTCTGCCACCACCACCTTGCACAGGGTGGGGGTGACAGGTGTCCTAGTTTGTCTGTGTCAAGAAGAAATAAAAACTCCGTATGTGCAAAGTCTGGGAGATGTCTGGCTGCCATTGAAGTTTTCAGTAGGCCCCAAAGCTGCCATTTCCGTACAGAATTTGCTCAGAGGCCCGGACAGAAAATGTCTCTTATCAGTTTGCCAGGAACACCCATGACTCATGCATACTTCTTGCTTTTCATTCTTGTCACTAAGTGTTGTTTGGGCAAATGTGGAATCGGAAGACTTCCGACCAAACAGCTCTTCATCAGTTTAGAAACAAGTCTGTGTGAGTGAATCACCATCAATCACTTCAACATGTTCAAGACCGTACAAAGTACAACGAACTGACATCAAACTACAGTGCCCCCTGGCTGTTATAATACAAACTTACATTTACCTCTCAATTAAAAATAAGTCTTACTATAGCTAAAATCTGTGGTTATTCCCACTGCCCTTTTATTCCTTAGATAAAAACTATAATTGTGACATATATATATATATATATATATATATATATATATATATATATATATGAAAAATAGCATGAATTGTTCATACAAGAGCTGTAAAAAAATCTCACAAGTATCTGGGTGTGGTAGGGCACACTTGTAATCCCAGAATTTGGGAGGTTGAGGCAAGAGGATCACCATGAGTTCAAGGCCAGTCTGGGCTACAGAAGTGAGTTCAAGGCCAGCCTGCACTACATAGTGAGACCCTGTCTTAAAAAAAATTGACATTATTTATGAGTGAATGACAAAAGCAACAACAACACAATTACTAGCTCTCCTCTACTATTAAGCCAAAAATCTATAAGACTAGACAACTACATAGCATTTGCTACATAAAGTTTGTAAAGCAAGTTTAGTTAGAATCTCTCCATCTCTACTGTTTGGTCCAGAGTGAAAAATAAAAATACGCTTAAATGTATTTCCTAATCAAACGAAATACCAGCCACACTAAAGAATGTGCAATTTTAAGTTTCCAAATCATAATGAATGAGAATGTAGTGTGAAAGAAAATACATACTCCTTTCTGTCATGAGTCTGGTATGAAATATGCTGACATTTTACAATTCTGCATGGCTTAGTAGACCTTTCATCATGAAAGTGTGAAGTGTTACTGACTCCTTCTCTGAATTGCAACATATCTTACAATGACCTAAAACCCCATATGTGACTAATATCTAAAAAGACTATCATTGCTTATGTCCTTCAACAGTCCAGCTGGTTACACCATAAAGACCATATAAGGAGGGCCAAGTATGTAGCTCAGCAGAAGAATATGTGCTTAGTATTGATAAGACCTTGGGTTCAAGCTCCAGCACCACCAACATCAACAAACAAAGGACCACATAAAGAAAACAAAACAGCAAAACAAAAATCAATCTCCAAGGCAAAAAAATGTAAACTTGGAAAAGCTAGGGAAGACCAAATCAGTTACTTGGGCTACAGATCTTCTCCATATCATGAACAGCCATATTCCTTCAGAGAATTATATGTTTCTCCTGTATTGAATCACCTAGTGGAGCTTTGCTGCAGTTCTTAAAATCATTATTGTTATTTCTGGATGCCTAACTTCACTTGGGCATTTAAGAACTGACATTGCTTCACTAAAAATTAGCTACTTTACTCAATAGGCTTTGCCTCATTTTTGATAAATGTATGTAGCACTATGACAAAGGTAAAGGAAGAAAACAGTGAGGAAAGAGCTTTGGAGGGATCAGACGGTTCTGTCTTCAAATATAGACTTCATGTACATCCATAGACACAAAGCTGCTGAAAAGGTATGTTTGAAAAAAGCCAAAAAAGGAAAAGATAGTGTCTTTTTCTAGAATGCAGCCTTAGGACTAGATTCCAAAATGCATACTTTTTTGTGCTAATAATATTCTTCTCATCCTAGATGCTACAAAATTTGTCAGCCTCTGAGGGTCAGCTGGTTGTCTTTGAATGCAGAGTAAAAGGAGCTCCATCCCCCAAAGTTGAGTGGTATAGGGAAGGGACCTTAATAGAAGATTCTCCAGACTTTAGGATCTTACAAAAAAGTAAGTTGATGTTTTAAAACAATTTTTCTGATCGTTTCTTTTTATAGGTTTTTAGAAACTGATTAAAAACAGAGTTAAAAAAGTAAAATAAAAACCACCTGTAATCATATTCCTCCAGACTAAACTCTGTTAATACTTTAGTGTATATTCTGCAAGAATTTTTCCATTTATATTTTTTGAAATAAAAATAAGTCATACTAGCTTTTGTTAATTGATTTTTAATCAATAGTTCATGGACATCTTTACACAGTAAATGTAGGTTTGGTATTTTTTGTTTTTGTGACCCTGGGGATTGACTCAAAGGCCTTTTCACTAGCTACATCCCCATTCCTTAATTAATTTTTAAATTTTGAGACAGGGTCTTGGTAAAATGTTTAATCGCCCAGGCTGGGTCTCCTGCCTTAACCTCACAGAGTGCTGGGAGACGCATGTGGCATCACACCTGGCTAGATTTCTTACCTTTAAAAATAAGTCACCAGGCGTGGTAATACATGCCTGTCATCCCAGCTCATGGGGGTCTCACCACAAATTTGAGGCTGGTCTGGTCTACATAGTGAGCTCTGGTCCAGCTTGAGCTACATAGCAAGACCCTGTCTCAAATACAACAGCAACAAAGTCAGCAATATTGATTTCATATTTATTTAACCTCTGCTAAACATTTGGATTGTTCACAGATTTTTACTACTATAAACTATGCTTCAGTGTAGGCTAGCAGAGCAAGTCTTTGTGACTAGTTATTACTTTAGTGTAAATTTCTTTTTTTTTTTCAAATCCATTTTATTCAAACATAAAAAGAAAGAAAAAAGGAGAAGAAAAAAACTACAACAAAATTTTAAAGTACATCCATCAGGGGATAACAATGGTACATGTCCTGTATGTGGTAGTCCCCAAATCATTCACCCAGAGCACAAGACATCTGCCTTCAGTTGTCCAAACAATAAGTATAAATTTCTGGTACTGAATTGCTATGGCAAACTCAAATTTTTGTAGGCTGTTAATATACATGGCCAAAAATGTCATCCCAAAAGGTTGAGCTAAATTTAGGGTAATCACACACAACTGTGAAAGAGCAATTTATTAATAAGCACACAGGCTCCCATGCACAACCTAGCTGGGCCCACGGCTCTAGGCCATGAGTCACCCTTGCTGCATTTCTCACACCCAGAAACCCATGGCAATGCCTTCATCCCATATCTTTGCTCTTTTATTAAATCTGTACTAACTTTATAGAAATTACAAATGGGAAGAACTAGTGCAATCTGTACTTCACTAATTAGCTGTGGGATGGCACTTTTTCATGTATATATAGGTCACTGTATTTCCCCATTTCATACTGGGTTTTCATGCTTTTTCTTGTAAGAATAATCTAGATATGTAGAGGGTTGATTCTTTTTTATCATATATGTACTACTTTCATCTTTGTCATTAGGTGCACTCTTTTTTCTTGACCTATTTCAGTCATAATTAAATAATTTATTTACTTCTTTTTAAGTAGACATATTATATTGAGTATGTAGAGTGATTATTATAGACAAACTTGGGAAGGAAATTTGCTAAGGCATTGGGCAATGAGTCAAGAGTCAATTGTTTTGCTTCCTCTTGCATTTTCGTGTTTTTTCAGCTTTTCTATAATAAATACATATTAATTTTATTTCCTTTCTTTTTTTTCTTTCTTATCTTTTTTTTTTTTCAGGGAAAAGAACACACAAAATTTATTGCCTACTGAAGGCATGAGGCTATTAGACTCCTTTTAAATATTTTTTACTGGTAGCTTTGTGTAATTTATCATGTACAGTATGATGCTTTGAAATATATTCATTACAGAATGGAATGGTTAGACCAAGCTAATTAATATGTGTATAGCCTCACATACTTATCATTTTTTGTGGCACATTATTTATGTTATTGTTAATTTGTTTCTTACCACAAAAATAGTAGTACTTGGGTCAATGTGATGTATGACTCAGCACTACTGTCAGATTTTAGCAGCAATAGCAGCAACAATAATAAATTCTGAATACCCTTTAATTGAAAGAGAAAAACCTTCAAAGTGCTGTCCTTGTAGATGTAACCAAGTTCAACGAGTACTTACTGATTGCCTACAATTCAATAAACATTTGTTGAGTGCATTATCACAGCAGGCACTTGCAGGAATGCCAAGGAATTTTAAAATTAAGAATCTGTTCCAGGGGAATCCATTACCTATCCTGAGGCTCTTGATCTTAAAAAGCTCAGAGGAGAAAGTGATTTCTATACTTTACTGGAACATAAAAGCCCAAAGCAAAGAATAATCTCTTAGCCCTCAAAACTTGTTTTCAGGTGAGGCTAAATTGGTACCAATAAGAGAAAAGCCTGCCTGGTGTGGTGGGGCATGCTTATAATCCCAACTCTTGGGAGGCTGAGGCAGGAGGATCACCATGAGTTTGAGGCCAACCTGGGCTTCACAGTGAGTCCAAGTTCAACCTGAACTACATAGTGTGACCTTGTCTCAAAAAAAAAAAAAAAAAAAAAAAGAGCAAAGCCTTTCTGAATCCCAGCTAACTCAGGAATACTTTCTTGCCTAAGGTTTAGGGTCCTCAGGGGACCTGGGTATATTCCAAAAGGCAGTGACATCACTTCATTGCTCTCTCTCTGTCTCTGTGTCCCTGTTTCAGTCACTGGAGCTTAGGGCATTTTACTTGACCTTGAGAGCTTAACCTTATCAAACACTCCTAAATATGCAAGAGACTATGAAATCCCATAGGAATCTTCTGATAAAAATGTACCCTCTCAGTAAAATAAATGTTCACTGTCTTTTAATTTTCTTTCTTTTTAGAACCTCGTTCCATGGCAGAACCAGGTAAAAATCATCTCAGCTTTATTAATGCACAAGGACTGACTTGATCTATATCAGAAAACATGTTGATCCCAGTGTTGTTATTAGATTTTATTGGGCAGATATAAAGATGAGATAGGTATAAGTGCCAATGGGCAAAGCACTTAGCACTAGAAAATACAAGTCACTCACAAAGCAGGACATAAACATTTGACTGCTCTCTCTGCGACCACTCTGAAAAATCAGGTTGTATTTGTCATCCTGGGTGAGAAAGGTGATTGGAATTTCAGCATTATAATTCTTCTGACAACCAAACGGAAGGGCATTCCAGGAGACACTGAACATGCAGGTCGTGTAGCCCTGCACTGGGCCCTTTGCTGCATAGTAAAAAGAGTATGTAACACACTGGGTACTCGCAGAAGGAGGACCCAGTATGTTTGCAGTAGCCCCACGGCCAGTTTTTCTAGAGGTGGTCGAGACCATTTAATTTAATTATCATGAAACACTGAGGTGCCAAGTTGCCCCTCATACAACTAATAATTTTGTTTGTTGGGGCTACTGAGTGTGACAACCAGGGGTTTATCTAGCTGTCCTGTATCTGCTCTTCATTAATCATCAAAGACTGTCTAATTACAATAATTTTAGGCTATAATCATATAGTTCTATCAGGAAATCACTTCCATAATTATTCATAGGGGTTCGTACTGTGTGTCAAAGTAATCCATAAGAATTCTTTTATTAGTATATGTTTGCAGTACATAATGATTACATTCCTTGTGGGGAGTTGGTACATCTACATAATGCATCTTAATTTTTTTTAACCATAGTATTTACAAAGGTAGAAATGACTTCACTATCCTTTCACTCGGGATTTTTATTTACTCTGTCAGTTAATTACTAGTACATAAGCAAAGTATTTATTTAGAGTTCAACTTTATTTTATCTTATTTTATTTTATTTATTTTTTGGTACTGGGGATCGAACTTACAACCTCGCGCTTGCCAGGCAGGCATTTTATGCGGCTGAGCTAATTCCCCAGCCCTAGTTAGTGTCCAATTTTAAATTGTGGCCTTTGTTTAAAATTATCTTACTGTAAAAGTTCCCCATGGAAATAATAAGAGGTTTGGGTTTAGAAAATATGCCATTTGGACTTTTTTTTTTTTTTTTTTTTTTTTTTTTTTTTTTTTTTTTTTTTTTTTTTTTTTTTTTTTTTTTTTTTTTTTTTTTTTTTTTTTTTTTTTTGCTATTTGGACTTTTAATTTGCTTTTGTGATTCAGTTTTATTTCTACTCATTTCCATTTTTACCCTCTGATTGATGACATAAAAATAGAAAGTGATCTGTTTTCATAATACACAATGCAGTCTTAAAAAAATCCCCCTTGTTGTGTCAGCCTGTCTGCCTGGAGACATTGGTTCCATCCTTTGACTCATTTAAGTTGCTAATCAATCAATTCAAACAAGTGATTATTTTTACCAACTGTTTTCAAAGACTGACCATAGTTGTTGACTTTTGTAGAATCCAAATCTGCTGTCAGTGAATCCCACAGTTCCATTCTCATGATCGTTCTCTTTTGGCATGCAGAGGAGATCTGCACCTTGGTTATTGCAGAAGTGTTCGCAGAAGACTCTGGGTGCTTCACGTGTACTGCTAGCAACAAGTACGGCACAGTGTCCAGTGTCGCACGTCTGGATGTGCGAGGTGAGGGCTCAGGAGATGACCCTATGCTTCAGATTGTGGATTTGAATGTGGTGTACAAAGTTTGTGTTAGCTTTCCTTACTGCTTCACATATGAACCAAAATTTGAATTATTGAAGAAAGTGATTTTTTAATTTTGTAGTTTTGTTTTCCTTCTGTTTTTTGAGACAGGGTCTCATTATGTAGCTCAGGCTGGTCTTGAACTCACTGTGCACCTCAGGCTGGCCTCAAACTTGTGGTGATCCTCACACGGCAGCCTCCCAAGTGCTGGGATTATAGGCCTGCATCACCATGCCAGCTGAGGAGGATATTCTTGAACAATGCCAACTTGCAATTTCTTATTGTATATAAAACCACCCTTTATTCTGTTGTTGCTTTTATACCTCCTAAGAAAGCACCTCCTTGGTCTTCTGTAAACTTCCTAAAGAGAACTTTGATTTTTGAGTTTAATTCTTCCCTATCTTCTTACTGTTCTTTAATATTACCAGATCCTGATCTGATTTTGACAAACATTTTCCTAGTTCTACCCTCCCTTGGCTTGATACTTTCCCAGTTGCACACATGCCAGAGACAAGTTAAAGCCCATCTTGGTCTCCTAGACAAGGCTAACGCTCAGGTCCTGTGATTGTCCTTTCAGGGAATGAAGACCTCAGCAACAACGGCACCCTTCACCCAGCCAACTCCACTACCAACCTGGCTACTAGTGAGCCTCAGACAGCCCTACCCAACCCTGAGCCGCCTTCTGCAGAGCAGCCCCTCAAACCCAAACTCGAAGGGGTCCTGGTGAACCACAACGAGCCCCGCTCCAGCTCCAGGATCGGGCTGCGAGTACACTTCAACCTGCCAGAAGACGACAAGGGAAGTGAAGCATCCTCTGAGGGGAATGTGGTGATGGCCACCCAGACCAGGCCTGATTCCTTCCCTGAGAGGTTCAATGGGCAGGCAGCAAAAATCTCTGAGCCTTCCTCCCCCGTCAAAGAACCCCCTCCAGTTCTAGCCAAGCCTAAACTGTAAGTAAATATCAGAATGGATAACAAGTGTGCGTGTGAGCCTGTCTTGAATCTTTAAATTCTTAAAAATGATGGAGTTGAAAGAAGGAGTTGCTGAATGGAAAATACACATTAAGCACATTGAGAAAATATATCCTTATGTCACTACAATGTATGATCACTGTCATCCTTGTTAAGTGATGTTGTGCCTGACCTAAAGCATAGACATTTGTGTAATGTTAGAGTTTTCAGGTAAAGCATTTCGTGCTCCTCTTATAAAGCACTTTCTTATGTCTAATAATCTTTATCATCTGTCATTTCACCCCAGCATTTCCATTTCTGCTTCAACTGAGCTCTGGTGCTCATGATGGAAAGTTGTTTAGTATTTCTAAGATAATCTGGGCTGTTGCTGGCTACTTGGTTACTATAATAGATTGTATATAAATGTAATAGGATAAAAGAAGTCATGGTCTTCTGGCTAAACCCAGGCACCTATTTTAGTTGTGGCCCAAGCTCTCTCGAGATCCTCTGTCAGGGTCACATTGAAACATTCAATGTTCATTCAGAACAAAGCAAATATGGAACATAATACTGCATTCTGCTTCATCAACACATCAAAATGATAGAAGTTATGCTTATGATTCCACACACCTTTAAATGTCAACAAGAAAATCTATAGCAACAGTGTTCCTTCTCTGTCTCTCTCAGTGCCAACCATGAGCTGTCAGTGGGTCTCGTTTAGTTTTGTTACAGAACCAGGCACATTTTGCCCACCACACAGTGTGCCAATCACTGTCCGTGAGGCAGGAGATCCGTCCACCTACAGATGGACTTGCAGGGCATCCACAGGCTGAAGTGTGGGGAAAGGTGACTGAACTCTCCTAACTGTTACCATCAGGACCAGGGCTTCAGAGCTGATATCTGTGGGCAACTAAAAGCCTTATTTCTCTTATTTCTCTAGAGGGTTTATTGTGGAACAAGCAGCAGGTGGTTTATTCAGGCTTTCACCCCAGTTTCATTTTTATAGGTGTGAAATTTAATGTTATGAAACATCCCTCTAATCAAGTCTAACCCAAAAAGGTCTCAGTCCCTGCAAAGTTCTGCCAGTCACACGAAATAAGAATCTCCTGAAACTAAAAAGAGGGGAGGAGATTCTGCAGGGATATATAGGGTATGATCAAAATACACAGAAATGTTTACATTTTTATTTTTTATTTTATTTTTTTTGTTTACATTTTTAAAATGTATTACAGTAAAAGACACATTGCTAGCTGGGCATGCCTATAATCTCAGCACTTGGGAGGCTGAGGCAGGAGGATTGTTGTGAGTTCGAGACCAGCCTGGGCCACAAAGTGAGCTCAAGGCCAGCCTGAACTGTACAGTGAGACCCTGTCTCAAAAAGACAAAAAAAAAAAAAAAAAAGATGCTTTGCTATTAATCCCCCTCAAAATAGTCCCCCTTCACTTAAAACACTTATCCCACCATTCCTGCCACTTTCTGAGGCAGTTCTAGAAGTCCTTTTTCATGAGCATCTTTATGAAGTATGATTAAAATTATGGTGAATGCTGCTGTCAAATGCCATCCAATGGAAAAGTAGGTTGGTGAAAACTTGATAGTGTCTCTTCCTTTACCTTATTCACACAATCTGGCACCTTGTGACATCTGCCTCTTCCCCAAAGTCAAAATGACTGTGAAAGGTAAATGTTTTGAACTGTCAGGACATCAAACAGCCATGACAGTGCAACTCCAGACACAAAAGACTTCCAGAACTGCTTCAGACAGGGCCAAGAACAATAGGATAAGTGTGTGAAGCAAGGAGATTAATAGCAATGTGTCTTTTACTATAATAAATTTTAAAAATTTAAACATTCACCATATTTTTTAATCATACCTTGTAGGCAGGAGTGGAAAATAAAATGCAGCCAAGCCTTGTGGGAGAACAGGAGAGTTGGGAGCTAGTCTTCCTGGCTGTCACTCAGGGATCACATGGTCTTTGCAGCCTGTGTCCACATGCCTGGCTCATTGTCTGCTGTCTGTCTCAGCATCTCATTTCTGTCTCCACATCTGCTCCATCTTCTCCCTTTGCTGGCTCATCAGTCCACTGTGGTCCATTGTGGCCACGTCCCCCTTCCACAGCATGACCCGGGTTAAACACCACTGCTGACTCTGGATCTCAGCAGCTGGATTCCAGACCCCAGTTAACATGTCTTGCTCGGGTGACCACCTCGCCATTCAGCAATGCAGAAGATTTGTGTTTAGAAGGAAAAGGAGGCACATGGGTCACATCAGGAACTTTCAGAAAAGGGCGTTGTTGAGGATAAGAAACCCCAAGCAACCTCCACTGCAGTTACCTTCTTTATGGGGTTTTCTCTTACCCTGGGCTGGGTTAGGAGCTATCAGGTAGGTCAGTTAGGGTTGAGTTTCATAATCCAGAAAACCCAAATTGACAGGAGTTAAATTCAGGCAGGTTTTTCCTCTTTCACATAAAGGAAGCAGACAGAGTGTCTGGGACTGTTCTGGTGGTTCTGTCATCATTTATGAATGAAGCCTCTTACCTTCCTGCTCTGCCATCCTCCAGAACTGGCTTCTTCTCCAGGAACCCTCCCGGTCTAAGATGCTGACGGTGGCCTCATTGTCACATCTTCATTGCAAACAGCCAGAAGGGCAAATGGGAAGAAATCACACTCTTGATGTCAGCAGCCTTCCTGTAGGTCTCATCCAAAATCTTATACTTAAATCTTATTGGCTGGAATTTAGTCATGTACACTAACTGCAAAGGGAGCTGAGAACAGTCTTTAGCTGCACACATTACCCCTGTACAAAGGGAAAACTAAAGAGCGATGTCTGCCATAGAATTGCAATTAGTAAAAAACTCTTTCTGCTGTTTTGTAATGGTTCTTCAGAAAGTCTTCAGCACTGTATATTTCCTTAGTACTCTTTGCTTAAGTATTCTCTTAATTTGTGTGTGTATCTATTTATATTCAGATAGGTACAAATATACATGTTTATTCACACATATACTTTGTGGACTCATATGCCTATAACTTTTCTTACTAGTTTTGTTTTGGTTTTTTTTTTTTTTTGGTTCTGGGAATTGAACTCATGACCTTGCGCTTGCCAGGCAAGTGCTTATACCACTGAGCTAAATCCCCAGCCCCCTTACTAGTTTTTTTAATTGACATACAGTAATTATATGTATTTATGGGGCATTTTTTTCAGTATGCAATTTTGATGCATGGCTACAGTATGTGATGGGGTAATCGGGGTAATTATCATATCCATCACCTAAAACATTTATCGTTTCTCCATGTCAGTACTTCTCTTACTAGTTATAATCTCATCGGTTTAAACTCATAGGTTTTTGCATTAAAATACACACTCATTCTTCTCAATAATGGCTTTTTTCCTGCTTATTCCTTTGATTTGCCATTCATATGGAAAACAGAGATAATGTAGATCTCAAAACTGCTACAGAAAAGGAAGCTGTCATTTTCAAACCGTGTATCATCAAAGCCAAGTAATTCTTCATCATTTTGAAATTTCTTACTTGAATACCAAGCTATTTAAAGCAGCGAGTCTTCATTCTGACTGTGCTCAAGACTGAAACTGGAGGCTTGAGAACCAGGCATAGCCTCCATCTCCTTTGGATCACAATCTCTTCACAGATTGTCTTGATGTGCAGTTGGTTTGGAAAATTAGAGAAATAACCTGAGAAGCCAACTTTCCCACCACTCACCCTTCTACCCGAGCTGGAGAAAAGCAATAATTATTGTTTAAAAATGAGTAAAATGTCAGACAGAAATCAAAATCTACAGGAAATCCTCAGCGTGGAGATTAAGGTTGCTTTAGAGCAATGGTGAGGTCATTGAAGGTCTCAGACTGTGGACTGGCTATATGGTCTCAGCCTCAGCCAGACCTGAGAATCAGAAACTTTCTAGTGTGGTGAGCATAGGAAACCTGTTTTAACTGGCCTTGCAGGATATTCTAAGCCTGGTTAAAGTTTAAGAATAACTGACTGTTGTTTGGTTGATTGGTTGTTGGTTGGTTGGTTTGTGACAGGGTTTCACTATGTGATTCAGACTGGCCCAAATCACTATATAGACCAAGCTGTCCTCAAACTTGAGGCAATCCTCCTGCCTCAGCCTCACTAGTGATGGCATCACAGGTGTTCAACCACACCCTGTGCCTAACCTACATTTTAAAACATAACAACTGTCCCAGGATCCCATACCATGCTAGGTTAGCCTCTGGCAGCAAGCCTAAATCAGTGAGGTTTGTTTCTGTTTAGTAGCCAGATGACTGCAGTGTGCAGCCAGCATGATGAGCACTGGTAAAATGACAGCATGATGGAGGAAGGAGAGAGGGAGGGGAAAATTAAGATGTGTTCTGTACATGCACCAATTCCACATGAGGAACATAATCATTATGTACCAATAAAAACCCAACACACACCCACACACAGCACATCTCAGAATTGGTTATCTTAACCAGCAACAAGGGGGAAATGTTTAACAACTGACAGGGGAAAGAAAGTCCCAGATATCAGCATTTGCTAATTTCCTCCCACCTTGGCAGACTTAGGGCCACTGAGAGAGGTCGCTGAATGGGTCACTGGGACATGGTACATAGTAGCTGTCCTTCAAAGCCAGGGAGAACCTGCTGCAGTACACACTGCCTGAAGAACTGCTTGCAAAAACTACTCAACACACTAATTAATTTTTATGATTGTCTTAACATTTTATCTCTTCTGGATTGTTTGTAATTCTGACACTGATATCTTAACAAATCTCAAAATTCAACTTTTGTGGTTCAGAAGCTTAAAAATCGCCACCATTTCTTGATCATTTACATGTTTTAAGTGACTTATCAATTCTCACAACAACATTTTACTTATGAGGAAATCAGGGTCAGAAAAGTCTAGAAACAACCCAAAATTGTACAGATAATGAGAGACTGAGCTGGGCAGGTTGTGCATGCCTGTCATTCCAGCACTTGGGAGGCTGAAGCAAGTAGATCACCTCAAGTTCAAGGCCAGCCTGGGCTACATAGTGAATTCAAGTCCAGCCTGAACTATACAGCAAGACTGTATCTTAAAAAAAAAAAAAAAGTGACTTGCCAAATAGATCTGTTAAAAACAATCAGATTGTATAGGATTGGGGATTTAGTTCAGTGGGTCAAGTGTTTGCCTAGTAAGAGCAAGGTCTTGAGTTTGATTCCCAGTACCAAAATAAAGAAAAAGAAAATAAAAAGATTTTCTACTTGTATATGATGAAGAAAATTGACACTAATAGAAACAATGCTTATTGTCTATATTTTTCCTGTGGAACATCCAACAAAGACATTATTGCTTTTTTTGATAGTTTCATCTTTCAATTATGAAGAAATGAAGAGGATTAGTTACATTTTAATTATGCTACTTTATTCTTACAACTTACACACTTGTTTCTAAAATGGGTGAAAGAGGACTGAAGATATAGCTCATTGATAAAGTGCTTGCCTCACATTTGGAGGCCCTGGGTTTGATCCCCCAGCACCACAAAAAATAAAAGATGAAACAAAATAAAATGGGGAGGTGCTGTGCCAAGTAACTAGTATGCCTGAATTCTTATTTGAACTCAACGGGATTTTTTTCATACAATGAACAAAGGATTATTCAGTGTGCAGCATTCCACAGCAGTAATAGAAGTGGAAAAGGGCCTTTATTTGTGAAGTTCCTTTTTTACATGGAATGTATTGGGAATGTTAATGAAATGAAGAAAACAGATGTAAACTCCAAGAATTAAGAAAAATCAAGCCAGGCATGGTAGCACACACCTATAATCCCAGAGAGGTTTGGGAGGCTGAAGCAGGAGAATCACCACAAGTTCAGGGCTTGCCTGAGCTATTTAGTAAGTTCAAAGCTGGTGTGAACTGGATAACAAAACACTGTCTCAAAAAGAAAATTATGAAAAATCAAGGGGCTGGAGGGTGGCACTCAGTGATAGATGTGTGCTTAGCAAGCACAAAGCCCTGGATCCAATCCCAAGCACCTAACCCCACCACCCTTTGTGTCCCAGAAGCAATACAGATTTTCAGACAGCAAACCAGTGTCTTAAAGTCCCCAAACCCCAAACTTAGCAGCCTTTCCACGGTTCCTCATTCAGGAGGCAGCCTTCTCAGACAGCCTTGGTGACTACATGTATATTTGATTTTTATTCCTTTCTCTGTACTTAAAAACAATAAACTAGGTTGTAAAGAAAAATTAAATAGCAAGTGGGACTTACAGAGCATCATGTCATGCCTCTGTAAGTCAGGTTCCTATAAGCAGAGACACTATTTCAGCTTAATCTTCTTTCTCATTTTAGGACCAAAAAAAGTCCAAGACAATGTTTCTAATCAGGGTGTATTTTATCATTCAAAGCCCGACACTTTTGAGAATGCAAGTGAATGCCAGGAACACTAACTCTGGAAAACAGGTGTGGCCAGGACCATCTTAAGGGAACAGGACAGGCGGTCACCTTCTCTATAAAGCATTGTGGTCAGGAGCAGAGGAGAAGCATCGAGCTTCACTGACAAGGTTCACCATAACGCAAGGCAGAAGTCTTAAGGTGTAGCTCAGCGGTGGAGGGCTTACCTGGTGCGTGCAAGGCCCTGGGTTAGAGTGCCTGAAAAGGCGTATTCTCTTAGCGAATCCAGCCCTCATAATAACCCACACTTGCATGAGGCTCTGGGCCTCAGTTCCCAAGCTGCGATGCAGTGCCTGAGTCATCAGCAAGTTGAGCTCTGTCAACAAGAGTAACAGTTTTCTAACCCATAAACATTGTGTGTTCACAACTCCGGGGTCACAACACAATGTACACGGCAAGCTTAGGGGAACACAGTGCAATATGCACGGTGCAATGAGGAGCAGGGAGAGCCCAACAGCTCTCCTGCGAGTCTCAGTTGCTTTCTTGCCATTTCAGTGTGTGTTTGCAGCCAGCCCTGAGCGAGCGAGCGAGCGAGGGAGCGAGCGAGACAGCCTGTGCACTGCAGAAGGGCGAGGCTGGCGTAACTCGACCCTCTTCTCTCCCCGCCCTTGTTCTGTATGCAGCGACTCCACTCAGTTACAGCAGCTTCACAACCAAGTCTTGCTGGAGCAGCAGCAGCTGCAGAACCCGGCCCCCGCGTCGCCGAGGGAGTTCCCTTTCCACGCGAGCCTGGGGAACTGCGCGGCTCCCCCCGCGGCGGCGGTGGTCTCCAGCAAGCAGCTGAAGGCTTCTGCATCGTCCTCATCCTCATCGCAGGCTCTCAACTTGGCTAGGCCGAAGCATTTCTTCCCCTCCGCGAGCTCCACCGTGGCCACCACATCCCCATCCGGCTCCCCAGTGTTCACCTTGAGCAGCACTCCTCAGCCGATTCCGCGGACAGTGAGCAAGGAAAGCCTCTTACTTTCTCACCCCTCGGTGCAAACCAAATCTCCAGGCGGGCTTTCCATCCACAGCGAGCCGCCCCCTCCAGCCCCAGCAGAGCCAGCTCCGCCACCACTCGCATTCTCCATGCCCAGTGGAAACCAGTTTCAGCCCCACTATGTGCCCCCAACTCCTGTCTCTCCCACCGGCCGGATTCAGAACCCAGTGGCTTTCCTCAGCTCGGTCCTGCCTTCTCTTCCTGCCATCCCACCCACCAATGCCATGGGGCTGCCAAAGAGTGCACCTTCTCTGTAAGTGTCACTGAGGGGTCGTGGTGTGAAAGATGCCAGTTAAACTGGGTGTGGTGGCGCATGCCCCTAATTCCAGCACTGGGGAGAATCTCCATGAGTTCAAGGCCAGGCTGGGGTACATAGTGAGTTCAAGGCCAGCCTCAACTATATAGTGAGGCCCTGTCTCAAAACAAACAAACAAACAAAAAAAAACAGACCAGTTGAGAGGAGACATAGAATAGCTTGGCCTGTAATCTACTTGTTAGTAGATTCCTAAATAACTGTATCTTTTAGACACAAAATAGATATTAAATACTTCAGACAAAAACCAGGCATGGTGGTCAACACCTGTAATCCCATCACTCAGGAGGCTGAGAAAGAAGGATCTTTGCAAATTTAAGACCAACCTGGGCTACAAAAGTGAGCTTAAGGCCAACCTGAACTATGTAGTGAGACCCCTGTTTCAAACAAAAAGACAAAAATAAATAAATAAATGCTTCAGACCAAAATCCATGATTACTATGAATGATATTTTAATAATTAAAATAATTAAAAGATTCCTACAAACACAGATTCTCTATACCATGCTCAGTGCCATAAAGACCTAATAAGGGTGTTGGTGTGAATTCATTTTACAGGTCATCCCAGGGACTAATGAAGAGAAATACAAAGTCTTCACAACCAGTGAGTGACGACTACATTCATGAAACTAAGAATGCAGTGATTCTAGACCTGGGGAAGAAAATGAGTTTTGGTGATGTCAGATCAAACCAGCAGGTAAGGTTATTGGACTTTGATGATTTGATGGAATTTTATTGTAAGGAATACTAGTTTTTCTTAATTTAGTCCTGAAATACTTGGTTGTCTGACCACAATGAAGTTTATGCTACAACTTAAAATGGTAAACCCAGCCTAAGCTCATGCAGAAAGCTGGTCCATGGGGCTCTGCAGTCCTTGATTAGGAATTAAATCAGTTTATTTGTGTATGCATTTTATTTATTTTTTTGTGTGTGTATGCATTTTAGTTTGAATAGAATATACAGAAGTCCCCCTGCCCTTATCTGCAGGGGTTACCTTCCAAGACTCCACTGGACACTTGAAACTCTAGATAGCACTGAACCCTATCTAGATTGTTTTTCCTATGATATATACTAGGAGAAAGTTTAATTTATTTTATTTTATTTATTTTTGGTACCGGGGATCGAACTCACGACCTTGAACTTGCCAGGTAGGCTCTTAAGCCACTGAGCTAAATCCCCAGCGAAAGTTTATTTTTAAAAGTAGGCACAAGCCTGGGCCTGGCAGTGCACACCTGTAATCCCAGCACTCGGGAGGCTGAGGCAGGAGGATCACTGAGGCAGGAGGAGTTTGAGGCCAGCCTGGGCTACAAAGTGATTTGAAAGCCAGCCTGAACTTCATAGTGAAGCCCTATTTCAAAAAGACAGAAAATAAAATAAACTAAAAAAAATAATATGCACAGCAAAAGATTAACAATAATAATAAAATGAAATGATTATAATGATATGCTATAATAAAAGTTTTTTTTAAAACTATGAATTGTTTACTTCTGAAATTTTCTACTTAATATTTTTGGGTCCTGATTGGCCATAAGTAACTGAAATTGTAGAAAACCAGTATGATGGATAAGAGGGAATTACAGTATTAAAAGAGAAAGATGAGTCTGTTTCCCATTCTGGCAACAGTTTAGTCAAACTCCATTATGCCTTTGTGATATTTCCCTATCTGAGCCTTGAAATAATTAAATCTTAAAGGAACACCAAGGTTCCAAGCTGTGCTTCTTTGGACACACCTTCAAACTTAGGTGCTTGGAAGTCCAATCGCCTACTCCCCTAGGTCTTTGGTTAGGTTGAATCATGGGAATGGCCACCAGGCAGCACCCTGTGCTCCACCCCATACAGCTCCTTGCTTTCTAGTAAGTTTTGACACTGCAGGAGAAAGGAAATAGGCCTGTGAGCATTGTGCACACAAAAGGACAGACTGCGTGTTGGCTTACTGGCACCATCTATTCATACTTTTGATAATCAAGTGGGGTTTGTTTGTTTGTTTGTTTGGAGACAAAGTCTCACTGTGTAATCCAGGCCAGCTCTGAACCAGCTGTGTAGCCCAAATTGGCCTTGAACTCACAATTCCCCCGTCTTTCTCCAGATCAAGGAATTATTTTTAAATGTTGGTTTACATTTTAATAATCTAACTCTTGGTTTATTTCCCAAGATGAGAACTGATAAAATCTATTTTGAAGTACAACAAAACCTTAGTCAAAAAATATGCTAACTAATGCAGAATTTGTTCTGTAAGGACTCGTAGAAACAAAATTCCAAACCCGCATGGTACTGCCCTCCCGCTTGCCATGAAGCTGTGGATGTACAATGCTGTACCACTGTGTTATACACAGGGCCACTTGTCCTAAGTGGAATCTTGAAAACCTGCTACTTAAAGCCTTCAGATTTTGGTTTTAAATGGCTGAACCAAAGCAGAATACTTAAACTTCGAAGTACTTTTTGTGTTATTATTTCTCCAAATGACATTTATTTCTAGAGGCAAATGCCCAAGCTTCTGTCTCTCCTAGCTAAGAAACCAAAGTGCAGTCATCTAGCGGTTCATGCTGGGACTAGAACAAAGTCCTGGTCTCCAGCACGCCTCTCATCTTCCTGAAACCCACAACCCTTTTCAGTCGTGTGACAACAAATACCTTCAAGCCCCATAGGAGTCACTCTGTGGAGCACAGATTTGTTCTCCTGTGATACTACTATCACCAGCTTGTGGTTGTTAATCCTCCTAAGTGGCAGTGAAATAAGAGCTGTGCTGAGCCTGTGTTTTACAAGTCAGAGGTAGCAGTGAGACCCCGTAGAAAAGACACCTGCTCTGCACAGAAGCCTTTTGATTTTACTTTTCTGGTTACTCAGTAGATAAATCCAAGTTAATCCACTGTCGAACTCATGGCAAGGTAAGATTTTCCTCTTACTTACCTGAGCTGGGAGGACACATTAAAGTGAACTTCCATAAGCTGAGTGCTGTAAAAATTCTCTCAACCCTCCATCATTGGAGGCTTATCTTTGGAGCCAACAGCAGAAATGGGGCAAGTTGCTAAAAGCATCTGACTGTCTTTGCCAGTAATGGCAAACCTTTTAGAGACCCAGTGCCCAAATTGCAACCCAAAACAACTTATTTATTGCAAAGTGCCCACCCTAACCATTAAACCTGAATGCTTGGGTGCTGGGGTGATGCTGGGGTGACAGTGAGGAAACTTGACTTGCGTGCACACTGCAGCACTCGTGGCATAAGTTCGCCACAACTGGTGTGTTATGCATCAGTCTTAGAGTTTTTGTTCTGAGGATTATTACAGTTAAGTTAGTTCATGACAGAATTGGTCTTAGCCTTCATTCTTTCCATGGATGCTTAAAGTCCAGCTGCATAAATAAAATTCAGGAAGCTAAGGAGCCCTCTGGGATGAAATGCCTACATTAGGTTGGCAGGTGTTGATTCTGACGAAGTTTTAGGAAATGAAACAACGACCATATTGTGATATTGTTTTGTCCACTGCTGCCTTGCAAATTGAAAATGGAATTGTCATGCACTGTCTAAAGTGCAGTAGCACCTGTGGGTGAGGATGTGTGTTAGTTTAGGGCAGCATAGAACAGTGGGCAGCTGGAGGGCAGTCAGACAGTCATAAATAAACACTAATGTATTCATAGATTTTTTTTTACCTGCAGTTTGGGGACACAAGTATCAAAATCATCTGTTTTCTCCCATATTAGTGTATAAATGATTGCTTCTGAAGATCATGCATCTGTTTTTGCTTTATTTCCTTTGGAAACTTTTAGGACCAAAAAACTGACTTCTCTTGTCCTATTTTAGTTCTAAGCAAATAAAAATAGTAACTATTCCACAACATACCTGTGATCCAGCATTACCACATTATGTCAAGCATGAAAACAAGTCAGAAGACCTTGAATGGTGAATATTGCTGGCTATAAACAATTTCCTCCCCACAATTCAAACTTACAAAAATTGGCTGGCCAGGGGTGATGACTCATGCTAGTAAACCCAGCACTCTGGAGGCTGAAACAGGAGGATCAGCATAAATAATTCTGGGCTACATAGTGACTTCAAGGCCAGCCTGAACTACTTAGCTAGACCCTGTTTTAAAAAACTGAAAAAAAGAAAAGAAAAAGAGAGAGAGAGAAGAAAGCGGATTTTCTTTGATATATCCACTAGTGTGTATTTCTCTGTAATATTTCAGCATTTGTACTCCAACTCATTTTATATAACATTTCCAGCTAGCAATGTTGCTTTGCTGTGGATTCTTAGAGTTTTGTGAAATATAAGGATGTCCTCCTTTCAGATGTTTATATTTACTAAAAATTTTATCTTTCTAAACTGGCAGTGAATTGTTTGTGTTGGGGACAAGCCAAGAAAGAAGTGCTCTAATTTGTGGATTTTAAGCCAGTTTGTTTCTTATTTTGGGTACCTTTTATCACCAGCAGATCTCAATTGAACAGCAATAAAATTGAAATGCTAGCCGGGCATGGTGGCTCACGCTTGTAATCCCAGAATTTGGGAGCTGAGACAGGAGGATCATTGCGAGTTCGAAACCAGCCTGGGCTACAAAGTGAGCTCAAGTCCAGCCTGAATGGCATAGCGAGACCCTGTTTCAAAAAGACAAAAAAAAAAAAAAAAAAAGAAGAAGAAGAAGAAGAAGAAGAAATGCTTTCAGTTAGTGCAGTATATCTGAAAGGTCAAAGAAACCCAGGATCACAGAATATGATGGCACCTCCATGGGCAATGATTTTAACTCACTCACAACCCAGCATGGTGTTCCGAGCCCTCAGTAAATATTTGTTGACTCCTAGTTGAGCGTTAATTTTTAAATCTTGGCAGCTCCTCCATCACCACCCCATCCAATGTCATCTCCAACTTTCCTCCTCGACCTTATTTCTCTGGAAACCATCTCATTCTTTATTCTGCTCCTCCTACCCTGGGTTTTATTAATGCTTCTTTAAAACTGTCTGTGTTTCTCTGATATGAAAAACTCTGGTATGACACATGAGGCCAAAAATAAGTGCCTGACTCTTACTCTCTGCCTTCTGCTCCTCTAATCTCCTTCTCTAAGATGCCCAGTCATTTTGTCTATTTAAATCCTACCTCTTTCATCTCTCACGGTTAATCTTTCTTTTTTAAGGGAGAGGTTTGTTTTGGCTTCTTACCATCCATTCTTTATGATTCTTCTCTTTCATGAGCAAGTAGTCATAGCTTCATTCCTCTTCTAATGAGAATGACCTATTGGCCTCCCGTTGCATACGGCAAGGCCACTGGCACCGTAGAACCCTGGCTTCCAGGACAGTGAAGTATCCCTGTGTCCTCCACCTCATTGCTCCTTAGGGAAGAGGGGAGGAAGTGTTGGTCCTTGCTGCATCCTTAGTGTGCCTGGTACAGAACAGGTGCTCAGTGACCATTTGCTGAATTAACACACAATTATGAGGCTTATATTAGTTTCAGATTAAATCTTTTTTTTTGGTCAGTTTGGGGGATTTTTTTGTTTTTTGGAGTCTTGGGGGGTTTTTGAGACAAGGTCTCACTATACAGTTCAGGATGGTCTTGAACTCACTGTATAAACCTGTCAGCCTCAAACTTATGGCAATCTCTTGCCTCAGCCTCCAGAGTGCTAGGATTATAGGTGTGTGCCACCACACTCAGCTTCAAACAATTTTTATAACACACTGAAATTAATCAAAACTCTGGAGCTAAATGAACATTTAAATATGAAGTAAATTGGACATATTTTAGTAATTATTTTTAAGCGCAAAATACAGACTAAATGTATTTTATGTAACCTCTTTGAAGGTAGAGTCTATATTTTATAGAATGTATTTTCAGTGTTTAGCTGAGATCAGTCTCACAGCTTATGAAGAATTTGGCAGCATGGGTGGTAGGTGACAATGACTGATTTTTATCAGTGGAAGGCACCAAAAGTGAGTATGAGACAAATAGTAAAATCATCATCTCTGCTTGTTAACCCCAAATTTATGTAGGCTGCTGTTTCCAACCTCTGGCTGTTCCTTGAATGAAAAGGTGAACAATTTCTCTAACATGTGAGATCTTCTTTGGGCTGGATTGCAGCTCTGTGGTATAGTGCTTGTCTAGCATGCACAAGGCCCTGGGTTTGACCCTCAACAACTTAAACTTTTTTTTTTCTTCTACTGTACATTGTATCCAGAATCATCTGGGAACATGTTGAGCATCCTTTCCCAAAATGTAATCCTATTTGATTGTTTGTCCCTGAAGCGCAGGCTTAGGACACAGAGGAGAGAAACCCAGCAGCAGGCTCAGGCAGTGCAAATCAAATGCCAGACACCCACCTGGCCCCTCATGATGTCTGCGCCTAGCTAGGATTCATGAGGGACCTCCACAGAGCAGCACAGCCCTCTCCTGCTCTGCCGAATCTGCAGCTGTGTCCTGAAATCTGATTCTCAAGCTCTCAACTTATCCTCCTTAAGAGGATCATGTTCAAAGAAAAAAAAAAAGCTGTATTTTCAAGTGGTATATTCCCCTGAAGTTTTTGTTTTGTTTTCTTTCACTGAACAGCTATAACTCGATACAATTCATGAACCTGGAGAGGGTGGGCTAGCTCTCATTAATTTGATTTCTATACTGGCTAGATTTACACCAGAACAAAAAGTTTCCCCTCCTTGGAGCACAGAGGATGCCTGTAGGCAACTGAGACAGAAACCCCTGATTTGACTCAGAGGAGACAAGGAACCCAATAATGGAGAATGCAGCACAAATCCCATCCCAGAAGTTTAGAATGTGGGTCCACTGACAGCACAGTGAGAGTACAGCAGAACAGCACAAGTACCTTTCAGCTTAACTTAAACATACTGCTTGTGTTTGCAAAGTTCCTTAAGAAATTTGAGTCACATTGGTCATAACATGAAATGACAACTTGGATTGATGCATTCTAGGGCTTGTTATCCTTGAGATAAAATAAAGCACTACCAAAAAAAAAAAAAAATCCCTGCTTCAGGTATGGTATGCACCGTGCAAATATCGCAGGCTCAGCACCTCAGTGAGACCACAGTCCAGAAGGTTCAGTCCCCAGATGGCTAATGAATCTTTTATGGAAACTTTTTGTGGGCAATGGTACTGAAAATCAAACTCATGACCTCACATTTGCCAGATAGGTGCTGTGCTGCTGAGCTACATCCCTGGCTATGGGAAATTTTTGACCTTTATATTCCTATTTTATTGCTCCTCTGCAATTCATGCATTATGTTTATATAACTATTACATTTAGCAATTGGATCCCAAACAGCAGCTTTAATTTTGTCTCCTATGATTCCTTTAAATGTATCCACTGGGGCTAATTCCTCACCTGTTCCTGGCAGTCTCAAAGCTAAAATAATCTCAAATCCTTTGGAACCATTTTTTTTTTTTATTCCTTTGAAGCTTGGGGGTTACTTTGTTGCAAAATAGTCTCGATCCAATAAAGTCATAATTTTTAGGCCTGTTACCACAGGCCAAATCACCAATATCCAATGTTTATTCAAAATAAGATCCACTGGGCTCAGTGGCACACACCTGTGATCCTAACATTCAGTAGGGCTGAGGCAAGAGGATCCCAAGTTTGAGTCCTGCCTGGGCAACTCAGTGAGAACTTGTCTCAAAAACATAAAGGGCTTGTGGTGGAGCTCAGTGGTAGAGTATCCCTCGGTAATTTGTTCTCTCCTCTCCTCTCCTCTCCTCTCCTCTCCTCTCCTCTCCTCTCCTCTCTTCTCTTTTTTTCCCTTCCCTTCCCTGCCCTCCTCTTTTCTTTTCTTCTCCTTTCTCCACTTCTCTGTCTGTCTGTCTGTCTGTCTGTCTGTCTCTCTCTCTCTCTCTCTCTCTCTCTCTCTCTCTCTCCTTTGCCTATTGTGGCTTCTCTGATTTTTCTCTTCTTCTCCCACTTCACCAACCTCTGCTCTGGCTCTCTTCCTGTCAGGGCCCCAGAGGGATATGAACTAGCCTGGTCTTGTGTTTGGCCTGCTGTGCACACAGAAGGAAGGGTCGACTGGCCCTCTGCGCTGCACACTCTAGGTGTGTGGCTGTACCCTGCACCCTTCTGCTTACCCAGCAACCAAAGGCTAGCTTGTGCCTTGCTCTTCACATTTTTCAGACAGGACTGCGACCCCAGCCCACTGTGTGCTCCCAGCTGCCGAGGAAATCGGGAGTTCTCCAACCAGGTCCCTACCCGCTGCAGCGAGGAAATCAGGAGTTCTCCAACCAGGTCCCTACCCGCTGCAGCTTGCTAGACTCACAGCCAAACCCAGGCTGGGGGTGGAGGTGGAGACAGAGCTTTCTCCAAAGTCCTGTCACCACACCCTCTCCCCTTGCTCTCTGCACCTGGGACAAAGGTGAAAGGGTGACATCATCTCACCTGTCCTTAAGGACCTACTTTGATGTTTCTGGGGGGATGATGGATCTCAACACTCATGTGTTCGCTGATACCTACCTATCTACCTCCTGGTGCCTGGCAGAGCTTTCTGATTATGATCTAGTTACCATTGTACCCTTGCTAGCTAGTTATTAATAGTACACATACATTTTTCCAGTGTTGGGATTAAACCCAGGACCTGTACATGCTAGCCAAACATTCTGCCACTGAGCTACATTGGCAGCCCTAAATAGTACACTTTAAATAGCTTATTGAGGCTGTATATAGTGGCACAGCGCTTGAGTGAGGCTGAGTCAGGAGAGTCACTTCCAGTTCCAGACCAGCCTGGGCTATATAATGAGTTTGCGTCTCAAAAAACCAAGATAAATAAATGAATAGCTAGCTCACTGAGTATTCTGTTTTCATTACCTCCCAATTTGAAGCATTCATTAAGATAATAACCAAGTTATAGATTAAGATATATGACCAAGTTATAGATTAAGATATATGACAAAGTTATAGATAAGTGTATGGCAAGACAAAATGTGCATAATTTCATTACATTGTTTCTGTCTGTCCTTTGGCTAACTCAATTGAAGTGCTTTAATTTTGTAAAATCAGACCCTCACTCAGAATCAAGTTCCCAAACTTGGCTGTTTAGAATACAGAGAAAATTGATATTTATGTTCCTAGGTAGACACTAAAAAAAGAGAAATATATATACATACATACACATACACGGATACACACACACACGTATGTAATCACCTATTCTGTTCCTGAAGAATAGGTATAATCAGAACTTACCACCAGCTACAAAAATTTTCTTTGAAAAAATAGCTCACAATTTCATTATAGAAGTCCAGGAATTCATGAGAAGGTTAAGATCACTTGTCTAACAAAAACCTGAGAAATCTGTCTCTATTTGGGAGCTTATTCCTTGGTCATTCCTATATTTTACACTCTAGACCTCAGGCCATCACCTTCCTGATTTTATTTGTCCTCTAATTTCTTTTTTTGCCTGGTAATTTAGAGTCATACATGTAATGTCCTGATCAGAAGCTAGCAAAGCCTTTGCAAGGTTTTTCAGGAATTACTGCAAAGAGACAATCAGAGGGTAAAAGAGTCTTTTGTCCCACTCCTGTATCTGCTTTTCTTCACAGTCCCTGAAAAACAAGGCTGTTCATAAAGAACAGGATTGGGCACATGAAGCAACTAGACAGGCTTTATCTATAGTCTGGAATAAATAAACTAAATGCAGTGCTGGTAGTTTGAAGCATTTCTTCAAGGAGCAGGAGCAGGAGCCTAGAGAGAGGAGCCAAGGGAGGAAATAGAAACGGGACAAGGGTGGGCTGTAGGAAGATCAGGGTTCATTCTGCAGAAACATCTGCAGCCACAGTGCCTGGGAGGGGACAGACTGGGAGACAAAGCCTTGGAGCTTCCCCCAACCCCCATGCCCATGTCCCTGCCAGCTCTGCATTCCTGGGAATGTCCTGAGAAGTGGTGGCTGGGTATGGGAGGTGGAAGGCATTTAATATAAAGGTAGGAGAGACGGAAATCTTTGGTGAGGAAAAAATAAATTCCTCAACCTCTCCATTTCCATTAACCATTTGCAAGTGGTAGACTGATGTAAGTTGTCCAGGATCTCTATTCACAGGATCTGGGGATTTAGCTCAGCAGTATAGCACCTGCCTGGCAAGTGGGAGGTCCTGAGTTCAATTCCCAGTATCCCCCCCAATTTTTTTTAAATTAAAAAAAAATGTTTCTAAAATATTAGCAGAAAACTATAAAATGCATGGATTCTTTAGTTAAGCACTGAACTAGGTTTTAGGAAATGAGCACTTTCTGATTTAACCATAGCAAGTCTGCTCTCCAAAATCTTGGCCCAGTCATCACTTCTAGACACTCTTTTCTCCAAAAGCACAGGCATCCCACCCTGGCCTCTTCTCCAACAATGAGCATAATAAAGCTTCAGAGAAGTGGAGAGTGATTATCTATCCCCACAAAAAGTTTGGAGTTTCTTGAACTCTGGTATCTGTGTGTGGAGTAAGAAATACAGAATTATCTTCTTGCATATATTTTCAAAATAATAAAATGATAGTTTAGCACCTACCTGTGATAAATGAGTAAAATAATTTATTAGTTTTACTTCTAAACACCCTAGAAAATAAATCTCAGTTTGTTAAAAGAAATCAATTTAGGTGCACAGATGCAACATGTTCCAGATGTGATTTTTAAACAGGTAAAATTAAGAAATATAGCAAATTTATGAGACCATTTAATGAATTTATGGAAAGTAAATGTAAGGGATCAGACTGCATTATATGAAACTGCTGATATTTGATCGTTGTTGACTTACCAAAATAGCAATTTCATATAGTTCTACCTAATGAGTGAATAGTTAGAAACTATAATTGCTTTTTCTGAGACATTACTAAAATGAGAAGATAATTTTTTATATTTTTAAGCTGAATGAAGTTTCAGAATCCAGTGACATTAGTAAAGGTGAACAATCTCTTATTTTAACTGCCTTGAATGATTTGATTAAAAGTTAATACACTTTACTGATAAATTTTTCCACCCTGTTGGTGCTATGGTCTTACTCAGTCTACCCAGTCTGAGATGTGTCCAGGAAGGGGCAGATTTGAAACTGACTGTAAGGAACTAAAACCAAGAAACCCTTGCCTAACCCCAATTCTACTCAAATTCAGGTGATTATATGTATCAAACCATAACTAGAGGACGTGAGAAATATGATTTCAGTTTGAGAACACACAGAGTCCTAGACCCACTCCTGCCAACGACTGGAGGTAGGCACGTGTCAGCCGGAGCTTCCAGGAGCTGCTCAGCAGCCAGTCCGTGCAGCCCACCTGAGTGATCCCATTATGGCTGTGAGCCATAATTTAACCAAAGGTCTCAGCCTCCCCTCAAGCACATTGCTCCAGGTTCTTCAAAGACATGCAAAGTAGGAACAAGTGACCATCTCTGTGGGTGTTCCTGCACTCATTCCCTCGCTCCTCAGATGCTTACTGAGCACTGGCTCTACTCCAAGCACTGTAATAGGAGCATGGCACAAATTTTGTCATCAAGGTTTAGAAATATGGATCTGGCCAGACCCAGGTGTATTCTTTAGAATATTCCTATTGATGAATTATTACTTTTAATTTTATGAGCTTTATTACATTAAATACTGAGTACTTAACAGGAAAAAATCACAAAAATAAAGCATTAAAGTTGTAGTATTTATTGTTTATTTGTAAAAGCATCAAATTTTTTTTTTCTTGGTACCGGGGATCGAACTCATGACCGCATGCTTGTAAGGCAGGTGCTTATGCCACTGAGCTAAATCCCCAGCCCCAAGCATCAAAATCCTTACCATCAACTATTTTTCAGTGTTCAAAGTCTAAAAAAAGAACAAAACAAATAAATTCTTGTATGAACTAAAAGGAAAATCCAATAGCACTCTACAAGAAAAATCTTTATTTCAATTATCACTCCTAAGGCAGTCTGTACACAGCACGCTCTATGCACACGTATCGCTTACACTGACAGCACATGTCTTTTGCTGTCCTGGCCTTTTTGTTGGACATACTTGACATCTTAGTGGTCTTGATGTTTTGTTAGTTCTTATTCTATTATACAGTCTTTAGTTTGCAGGAACATAAAATATCAATGAAATAAAGTGTCAAATTCTTAATAGGTATTGTGCATTTAGAATGGACATAAACATTTTCAGCTGTTTATTTAACAGCTGATGTGCTTACAAAAACTAAAAGATAACATCAGAAATAAATTTCTATATGAACTGCAATGAACATGCCAGTAGAACTACCACAAAAATAAGCTTTGCTGTTTTCGCTGTTACATTCAAGGCTGTCTTCCCACAGGACAACTGCATATTTCACGCACGCGTCTCACCTTCACGGACAGCACCTGTGCTTGGCTTCCCTTTTCTATGTGGCAGTCTTGTCACCTCTTTTCTCTTCCTATTTTGTCAGGAGCTACTTGCTATACTGTACAACATGCATTTAGCAGGGAAATAAAATAAAATATCAAATATGTGATGAGTGCTTAGAATACACAGCAACATTTTTACATCACTCGCTGATAAAACCTAAAGCATAACATGAAATAGAAAAACCTATGTGAACTACAGCATAACACAAACAAAAGTCTACCACAGAAATAAGCTTCATTTAAATAAACTGTTATATCCAGGCAGTCTTCACACATGACAACTGCATGTTTCATACACAAGTATTACTCACACTGATAGCACGTTTTGTTTTCCCGCACTTTCTTATAGGGCACAGTTGACATCTTTTTTTGTTTTCCTGTTATCAAAGTAGGTCTTTGTGATACTATGCCTGCCTGTTTACCTGTCAGCTTACCAGTGTGATCCACAAATTTTTTGTGTAGATCCCTGGGAAGAAACACTTTTTTTTTCCTCTGCTGTAAATGATCTCTTATGAGCTCCATTCCCAATCCTTTAAGAAAATTTCTCTGTGATATTTTGCACTTGTTATTTCCTTTGCAAACTATCAAACTATTTATTCTACATTTAGCGTGAAGTGAAACAAAACCATTGGCCAATGCTTTGTGTTTCAAGTGACATCATACTTGCTGCATAACTGATCAACAACATCTACTCTACCACTGGTTTTGTTGTAGAAAGTTTCCATCTCAGGCTTCCATTTTGTCAAGATTTCACTACTAATATTTTCATCATGGTGAAATGTTGACATCAGTAGTACTGATTTGTTTGGGTTTTGTTGCTATATATGAAGCCAATGTTACGTCTTTCTGGACTTCGGATATTGTACTATACAATTCTGTTTTGAAATTGCAACATTTCATTTGGAATTTCTGCTTTGTTCAGATACTGTGCTGGTCAGCTTATGCTCTGTTAGCAAATGTAACATCGACTGGAAACTGGCAAATCAATTGTTGAATGTCACAGTCTGGCTTGGCAGATGAAAACAAGTCTGTTCACAGAATCATTTGGTTTATTACTACACAAATAAGAACTTGATGCTTGAATTCCAGGATAAATGTCTAAATTGAAAGCATAATAAGTCTTTGCATCTACAAGAGCAAAATTTTTCTGCCATATTTTGACACATTGCTTTTCAACCAGTCTTTTATACTCCTGCAATCTTCATGAGAAATCCCTGCTAAGTACAACAGACCCATGAATGCTTTCAGTTCAGCTAGTGAAGTGTCATAATAAATACATTTTTAATATAGTTATTGGTGCATACAGAATGTTTTATTTGCAATAATGCCTTTGACTAGTTCACAGCATCTTGTAGCATTTTCTCTGTTACAATTTCCAACACTGAAAGGCAGTACTGGCATTCTATCCAGTATGCTTCACTTCTGCCAAGACCTTCACTGTATTTTCAGACCTAGTTCTAACGTTGGATCATCATTCAATTTGGTTGTGCAGTCATTTTGCAACATTTTAACTAGTCAAGTATGTACTCGCATTACTGTTGTCTTCCCCATCTGAATCAAGGAGGTCTGTATGCCCTATGTCTGTATCAGTCAATTCTCACTCCATTTCACTGTCATAGGAACTTTGGTTTACATGGCCAACATCAAAGTTGTCTTCATCATCATCATCACCATATGCCTACACCATTCTTCTGTTATGAAAACATGTATTTTACCATTAAGCATCATCTTCATCATCCATTGCATGAGTAGTCTTGATAGTTCACTTTTGACCTCCTTCAAAACTTGCAAATCTGTTTTTTCATGTTCCATTGTACTGAATTGGACTACTTCCACCAGAAAAATCAAAAGAAAACTTTTAAAAACAAATCTTGGAATGGTGTGGGCCTGTTGGGTCCTCTGTGATGCTTGGGTAAACATACAAAATCAGTTACATGAAGCATTAAGTAAGGGGAAGATCTCATTTTGTCACTTTTTCACATGTACACTCACCTTGTGTATCATACCAAGTGGGTAAACACATAGATTGCTTCCTGTATCCCTTAGGGAAAGATACTAAAATGCACAGCTGGTTACTATTACACTAAAGTACAGATTTACAGGGCTGGAGATACAGCTCAACGCCAAAGCACTTGCCTCGCAAGTGTAAGGTTATGAGTTCAATTCCCAGTTCCAAAAATAAATAAATAAATATAAAGTAAGAATTTAAAGTAGAAAAATTAGGGATGGGACCCAGTGTTATGTTCCTAGAACACAGGAAGAAGTGAGACAACCAAGACCTGTGCTCCTGGGAAGCTCATATTCTGACAGAGTTAATCAACTGATCAACAAATAAGAAAAACACTAGATAGTGAAGAGTAGTATATGGAGAATTAAAATAGGGAGCTACTGTTGAAGGAGCTGAGGAGGCTGCTTTGGGAGGTGACATTCAAGCTTGACAGATAGGATGTGACAGGGAGGTGGCATGAAAGGAATTCAGGATAAGCCTTAAATTTAGGGTTTAACTCAGTACACTCCAAGTATGTCCCAAGAACCAATGCCAAGCTGCAAGCTGTCACCTTGAGATAAGTATAGAATGAGACAGTAACCGCTGAGAAATTTGTATAGCACTTTGATAGGGAAATAGCATGTTTTTAAACATAATTTTGCATGCTTTTTAAATTTAATTTTACCAGTAATTCACTTTTTTATTTCATTTGACAAAAGCACAAATTAGAACTATTTTGAAACCAGGTTTTTACCATAGTATGGAAAACACTGGTTTAACCACTTAATTAAGTGAATGAATAGTGGTACCATTTTCTGAGATGAGAGGCAGGCAAGGAGTACCTTTGGAACAAAAGTCAAATATGCACTGTTTGGACCATGCTAAATCTGAGGTACCTATTAGGTACCATATGGGTGATTGTGTGTGTGTGATTCCGAGGGTTTAGGGATACAGGTTGCAAATCCTCAGTATATTGAAGGTATGAGGCTGAATGAGACCACCAAAGCCAGAGGTGTAGGAACCAATGGAGGAGAATGATAAGATATTGCTAATGGAAGAACAAGAAAATAAGTACAGTGTGTCCTGGGACCCAAAAGAAGAAAGACCTTCAGAAAGATAAAGTAGTCATCTCTGACTAATGCTTCCAAGTGGTCAAGTAGAAACACATGATGATTCAATTAGGTAAATTTGGACACCCATCCAGTAGCAATTTCAGGGGACCAGTGAGAATACAAGCCTAATTAGTGTAGCTAGGAAGAAAACAGGTGGTGAGAAAATGGTCCTGCAACAACAGAGTTATTTCAAATGGTTCTGTTGTAAAGGGAACAGAGAGATGCAGTGAAGGCAGATGTGGGGTTAAGAGAGATTATTTGCTGGGTATGATGTTACACTCCTATAATGCCACCACTCAGAAAGCTGAGACAGGATTGCTACAAGTTCAAGGCCAGGCTGGGCTACATAGTGAGTTCAAGACCAGGTGGAATTACAGAGCGAGGCTGTCTCAAAAACAAAAGAGAGACAGACAGACAGACAGAGACCTATTAATCAAGATAGGATTTCCTGGAGTAGATCGATGGAAATGTGCAGTAGAGACAGGAAGTGGATGATGCAAGCATGGACCAGAATGAAATGCAGAATAGGTTTGCTAAAATAACCCTTTAGTAGCCAGGTACACCTGTAACCCCAGCATTTGAGAGGCTGGGGTAGGAGTGTCCCAAATTCAAGGCCAGCCTGGACTACAAAATGTGTTCAAAATTAGCTTAAACTGCAGAGTGAGACCTTTACTAAAACAAAAAAAAAAAGGCTTGTATACAGCTCTGCATTTTTAATTGTACATTAGCAGTAGTTATAGAAATTGGATTCCATCTTCATTCTATTCTCTGCAGAACTCTACTGGGCTCCCTATGCAAGGTGAAGAATCAGAATTAACTAAGGCAGTCCAAGATTGCTTTTGTACTTTATGGCAAGGAATTAAAAATGGAATATGACTGATTTATTGATATTTCATGATGTGAATCTAACATCTGAATCTTCAAAAGCTGCATCCTCAGTGTCTTAGTTACTTTTCTCTCATTGCTGAGACAAAATACCCAACACCCAAAATTAAGGAAGGAAAGGTTTATTTGGCTCACAGTTTGTGGAACTTTCTGTTCATAATCGTCTGGCTCCAAAGCAGGAAAACATATGGCAGAGGAGCACAGTTCATGGCAGCAGAAAACAGCAAAAGTAGCAAAAGCAAAAAGGGAGGACCATGGAGAAAAGACTCTTCCTTTATATTGTATGTAGGCCACACCCATCCTCTGGTGAGTATAGCACTCACATCCATAATCCCAGCATTAGACGATGAATCAGTCACAAACTCTAGAAGCCTGACCTTATGACTGCATACAGCTTTGTGGAGACAGCCACACACAAACCATAGCATTCTGCCCCTGCCCCCTGCAAAGACTCATGCACATCCTTTATGCAAAAGTTCAAGTCCCAACTCTCCTCCAAGATATAAGACAAACTCTTACCTACCACAACTCTACACCTAAATGAAAACAGAGTCAAACACTTCCAACATTCAGTGGCACAAGGTAGACATTTCCATTCAAAAAGTTACAAGCAAGGGAATATAAAAGAATGAGACCAAAGCAAGTCCAAAATCTAGCAGGGCAAAAATTAAGTCCTGTAGTTCCATGTGGAACATCCAAAGCAATCTGTAGCAAGTTGTGAACTCCAAAACATTTACAATGGCTCCACTCATATGGCTCTTCCAGTGGTAGTAGCTCCTGTAGCTTCTCTCTTGGGCCCGCTTTGCTCCTTCTTTGAAAGTTTCCTTAGATGATCCACATTTCTGGATTCTCCAAACTTGTGGGGTCTCCACTGCCATCTTTGAGTTCACCCTCACAGCTTCACATATTGCCCCCTTAGGGGCACACTTTCTGGGCTCCCAAGCCTTCTTCTGAAAGCCTTCTTAACCTCACAACTCTTTTTGCATTCTGCATGTACCTAAAACCGGCACCACATGGATGATGCCAAATCTGCTGCCAACTGAAGCAGTAGCCAGGCTTTTTTCTCTTGGATTTAGGGGTCAAATGCCTGGATCACTGAGCACTGTGAACCTGATTCTGATGAAAAAATTCTCTATGCTGCCACCATTCTAGAACATAGTGTGGCTGTCACCATTCTGAAACATGGTGCTCTGTGGCTTTCTCCTCAAAGCAGTCTTTCACTTTTGCAGCTTTGAGGCTACAAAGGGTGAAGACTTGCTGCTTCTTGTGATACACTCAGGCTACCTTTTATATTCTGTTCTTTCTCGGCAATCATGATCACCTCAGCTCTAATCTTTGCAGTCCACAGCTTTACCAGAGCCTCCTTTCTCACCAAACTTACAGTGTTTTAAATTATTCTGCTGGAATCTTTGCTCTTGATTTGCAACATAAATCTGGCTAATAGCCACTCCACTGCCCCAACATTAGACTGCCTTGAAATTTCTTCTGCCAGATTAATTAGTCTGCCACTCTTAATATCAGTCTCAGGCAAAGTCTCTGGACACAAGCAAAATGCAGACAGACTTTCTGCCAAGCCATAACATACATCATATGGAGTCCAGCACCCAATGCAGTCCTTTTTCCTAGCAAAAACCTCCCAAGCCTGGACTTTACTGGTTTTCTGGTCTTCTGAGCACTGATCAGAATCTCCCATACAGAATATCCTAAGGCATTCCAGTTCTACTCATTCAGGCAGTATCTCAGAACCTTTCCAAATGCTTCTCAAAAGCCATTCCCAAAAGCTCTTGAACCATATGGTCAGATGCAGTCACTTCTTTAGTACCAAATTACCAAATTCTGTCTTGGTTACTTTCTTTTTCTGTGTGTGTGTGTGTGTGTGTGGTTTTTTGAGGCAGGGTCTCACTATGCAGTTTGTGCTCACCTTGAGCTCACTTTGTAACCCAGGCTAGTCTCAGATTTGCAGCAATCCTCCTGCCTCAGCCTCCTGAGTGCTGGGATTACAGGCATGAGCCATCACGCGTGGCTTTGTGTTGGTTACTTTTCTCTCAATGATGAGACAAAATACATGACACCCAAAACTAAGGAAGGAAAGGTTTATTTAGCTCACAGTTTATGGAGGTTTCAGCCCATAATCAGGGATGCAGCTCCAAGGCAGGGTGACATATGGCAGAGGAGCAATATTTCATGGCAGTGGAAAACAGCAAAAGTGCCAAGAGCAAAAAGGGAGGAGTATGGAGAAAAGACTCTTCCCTTATATTGTATGTAGGCCACACCCACCCTGGGGTGGATATAGCACTCACACCCATAATCCCAGCATTGGACCATGAATCAGTCACAAATTTTAGAAGCCTGACCCTGTGACCATATGAGGCTTTGAGAGGAGGGATCCAGACACAAACCATTATGCTCAATTATACTGATGGATATGTTGCTACAAAAACAGAAATTCAAATACATTTGTCATTTCAACAGGAATACAAAATTTCAAGCTTCGAACAAAGGCTGATGAATGAAATAGAGTTTCGCTTGGAACGTACCCCTGTTGATGAATCAGATGATGAAATCCAACATGATGAGATTCCCACGGGCAAATGTATTGCTCCCATCTTTGACAAAAGACTCAAGCATTTCCGGGTTACGGAAGGCTCACCAGTCACGTTCACCTGCAAAATTGTTGGGATACCTGTTCCAAAGGTAGGGGTAGGTGGCCAGCCAGTTGACCAACCAACAACAAACAGAACTATAGACAGTGCCTTTAAGAAAAATTATTCTCTAATGAAGTATCCACAGAGGGAATGAGTGAAAACCAATACCAAAAAATTAGCAAAACCCAGAGGATCTCACTAAAAAGAGACATCAGGAATAGGATCATTAAATAGGCACCAAATAAATTACACTTGTTAGAATTTTCATAAAAGTTTAAAGTATATTTCTTCATCATGACACTACATATTAGGCTATCAATTTTCTAACCATCAAACTCATCAAATTGATATTTTTTCATTCTATTTAATTCTTGTTGGATATCCACAGGGTGCCTGTTGTTTTACAAAGTGAGCTATATTTGTATCATTATCATTAGATTGGTAAATGCCAAAAATGTCATATCATTATCACAGGCTGCTGAAAAATCTTATGAGTCACTAGATTTTTTGGCAGTCTGCTGAGAGAAGGATTTACACCTGGTGTGACAGAAGCCCGGGACCTCTCTACTCTACTTTCACAAACACTAGCATGCTGTTGTCATCCATGGTGAGACACCAGGAAAAATCAACTGCGGCCAGCACTTTATCGCCCTGTCTTTGAGATATCTCCTTGACACATGCAGAATTTAACCATGAGAAGATACATATATTTAAATCTGGATTAGAAGAAAGATTTAGCAAATTAATCTTAACCTTGTTCTACTTGGTATTAAATAAACCATAGCATCATTTCATGCAAGGTGAGCTATTTCAGGTGCTGAGATTTGCAACTGCAGAAGACTTGAGCTTGTTAGAATACAGGGAACGATCCAGCCTCTTTGTTTTCAGTTTTGCCTCTGAACACGCAGTTGGTCTTTTGCATAGCTTCTAAACTAATTATAAGCTATAATAAAAATAGTCAAAAGCTTTATTTTAATCCTGAATTATATTGAACTTTTTACCTAAGTACTGTATAGGTACAAAGGAGGGGCACATTACGCCATCATTCAACTCTGTTTTAGAACTTTTCCAAGCATTTTCGAAAGGGTGAGTGGTGTGGAGAGCAGGCATCCACCCTTCCCTCATCCACCGTCTAGTTCTTTACCCTCCGAAGACAAAGGGAACAGCGTAGGTTCACGTGCACTATATTTCACTTCAGGTGTACTGGTTCAAAGATGGGAAGCAGATTTCTAAGCGAAATGAGCATTGCAAAATGAGGCGACATGGCGACGGGACGTGTTCTCTGCACATTGACTGCACCACCAGCGACGACGACGGCAACTACACCATCATGGCCGCCAACCCCCAGGTGCGTGCGCACCTCTGAGGGAGGCGCACTTGACGCAGGGGGTGAAGAAGTGCGGGGGACTGAGGATAATGCCTGTGTGGAACGAGACTACTGTGACTGTGGAACGAGAGCATAGTATCACAGCTCAAAAGACCAGCAAGCCTCCGAGTCCTCAACCCTTCAGCCCTTGCCTTAGGACACTGGCACGCTCTCTTCACTGCGCATGCGTCCAGATCAGCTGGCTAAATCTTGCTTTTCCCCGCGCCCCATCATTAGATTTATCCTTTCTTAAGTCTTTATCAAGCAAAGTATCATAAACACAGATTAACAGCCTAATAGATCTGTTTATCAACTCACTGACTTTCTTGAAGAATCTCTCTAAGTCATTCTATCAATTATTCTACCGAAGAATGACTTATCATTTTTGGTCTTTAGAGAATAAATTACTTCAAAGAGTTTAAATGTCTTTCAAACTTAAAATATTCTTTTATCTTTTTCATACTTTTTAAATAACAATTGTAAAATCATAATCTTCCATTTGCTTTTTCTAAATAAGTCCAAGTCTCAAAATTCCCCTAATACATAAGGCAGAATAAGTATCTTCAGTTACTATTGGGATGGAAATTTTGTAACTATAATTTCTATGCCCCACTCACATTTCCTATGGCAGTGTCAATTTTGATGAGTCTCTTGAGGAAAGTATTAAAATATTTGACTATGCTCTCTGCATTGTGACTGCAAATAACATTAATATTACAAAAATTCAATTTGTTTTGTTTTGTTGAGACAGAGTTGTTCTATAGCCTGAGCTGGCTTCAAACACATTTGTAATCTGCCTGTGTCAGCCTCCTAAATGCTGGGATTATAGATAAGCACCACCATGCCTGGATCAACTGTATGGGTGCATGTGTGTGTGCGTTCTGTTCATTGCTCATGTTAAAAATTAAAATCATCACAGTAGTCTTAAAAATTTATCCCTCTGAGCTGGGCATTACGATACACACCTGTAATCCCTGCACTCTGGGAGGCTGAGGCAAGAGGATGGTAAGTTTGAGCCCAGCCTGGGCAACCTAGCAAGACCCTGTCTCCGAATAGAAATACAAATGTCCTGGGGATTTAACTCAATGCAAAGACCCTGGGTTTAATCTCCAGTACCAAAAAATAAAAATTGTCCCCCTGGAGTATTTGCAGTCAATTATATTTTTTTCATTCCTCAAAAAAATTTCATTCAAGGAAAATTTTCATGTTCTGATGCCAAAAAAAATGATTACATAAATTGAAAACTTTAGATTTTTTTCTTGTTTTAATTTTGTTTGTTTTCTGTTTCTCAGGGGAGAATGAGCTGTTCTGGCCACTTGATGGTACAGGGTATGCCCATTCGTAGTCGACTAACCTCGGCTGGTCAACCTCACAGGTAAAGACATTAAGAATCCCCCAACCTATGATCCTCTTCCCTCAGTCTCCCTCAGTGTGGAGATCACAGGCTGACTCCCACCTGGGCAACTTAGCAAGACCCTATCTCAAAATTTAAAAGGGTGGGGGGTTCCCTGGAGACATAATTTAGTAACACTTCTGGTTTTGATTTCCCAGTAACCTCAAAAAAAAAAAAACACCCCCATTTCTGGGACCCTCCCACATGCCTACTCACCACATGAGTACAGAAGTCATTGAGTCTATAAATTGTGTGTGTGTGTGTGTGTGTGTTATATACTTGATATCAACCTTTGACCTTTCTTTGGACTGAGGTACACTTTTTTATTTTGAGACAGAATCTGACTAAATCACCAAATTGTCCAGGTGGGATTGGCCATTCTCCTGTCTCCCAGTCTCGCAGACTGCTGGGATTACAGGTGTGCACCACCACTACTAGTTTATAAATTGTCACATAGAGGTAGAGCTCCACCTGCAACACCAACATCATCTAAGAGCTTGTTGGAAATGAAGAATCCCAAGCCCCACTCCCAGATCTACTAAATCAAAATCTGCATTTTAACAAAATCCCCAGGTGATTTGCAAGCACCACAAACTTGAAGAAATGCAAGTCTTTGGCACAACTTTAATGGCTCAAAATTTGTAACCATTAGTAGCTCTGTGAACATAATATATAAATCAGGCCCCTTGTATTAAATTACTATCTCTTCTATAATAAAGCCAGGGATGCAGCTCAGTGGTAGAGCACTTTTATGGCATGTTGAATCTCAGGGTTCAATCCCCAGTATCACAAAAACAGACCATTCGACCTACCTTTATCTGTCATGTGTATATAGATCAAATATTTCATTGTTCTTGGTGCTCTTCCTCTCATTATGCTAACCACTAAGAAGAAAGACTTTGCCCTTGAGTCTTACGGTGCCACAAAGTCTTAGCAAAGCATTCCATAGTTGCTGACATGGATGAATTAAATGTGACTTACCAAAGGCACAAAAATAGTGACCCATGTTTCAGATACAATATTTCATCACCATTGCAACTATACCCCCCCAAGAGCAGCTGTTCCTCTTGGTCAGTCTTACCCAGTTTAAGTTCGTGGTTATCCTGCCATAATTTATAGCCAGGTTAAATTTTCTTACTCAAAGACAGAGATTGCAGCTGCTTTGTTCTGGGTAATAAACTGGAGTTTTCTTCTGACACTCACTCGAGGTTCAGATTGAATACTGATTTATTTGTTTATTTTTATGCCTTTTGAACAACTGGTCAAACCTGTAGCAACGGAAGCTGAGCCACTTAACCCAGTGTGACTTCAGAGTGAAAGAAGCTAAAGCCTGTTTATTTGATTTCAGATCTCACAAAAGAATCCTGCACTATATGAGATGCTTATCCCATTGAGTTTTTTTGTTAACATTAGCTCCACATTGTTATTAATTATTTATTATTGTTGGGTTTTAGGGGTATAGCAAACCCTTTGTCCCTCAAAAAAAAAAATCTTGCCTATGTAGTCCTATAGCCATGCCTACATGCCTAGTGCTAAAAGTTTGTAAATTCATGTCTGTGGTTGATACCTGAATATGCTTGCTTTAGGGGAAGGTCCAGACTGCAAGAAAGAGACAAAGAACCCCTTCAGGAACGCTTTTTCCGACCACATTTCCTGCAGGCTCCTGGGGATATGGTAGCTCACGAGGGACGCCTCTGTCGCCTGGACTGCAAGGTAAACTTACTACCAGTCCTTAGTTCCACATCTGTCAGATTTGTTTGAATTTGGGGGGTTTTATGGGGGGGTATTTACGTGTTGGGAGTTTTGTTTCCTGTTTACAAAGGAGCCCTAGAAAAGGGAGAGAGATTCAAGTGTTCAATACCATGCAAAATTATTTCATGATATTTAAAACCATAATATCTGAAGAAAAATTACATTGATATTATATCCAGTTAACTTCATGTTTTTAGAAGACAACCAAAGAGATGATGTGACTTGTACATCTTCTCTGTGATAACCAGAAACCCTTCATGACTATGAAGCCCTAAGTGTGATTTTTGCATCCTTCAAGTGATTGTTATGAGCTGTAGTCTCCAGGAAAAAATTATCTTCCTGGAAATATAGCAGTTTACAAGAGTGGAAGAGGTTTCTCCTACTAACCAACCTCCATCACCTTTGGTAATTGTTTCGACTGGAAGCTAGGTTTTTGTTGAACAGGACAGAGGTCTTCTAGCAGGTCACCCTTTCTGTCTCAGACAAAGGTACAGAATGCTATAGAAAATAGATGTGCAAATTACTGAAGATTGAGATTATACATTCAAAAGAAGTCCACTCTTGTAAGTGGTTCTTGTTCTCCTTGGCAACCTACAGGATATTCTTCTCCCACTAAACTCTCAAAAATACCATCCATCACCTGGGTCCCATCCTCAGCAACTCTGATTTAATATTTTATGTAGGAATCAGGATTTTTAAACACTCCCCCATGTGATTATAACATGCAGCAAAATTTGAGAGCCCTGGTTTAATATCTGACCTTTTGCTTATCTAACTCTCACTTGTTAGGTATGTAAGCAATGTGTCATCTCTGATATTGATGCCACAGGCCTATGTCATCTACTTAGCTTAATTCTCATGTATTCTAACCTACAGTATAATCAAATAGGTTAACCATGACTCAAATTGGGGTCTGAATACCCACAATTTAAATTCATGTAGCCATTCATTCAGACCTCTCTTCTCCTGAGGCTGCAGGGGGAAGTCCTCACCAGTCCATGTTTTCTCTCACTATATATTTGGTGCCATACATGGGTGAAGAATTCAGCCACTGAATAAATCTGCCTGTCATCAGCCTGTCATTTGCCTCAGCTGTTCTGTTGTTTATTAGGTGAGTGGCTTACCGCCCCCAGAGCTGACGTGGCTGCTCAATGGCCAAGCTGTGCTACCAGATGCCTCCCACAAGATGCTGGTCAGGGAGACAGGGGTGCACTCCCTGCTCATCGACCCCCTCACCCAGCGCGACGCGGGAACCTACACGTGCGTGGCTACCAACAAAACTGGGCAGAATTCCTTTAGTCTGGAGCTCACCGTGGTTGGTAAGGCTTGCTGCTGGGACCCCGAGATGTGACTCCCTTCCAAGTTGTTGTGCAGATTCCTTAGTCCTTTGTCCTACAAACTGTTTCCACCCTCACACACGTTCTACCTTGCTTTCAGAGATTTGTAGCAATCCGAGGCTATAATGTGGCACCGTGCACATTTAACACATGCACATACTGAGCTATTATAATCATTCGTTATCAGTCACTTAATCAGTTTATTGACTCACTAAATTCCAGTTGTCTGCCCTACAGTGTGTCAGTCCAGGAATGTCCTGGGCTCTTTTGTCCCCCTAATCGCATCAGTTTCCCCTCTGCCCAGCATCCTTCTACCCATTCTCTGAAAGCCAAACTCAGTGGCACCACCCAGGCGAAGGGGGTACACCAGCCACAACTGCTTCCTCCTGTCCACCTCTGTGTCTCCATGGCACTTAGAAAAGGAGACGCTGGAGACTTTGGACTCTGAGGTCGGAGACTGGCCTGTTACGCGGCTCTCCAGCGCCTGCCGTGGTGCCTGGACATGGAAGGTGCTGAGCAAATGTCGTATCCATGACTAAACAAATGAGCCTTGCCATATGAAATGGTGTGAAGAAAAACACAGTTGTGTCTACAGAGAATAGCAAGACATCTGCCCACCCCGGGGGTGGGGGGTGGGGGGCAGCTGCAAGGCAGTAATCCAGCCAGAATTAACACCAGAGCATGGGGATTCTGGTGTGGGACCTTCTGCTGCTGTCTGTGTGGCCCCTAAAGGAAGTGAGGGTGGCTTCTCTGTGCCAACTCAACTGGCAGTTTCCCCTATGTATTTTTTTCCCTTTTCTCACTCTTAATTTTTTTCTAGCCAACACACAAGAAAAACTCATTTTGCAAGGATACATTGATTGCAGGCTTTGACCTTTTCTCCACTATTTTCCTAAAACGTTAACTTTGGAACTCTGATCTATGAGGTTCTGACCAAAGGAAAAACCTCATTGGGAAGTATAATTCCGTGTTTTTAAAAATAATAGTACAATTCTGTAAGTATGAGACTTTTTTAAAACTGAAAAGTTTGGGGGAAATTAATATAACTTCTATGAAATAAACTCCTCCAGAAAAAAAAAAGGATCAATTTTAAGTACATGGAGTATTGGCCAGGTATGGTGGCACATGCCTGTAATCCCAGTACTTAGGAGCCTGAGGATTTTTGCAAGTTCAAGGCCAGCCTGGGTACATAGTGAATTCAAGGCCAGGCTGAACTACAAAGTTGAGACCCTATTTAAAAACAAAACCAAAGAAAAGTACATGGAGTATATTGATTCTCCAGAGTTACTGTTGAGCAATAAAAGAAACTCCTCTAATCTCGCCATTCCTAGCATATATATCTCAGGTCTGTGACCCCAGGGTTGTATCACCAGGGATGTGCAGACATGGTGGCCCATTTTTTGTCTTTGCTTTTGTTTTTTTAACCATTTTGGAGCTTTTTCAAGGCTGTGCCTCACTAGGAGGCACTAGGTGAGGCAGGCTCGTGCCCACTCTGCTGAATTCCACAATTGTGAGTGTGAGGAGGGGGCCTCAGGCACTTGCTTTTGACAAGAAGCTCCTTCTCTTGTTCAGCCAAAGAGGTGAAGAAAGCACCAGTAATCCTGGAGAAACTGCAGAACAGTGGCGTCCCCGAGGGCCACCCCGTGCGGCTGGAGTGCCGTGTGATCGGTATGCCCCCACCCGTGTTCTACTGGAAGAAGGACAATGAGACCATCCCCTTCACCCGGGAGAGGATCAGGTAAGGCAGCCGCCACTGCACAGGGACTCAGGGCCGCCACCCAGAGAACCCTGCAGCCTAAGGGCCAGCCACTTTCCCTTAGCGTAGTGCTCTGGAGGTTCATCCATGTTGTTGTGCAAATCAAGAATTTATTCCCATTCATTGTTGGGTGATAGTCCATTGTATGGCTGTCTCAGAGTTTTAAATTTTTTAATTTCTTTTTATTGTTATTCTGAGACAGGGTCTTGTTATGAAGTTCAGGCTGGTTTTGAACTCACTATGTAGCCCAGACTGGCCTCAAACTGGTGATCCTCCTACCTCAGCCTCCCTGAGTGCTGGGATTACAGGAATGTGCCACCACGCCCAGCTGGTTGTTTTTAAAATAACTTTAAGGACCCAGTTTCCCAAAGTAGTTGGCTTGATTTTTCCTGACCAATCTTGTTTCTTTGCAATTTTAGTTTTATACCACCAGGGGGAGAGCAAGCAGGGGCCTCTGTGTGCAAATTTTCCTCTGAAAATTATTTCTGCACAGTAAACTGACTTCATCCAGAATTTTGGCAATACATATATATCTCCATAGTCCTTGGTCCTTGGCTGTGTAAGAATCACGGGGAATGTCTTAAAGCCGTATGTCTTGGGTGCCAGCCTGAGATTCTAATGTCTTTTGGCCTGGGGCTGCAGTGTGGGCCAGGGCTGAACAGTACTGAGGCAGAAGCACAGAAAATCGCAGGCTGATTTCCTCCTTAACAGCACTGAGCCACACACTGCATCTGCTGCTGGTGGCAGGAGACACCACTCCGAACCACTGGTGCATCTACCCGTGGGCTCTCAATTTGCTCTGCTTCCCCATCATTTCCTGATGCTGTTCTTGTTGAAACTTTCAACCATGTTTGGAAAGAGGCATTTCCTGCACTGTAGTTGTGAAAAATGGGGGTCCCTCTGGTGGGGCGTGAACTTCATCCAGCAGAACAGGGGCAGTCAAGAGGACAGAACAGGTCTCAGCCTCAGCTATTCTCCTCTTAGTGTCACTCGGTCCATTGCTGCTCTTCTGTGGCTCTGTTTTGGAGGTACTAGGGATTGAATCCAGGGCCTACTCACTAATCTACACCCTCCTCCCTTTTTTTATCTTTGATTTTTGAGACAGTTTCACTAAGCAGGTAAATTGCCCAGGCTGGGCTCAAACTTACGATCCTCCTGCCTCAGCCTCTCAGAATGCTGGGATTGCAGGTGTGTACCACCAGACCTGGCTTGTGCCTTCATTTTACCTGTGAATTTGCCTTTCATGGAGTTTCCCTTTTTGCCTTTTGGTAGGAAAATCTCTGAGAGTTTCCCCTAAGCCCTGAGCTTGACAGAGATGATCTTGCTTCCAGATACAATATGAATATATTCTTCCTTTTCTGCAGCATGCACCAGGACGCAACAGGGTATGTCTGTCTCCTCATTCAGCCAGCCAAAAAATCCGATGCAGGATGGTACACGTTATCAGCCAAGAACGAGGCTGGCATTGTGTCATGCACTGCTAGGCTGGATATATATGGTAAGTGGAATGTCATTAGCTGAACATCTGTGTGACGGGCAACTTTAAAGTCATTTTAAAGGCGCATATCTGTAATCCCAGCACTCGGGTGGCTGAGACAGGAGGAATGCTGCCAGTTCCAGGCCAGCCTGGGCTAAATATCAAGTCCTTGTCTCAAAAAACAAAAACAAAACCCAACAATAAATAAGTAAATAAACGTTTAAAATCATTTTAAGGATAAGTGTATATGTTTCCATAAATGAATTGAATGTGTTATATTTTCGAAGTCATCTCACCCCAGTTACCTCTGGGTTTTTGTATATTTTTATGTTTTGCTATGAGCTTAACCTTCCTCCAATAGAGCCTCCAGTGCTAGGCAGTTGCCAGTCATTCCACAGCTTCTGCAGCATCTCCCCACTGCCATGGGTCACGTATTGGAGCTGCCCACTGCTGTGACCTGTCAGCAGAACTTTCCAGACTCCACTCATTGTTTATGCATCTAATGCTGTATGTTGCTGCAATCCACGCACCAGACTTCCCTCTTAATAGAAAGCTGTACCGCCAGTTATATCAAGCAACACTGAGTGGTACCATGAGTAACAACATGAGACCCCTGCACCCTCCAGGCCCTGAGATTAATGTAATCATTCCCTTCATCTAAATGCTGAGCCAGCTGGGTGTCATAGTGCACACCTGTGATCCCAGCACTCAGAAAGCTGAAGCAGGAGGATTGTCACGAGTTCAAGGCCATCCTGGGTCCCATAGGGAGAACCTGTCATTCCTTTGAGCCTTGTCCCTAATTTTCAAAAGAATCTAAGTAATTAATCTTTATTAATGTGTTATGTACTCCATTTCCCTCCCTTATACTTTTGAACATTAACTGTTCTTTGTTATATGTGTTCCTTAATCCAAAAGAATGTTTTCCTCTTTCTTTTAAAAAAATTGTTTAGATCAGGAAGTTTTATATTTATAGCTGAATTAACAGATTTACTAATTGTAACAAGCCGGGGATTTAGCTCAGCAGCATAAGCAACTGCGTTGCATGAGTTCAATACCCGGTACCTAAATAAATAAGTGTAACAAATAGGAGTAACTGTTGAGAATCTGAGGACCCTGATATTTGGAGGTGAACACCAGTCACCTTCTTCATCTAGGATCACACAGGAGAAGGCTTGGCCTGCCATTTTCCCTAGGTCTAATTTTTATAGGAAATGTATAGATTCTAGTTATTTTTCCCTTACCTTTGGACTCTGAAAAAAGTTCAGCTGTGAGAGAAGCTGGAAAAAAATCCAGAAGAGGCCAGTGAAGGTTTCTAAATCTAGGCTAAGTAGCTACTGCTCCCCAGCCTCCACCAGGTCTAAGGACCATGGGTCTCCAAATGAGAAGCTCACAGGCTGAGACAAGCCCTGAAACTGAGGGCTCTTAGCCCATCGCTGCCCTGCAGAAGCTAAGTTCCCATCCAGTTAGTAGCGTTCATCTCTCCTTTTCGAGATCCTGAGTCCATAACAGCAAATAGGGGGCGCTGTTTCCTCTGTTAGAGCCTGGGGTGAGGGAGGCGGATTTAGGCTAGAATGAGTTCTCTATCCCTCTTCTCCTCCACCACCATCACCACAAGGCAGCAAGCTCAACACGCTGGAAGAAAGGCTTCTGGCCAGGGTGTGGCAGACACTCTCTAGTATTCATGAGTCCCTGGGTTCAATCTCTCCTCTCTCTCTCTCTCTCTCTCTCTCTCTCTCTCTCTCTCTCTCTCTCTCTCTCTCTCTCACACACACACACACACACACACACACACACACAAAGGAAGGGCTTGGAATACTAGAAATAACCATCCAGATAAGATGTTGGAGAGAGCAGGGAAAGGCTAAGAGATGATCTCTAAGTGGAATCAGTGTAGGTTTTGTCCTCAGTGTGACTACTTCCTAAACTCGACTTTCTCAATTCACTTAGTGGAACTGAGACTCCAAGAAACTGATTCAAGATACCAAAGTCAATGAAAGACTAACTTATAAATCAGAATGCCAAATAGGAACACAGTTTTCTAGGAGCCAGTACCCTAGTGTTCCCCACTTTCTGCATTCCCTTCTTTAATCAAGGTCTACAGAAGCCTAATCCTGTGATTGCTTGGTAATTTCTTGAATCAAAAATAATAACAGGGACTGCACCACCTGAGTTATTTCATCCAGGTAATGCTCAAGCCTAAGAATTGTGTCTGGGGGCAGGAATCATATCTGCCTTAAAACTCTCATGGTGAATATAGAAGCTCTAATAAATTTTCTCTGTCCCTGAACCACAGTTGGTTACAGCTAAGTTACATTTCAGTCTTCTTGCCTTAACTTATTAGCACCTGATTGATTAAGGTGTGGGTAGGTAGGTCATGGCTACATCCAGTGGTTAGAGTGTGGAGTAGGCAGTTCTGTGATGGCTGAATCTATCTTCTTTATTTTTTCTTTCCGTTATTTGAGACAGAATCTCACTATGCTGTTCAGGCTGGGCTTGAATTCTCTATGTAGTCCAGGATGGCCTCAAACCCATGCCAATCCTCTTGCCTCAGCCTCCCGAGTGCTGGGATTACAGGTGTTCACCACCATGCTCAGCTTGACCCCAACTTTAGCTTCCACAGGTGCCTCCTCCCGAGGTGCCCTCCCCAGAGTGTCCACAGGAGATTGATGCCAGGCCAGTGAGAGGGAATGATTTGGAGAGATCACCCTACTCATCCAGCCTTCTTTGTTGTAAGAATTCTAATCTCTTACTGAGTTAAAAATCACATTGATTCCCAGTACAAAAAAAAAAAAGTACAAAAATCACAGGTTTTAGGGTTTAAAAGTTGAAGAGCTCCCTAGCCCAGTTACCCCTAGGCTTGGCAGGGAAGGCTCACTGCTTACTGCCGAGTGTGGGCAGGAGGATGGAACACCCTCCTTCGGCACAGGTGCCGCACCGTAGTCCTCTGACCATAACACATCATCTGCTCTGTTTTCCAGCTCAGTGGCACCAGCAGATCCCGCCGCCCATGTCCATCCGGCCCAGTGGCAGTCGCTACGGATCTCTCACCAGTAAAGGACTTGATATTTTTTCTGCCTTTTCATCTATGGAAAGCACGATGGTGTATTCATGCTCCTCTAGTGTAGTGGAGAGCGATGAACTTTAAGGCTGTCTGGATCCCTGCTGTGGAAGGGAGTGAACTGTGGAGGGGGAAGGAAGAGGAGCCAGATGCAGTGGTTTCCAAGCGATTGGATTTGAGTTGGTTCCCACGCTGCTGGACCTGTGGCAGGAAGTGCTTTGGATAAGGAGGCTGGAGTTTCTTGCGCTCTCTTTTGCAGGATGGCTCAAGGCTGTGCCTCTGAAAGAGTCCAACAAAAATATGAGCTGACAATACAGATGAACTGAAGATGTCATACTACTGCCACCCACCACTGTGAGGGAAGCAAGAATGGCCCCAGCCCAGTTGTGTTAAGGATGCTTAGGCTCTGCTAGGAGCAATGAGGGGCCATGTATCTGGGCAGAGACAAGTTAGACGGTAGTGACCATAGACGTAACTAATTCACCTGACAATGCAAAGGAAAAAGCTGGGGAGGTCACTGTCACCTTTCACTGACTACGTCTATGGTAGTAGTTTTGGCGACTTCATTACATTAGCTTCCACTTAGCAGTAGGAGGTCATGCCATGCCACTCACACATGTGGTGCACCACTTCTGATTTGCATATCCTGCATGTACAGAGCCAATATAGTAAGTGCCAAAACATGCTTGAGATATGAAAGAATCACTGAAACACTCAATATTGCACAGTGTACTTATTCTGTGGTCAACACAGTTGGCCCCCAGCCTCTGATGTCTGCACCATTTTTCTTTAGATGGTGACTGGTTTTTCTTGTTTCTGATTTTGGATAACCCTAGACACCAGAACTAAAGAGTTGTTAATAAATCAATCAGAAAACAAAAAATCTTCCGTAGAGTCACTTTTAAAGTTATCAGCTTCAATTGCCACTTGCGAAATGTGCAAGAGTCATCATCATCTGTCCATAGAATACCACCCCAACGTGCTCCCTCCCCTTCCCAAAAGTCTGGAAGCTTAGAAATCAGGAAGGAAAGGTGCAGACAAGGCGGGAGTGATGCGAGAGGGTTGGTTTTCACTTCCCACAGCAGAGTAGCAGTTGTGGAAAGAGGAGGCCTTTTAATCGCTGTGAACTGCTTTGAGATCGTTGATCAAATTGTGTTTTCTACATAGAAAACAATATGCTAGCTGGAAAAGTGGAGGGAAAGGGGAACAAGCTTCTTTCATCTAACCTATCTGTTCAAAACTCAACTCTCAAGGAATTTTAGAGTCCAGTTCATGGCAATATCCTTAGTGTCCAGGAGAGTACCCAGCACAAAGTAACCATTCAGAAAGTATTTGCTGGATAAGTGAATCTTATATTAGACACAAAAATCTTTAGGTCCCACACCAGTCCAAACACTGCACTGACAATGGTCGTTACAGCACAGTTTGCTCCAGGCTCACCAGGGAAATAACTAAGGTCCTGTTACCAGTTTCCTCTGCTCAGATCCCTGGTGTTCTGTGTGTCAGGCCTCCTCAGCTGGCATCTTACATAAGCAAATGATTTAGATAGATATAGTAAATGCTTGGAAAGGCTTCAAAATAATTTCTTTGTTTCAAGGCAAGGGTTTACAATATAAAAATAAATTCATTCATTCAAAAAATCACGTGTGTCTACTCTGTATAAGATGCTCTGCCACAGCCTGTGGAAAATACAATGGTGTGATTAAGATACAGTTCCTGCCCTCAGGAAGCTTATGCTCTGACAGAGGAGGGAACTGCATGGGTGGGTAGAATGCTGCTTCTACAGACAGAGATCTGTTCCTAGGAGACTGAAGTTTCTAGTGCTCATCGTCCTGTTATTTCATAACTTCAGAACTCTTGTTTTCAGTCCTGCTTAATATAACAACATACCGGAAGTTGTATCCAAAAGATTTCAGTCATTACTCAGCAGAATTGTTAGACTTTGTTTCCTTTTCCATATATGCAATGACAGTGGTAAAATATAGGCAGCTTTAATGGAATTGTGTACATCTCACAGAGTCCTGTAAAATGTCCTATGTCTGTGTTGACTTCTACTGTATAATGAAATCTCTCATAACCAGAAAGCACTTCCTAACTCCGAGATCAGTTTCAGATTGTACATCAGAACACCTCGTTCACCTGCACTTGTGTAAATACTAAACAGTTCTGCCTCGAAGGGCCATTGTTCATCTCTGTACATCTTCGTTTTTGTGAATTTTCTTTATTTTTTTTCAACATATAACTAGGATAAATGTTATTTTTGGACACTAGATGACGCTGTCTCACTCAAAATATAACAAGCCTAAAAATTCCTGTAATTGAGCTACTGGTTTGTGTTGATGCAGGGCTTCTTGGCCTCAGCACTATTGACTTTGGGGCTGGGTATGTCCTTGTGGGAAGGGGGCTGATCCTACGCATTGTGGGGTATTTAGCAACCTCCCTGGTCTCTGGATGCCTGTGGCAGCTTCTCCCCATCTAATGTCCCCAGCCATTGCCATATGTTCCCTGGGAGACAGACTAGCTCTTTGCTGAAAACTGCAGGGTTATACAAATAGGCACTCTGCTTTAAGAATTCTCAGAGAATTCAACTAGAATGAAGAATATTTGGGTAAGACAGTTCAGTTCTGTTATATGTTTATTTTTGACATATCCAAAACCAGATTCATCATCTTCTCTTTCGTAAACCAGCTTAATGAGTTCTAGTAAGGGCGCCAGCACCTTCCTCACAGTCCAAATCAGAAAACTCCAAGACACTTGGTTGCGTCCTCTGTCCCGTGAGTCCAAACACCCTGTTACTTCCAGCACTATCATCCCTCTCCGGTTCAGACCTTCCTTTCCACTTGCCCCACTGCAGACTTTCAGAGCTTTAATTTCCCTGTCTTCTTACTTCACACACTTCTCACCAGGCTTCTTGCCCCTTGACCTGCCACAGCCAGCCAGCACAGGTCCCAGCACCAGGTCAAAAGACCTGCACCCCAGCATCCCACAAAAGACTCTCTGCGGATATTACTCCCTAACCTTCAAATCCCTAATGGCTACCTGGAGCCACCCCAGGTGGGCACCAGCCGTTCTGTTCTGTCAGCTCCCACCAGGAGGATGCCAAAGCTTTTCATCCACCTCTCTGCAGGAGCCTGGCTCCAGGCCTGCTTCTCTCCACCTCTCCCAGGGGCTCCATCCCCAGCCTCCACCGCAGAAACCCTCCCTGTCCCCCACAGTCCATCTCAAATGCCACTGCCTCTGTGACATATCTTCTGACTCCCCAGCTCCCAACGGAATAGAATCCAGTCCCTGCAAGTGTCTGGGGTCCAGAGGGAGAGAAGCTCCCCCAAGAAAGGGTTTTGAGGCGAGCAGGGCCCCTGCCCAGGCGGACTGCTGCTTGCACTTAGGTTTTAGCTCTTGTTGGCACTGACAGGGTCTGAAATTTGCCTTTGTGCCTTGTACTGAGTATGTTCTCAATAAATATTTATTAACCTAAATTGGATTTAAAATCGTGTCTAAACTGGCATGTTTCTATCTGGTGTGAACCGAATATGTGAATGATTCTCTCGGTCCCGGCTTCTGGGTACAATCTCAGTTGGGGGGGGGGCGTAAAAAATCCCAGCACCAAGGACGCTCTCCAAATTAGTTAATTAGCTCAGAAGTTGGGAAATGGTTTTCTTTTTGTTTTGTTTTTTGTTTTTTTAACTTTCTGTACTAAGAATTGAACCTATGGTCCTTTCACTGAACTACATCCCCAACCTTTTTTCTTTTGGAGGTTCTAGTTTCGGTGTTTTGAGATAGGATCTTGCTACGTAGTCCAGGCCATCCTTTGTCCAGGCCATCCTTGAATTTACTATGTAGGACCAGCTGACCTCAAAATAAGTCGATCCTTCTTCCTCACCTCCGGAGTGCTCGGGTTATAGCCATATGCCACTGCCCTATGATACAGGCATTTTTAAATACACGGTATTTCTGAAAATGACCCAGGTAACTCCAATGAGCAGTGAAAGTTGGGACAAATCATCTTATTATTGTGAATTAATCACAGAACTTTCCCAGAAAAGTCAGAAGGAATACAGATGGCCTAAACCTATAGGATTGGCATCCAAGCAGAAGGTACTGGCACGTGTGAGGCACTGAGTTCAGTTCTCAGTACCATGAAAAAAAAAGGATTGATTATTTTATTTTTATGTTTATAGAATCACAATTTGTAATAGTTAGATCTTAGAAACAACCTAAATGCCCATCAACTGAAGAACGAATAAAAAAGATGTGTTATTTTTTGTACAATGGAGTACTACTCAGCCATAAAGAAGGATAAATTGGAATCTTTTAGAGGTAGGTGAATGAAATTTGAACCCATACTCATAAGTGAAATAACTCAGACTCACATGTGTAAACATCGTGTCATCTCACTAGTGTGAGAAGCTGAAAGAAACAATATATATATGCATATATATGTATATTAAAAGATAATTAAAATACTTGTACTACTGATTTTTGTGAGTTCATTGACGAGAAAGGAAAAAAAGCCCCAAAATGGCCAGGAATATAGCTCAGTGGCACAGTGCCTGCCTGGCAAGCACAAGGTCCTGAGTTCAATTCTCCATACCAAAAAAAAAAGCCATTGAAGAGAAATATTTGTGTTGGTATTGTTCAGGCAATTGAATGCAGATGGCTTGTGCTCTGAGTGAATGATTTGGAGATGACAATGAGCAATGTATGCACATTGTTGCTCTCTGATTGACATGTTTTGAAATTTTCTTTTATTTTTTTCTCTTTGAAATAAAATGGATTAAAAAAAAAACTATCACCAGGTTGCAAACTCAATGCATGCCTGGAAAATAGAAATAAGCATATACATTGATTTTATGAGACCCTACTGTCTTGTGCTACACTCATTAGATAAGCCCTCAGAGGAAGCTCAAAATCCTATAAAAATGAGCTATGAAAAGGGAAAGTTGATGGCATTTCATCGAGACCTTTGTACCATAGCAGTCGCATAGAGTCTTCTCCACAACTTGGTTTGAAGTAAATGGAGAAAGAATCAAAATTTACAAACAGGGAAGCTGGTTTAAACGTATCCTTATTTTTTTACCCCATTGCTTAACTTTTGTATGCACCCAATGAGAAACAAAATGCTCCAGAGACAAGGAGAGGGCCAGGGATATAGCTCAGCAGCATGAGCACCTGCCTGGCAAGTGTGAGGTCCTCAGTTCAATTCCCAGTATCAAAAGAAAAAAAGAAAGACAAGCAGAAGAGAGGGGTCTGGGAGGTACACATGGCAGAAGGTAATTCCCAGAGGGGCCAAACACTGGCTTTTGTTGGCACAGATTCTCTTGGATAACCCTCAAATGGCATGTTTAGCCCTCCCTATATTTACTTGTAAATTTGTTCTTCAAAACTCAGAATAGGGCCAGGGATTTAGCTCAGCAGCACAGCGCCTGCCTGGAAAGCAGAAGATTGTGAGTTTGATTCCCAGTACCAAAGAAAAAACAATGTTACATCCATGTCACCTAGTTCTGATTTCCAAGTGAATCTAGAAAAGTTCAGCTAGTTTGTGGCAATGAGATCTGTATTACACTAAATTGAATTATGGCTCCTAGAACAGGAATTCAGACAGAGTAGCTAATAATAAGAAAAAAAACCCACTTCCTCCTCTTTTGTGTCTATGATGTGACAAAGCTAAAGTGTCCATTGTTCTTTCCACCTCTGTGCCTCATTTTCTGTTCTCCTCCCCTGTGTCCCATGTTCTGTGATCCCTGCTGCTGATCACTCCATCTCCTCCCTTCCCCAAGGCCCTGCAGGATCTCTACAATCACTTAACTCCAGCCTGTGTATCCAGGTTTGTTATGCAGAAGAAAACAACACAACTGAATGCATTCTGGATGCTTGAGCAGCTTTTAATTTCCCAGGGGTGCTGTGTTTTTAAAAGCAATTGCTTCCTCACTCCCATCAACTTCTTTCTTTAGTTTTGTTTGTTTGGTTTTATTGGTTTTTGTTTTTGAGATAGGATCTTGATACGAAGTTTAGGCTGGCCTTGAACTCACTTTGTAGCCCAGGCTAGCCTCAAACTCGCAGCAATCTTCCTGCCTCAGCCTTCCAAATGCTGGGATTACAGGTGTGTGCCACAACATCCAGCTGACAGAATTTTTAAAACATCAAGCCATTGTGGGAGACACAGGAAATTGAGTCAGGTCCAGATCGTTCTTGCTGATTACAGCCTCTTCCTCTCTCCCAGCTCCTCACACAGTCTCAGCACCCCGCCGTTTCTGGGTGCTAGGTCTGTTTGCATAGGGCTTTGAGTTGGTTTTAAACTCAAAGCTGCCAGAGAAACCAGTAAGCAAGTTGATACACAAAGGCCTTTATTCAAGGTCCTTAGGAACTTGAACTTAAAATATTTCCTCAAGTGATTAAGTTGAAAATCGGTGCACTTTACCAGCAAGATGAACAATTATCCTGATTCCCTTAGAGCCTGTTGAAATACTTGGCCTTTTCTTGCTTTAAGTGAATCCTTGTTTCAGAGAGTCCATTTTTGAAACATCCCTTGAGAAATTCCAAGTGTCTTCTAAACTTTGACATCATCAGCACACTTACAAAGTTGCTAATGGGGTGTTTTTAAAAACTCTGTGTAGTGCAAAAAAAATGCATATTTGTTAAAAAATATGTTCACCTCTTGTTTTGTCTAATTATATCAGTTGGCATACTTGAACCGCAAACAAACTGCATTTTGTTAACATGTAAATAATAGCCACTTCAAACCCTAAAGAGCAATAGCATTGAAATTGCAAGAGCTAGATAAAGAACACACTTTTCAATCCTCTGAGAATTATGCCATAAACGCTGAGAGTAAGCATAAAGAAAATGCCTATACTACAGAGGCATGGAAACACTAATTTATTAGATTTTAACATATAAGTGAATAGAAAATGTTTCCCTAATAAGAAAAGTTAAAATATTCAATATTATTTGACTATGAATGTTTTAAGGCTGAAATAAGTATATGTTTTTTTAATGTAGAAAATAATCATCATTTCTAGATTACTTTTTGATGATGGTTGAGTCTACAAACATATTTGACATAAAAGTGATTTCTATAAATTATTTTTATTCAAAATGTATAAATTGCTATATGGGTTTTAATATGGTTAAGATATTTATAGTGATAACTATATTTGGTTCTTCCTAAAATATCCAGCAAATCCAAAAGATGTCTCTCACAGGATATTCTTTAACTCACTAAGGTACAAATTAGTTCTTAAATACTTCCTAAATGAAAACAGACAGACATATTTAAAAATAGAATTTCAAGATGGGGGCAGTTTGGGCCAGCTTAGATTGGAAATAAAGATATGAGTGTGGTTTTGTCATACTAAGAGGTACATTAATATTTACATGAAACATGGATTCTCTTCACATTTAAAAATACTTGCATGGTAATAAGTATGATAAAAGTATGCCACTCAATGTTCCAAAACTCCAAGAAACCTGAGATTTTTAGAGATTTAGTGAGTAATCTATAAAGAAGAACAGAATTTTTGTTGTTTGTGTATGTGTTGTTTTGTTTTTTGTTTGTTTTGTTTTTTGATACTAGGAATTGAACCCAGAGCCTTATCATTAAGCTAAATCTCCAGCTGTTTGTTTTTAAACTTTGAGACAGGGTCTCCCAAAGTTACTCAGGCTGGGCTCCTGCCTTAGCCTTCCAAGAGTGCTGGAATTACAGGTGTGCCCCACCACACCGGGTTAAGAAGCACATTCTTAAAATATTCCCCGGTGACTGCTGTAAGAATCCAGTGAGCCATATATTCATATTGATTACAGTAGTCCCTACATGAGATTACTGAACATTATTATGTCTACATAGTATAAAAGTCTTTGTTACATTATTTAAGAGCAAAAATCCTAAAATAATTCCAAAAAATTTTTTAACACAATTGCATTCTTTCATCACAATACTAATAAATTGTTTTATTTTTTCAGTATTTTTACTTCAAAAATCTCTTGTTGCATATAATTCCAGCACTTGGGCTGATGCAGAAGTATCACCATGAATGGGAGCCCAGCCTGGGTTACATAGTGAGTTCAAGACCAATCTGAACTACATAGCAAGACCCTGTCTCAAAAAAAAATTTTTAATTAAAAAGATAAAATGAAATAAAGGTACAATTTTTTCTTCTCTGATTAATTGCCACTTTGTTTCTGCAAGCCTTATGGTAAGTTTGTAGACTTGCTCTCTCACTTCACTTCTTCCCTAAGACAGTTCCTTATTTGTAAGAGTTCTTAGGTGAAATTTAAAGGAAATTTTAGTAATTCAGATGAATAGAAAACATTTTCTATAATTTTTTCTGGAACTCTAAGGAAATTCTTTGTTTCTTTAAAGTAAGCAAAAATCGGATACATTCCCAAGATGGCAGGTAGAATAAGTAAGTAAATATTTAGCAAGAGTTTATTTTGAGACTGGCTCACACAAAAAAAAACTAGTAATTTTTTAAATTCCAAGAAAAATACTTAAACTCTTCTTCACCAGCCAGGTGTAGGAGTAATCCTATACCTGTAATCCTAGCACTCTGGGAAGCTAAAGCAGGAGAATAGAAAGTTTGAGTTCAGCCAAGGCAATTTAGCCACTCAACAAGTCTTTCTCTCTAAACAAATAAATAAAGGACTAGGGATGCCACTTAGTGTGAAGGCCCCAAGTTCAATCCCCAGTACTGCCACAAAAATAGATAAATAATTATAAACAATTCCTATTATAGAGAAATAATAAAAAGAAAAAGCCTCCAAAGTAAATAGTTACTTTAAAAAAAAGAAAAAACAGGGTGTCACTATATCATTCAGGCTGATCTTGAACTCACAATGTAACCCATGCTGGCCTGAAACTCACAGTGATCCTCCTGTCTCAACCCCCTGGGTTTTGGGATTACAGGCCTGTGCCACCACTTCTGGCTTAGTGGTTACCTTGTTTTAAAAGTTCATATTTTTTTTTCCTCCCCTTCTCGCTTTGTTGTTCCTTAGAAGGGTAGCACACAAAGGTGGAACTGTTTGGTCCTCTGATGCAAGAGAGAGACAAAAGAACAGAAAACGGAGAAAGAAAAGAGGCCTGGGAGAAAGAAAAGAGGCCTGTACCGAGAGAGCTGCCAAAGAGACAGAAGCTCCCTCTGAAGGGAACAAAGAAAAAACCTCAGGCTTTATTTGGAATAGACAGAGGTGGAGCTAAAGTGGCGGGCAGAATGACATATTGACAGCTGATTGGGGGAGCGTTGCGCACAAAAAGCGGGAGGTTCAACTTCCAGCTTTGGGAGAAGAGCACAGAAGTCAGTGCTGATGGGAGGCGCTGTCCAGCGCCATGATGACTCACACATGGGAAAAACCCATCATTCCCGTCTTCTGGTTGTTAAGGAACGATGTGTGTCTCTCTCTAGCTACTTCCTGCTGAACAGGGGTGTCATGGTAGAGGGTATGATGTGGTGCAGAATGAGCTGCCATGTACAGGTTGGTCCTGGGGGGGTTCCCTCATGACTAGAAGTTCCCTAGCTGTGAAAGCTTGTATCCTGAACTGGATAAACCTCCAGAGAAGTTTAAAAACACAGGGTTGCTACAGGCAGGAAAAAAACAATTGTGATTAGAGGATTATGATTAGAGGACCTATGATAAGCACTACTATAGGTGTCCATGAATCTAGGGAGGGCCACCAGGAGGACCATAGGGTTCTATATACCCCTTGAGCCTCTTTTCTATGTTTTCTGCCAACTCTTGGAGGTTGTGAATTTGGCCCTTGACTACACCCGACTGGTTTACAAAGAAACGTTCTTCTGCCAGCATAGCAGAGTACCACCTCCCTCCACAGTCATACATTGAAGGCATAATGGTTTTGGAGGACAAATGCTGCTAGAGAGATAATCTGATCTTGAAATGAATCCATAGTTCTTGATACTTTATAAATAGAAGTTTTTAAATTGTAAGACAACTGAGTATAGAAGTAAGCACCCATTCCAATTTGCACAACGCTTAGACCGATAGCTGAGAAGGTACCAATCCCTGCGAGGACTGTGGCTACAGCCCTGGATGACCTATGGTACACTGTGTGAGAGTTAATCTGCAGTATTTATATGACTTTAGATTTTGCTCATAGTGTCACTGCCAGTGTGCAGGAGCCCTGCCGTGAAGAACAGAGACAGGTGAATGATCCAAGCCCACAGACAAAGCATTGTCCACAGGGCAGGCACATAGGGCTGGTGATGTTTGTTATCTCATGTATATGGGTACATTATTCAAGAAACCCCTAAGGGGCCGGGGATTTAGCTCAGCAGCATAAGCACCTGCCTTGCAAGTGCGCAGTCGTGTTGGATCCCCGGTAACCCTCCCCGCCAAAAAAGAAACCCTACCATAGATGTCATATTGGTTTGACCTCAGTGGAAGATATAAGAAAGATTTTTTGGCCATAACTGTCCTGGTGCTAAAGTTAGAGACCTGATAATTTGTGCTTACACTTATGTTTGAAGGACTGATATCTCCCAGGTGCTGGATATGCCATGTATAAATCCTGTTGCAGGGGCAGGCAAAGCCAGCAATCAGAAAGGTCAGTTGTATTGGATCCCTGGAGGACAGATTAAAAGAATAGGTATGTGTTGTGGAGGAGCTGTGGTATGGGTAGGGAAACTGGAGCATAGCAAGAGGGCAAGGATGAAGGAAAGAGCTTCAGTACTACTGAGACTGCATGTCAGGGAATAACTTTTTGTGTAGAGTTAAGAACATGTAGTTTTTTGCTGGGGATTTAGCTTAGTGGCATAAGCACCTGCCTGGCAAGTGCGAGGTCATGAGTTCAATCCCTGGTACTGCAAAAACAAAAACAAAACAAGAACATGTAGTTTTTGTAAGACGTAGGTACCTGATGTAGTTAAAATCCCCATGTTTGGCTTTCTGGGAGTACTGGGAAGGTTTGTGGGTCCCTGATGGTGACATGTAACATCTGATTCCCAGGTATACTTGCCTGTCTAGGTGATATTAATAAATATATGTTTATCATTAGTCCAGAATCAGTTGAGCCTATGGATTCACAACCCTAGTCAGGGCAGTGGTAGTAACTGGCATCATAACAGGATGAATCATGTGGGTTTTCTGGACAGAAATAGAATCTAGGACTATTGGTTGTAAGCACAGTATTACTGTCTAGATCTTTAACACAGGCCAGTGCACAACACAACAGTAGAATGTGAAGTTACCTGAGGTCCAATTGGCCTGAGCTATGACAGTGTGGGTGTAGCCCACTGCTCCTCCATGTTTTGTGAGGTAGGAGTCATAGGTTGAAGGTGGGAATGGTTGTGATCATGTCATTGTTAGAAGAGTGAAGATCAAGGCCAGGAAGATATGCATGTCCATAGCAGTTAAGAATGGTTAAGCCTGAGATAACTGTTAGGCAGAGAATTATGAAGGAGATCTTGTATATGATGTGAAAATCACCCAGAAAGATCACTCAGAATCCTACTGCAAAAAGAACTAATAAAATGTAAGGGACAAGGTACCAGACAGGGTAACAAACCACTGGTCAATCAGAGAGTGATGATCATGAGTCCTTGATAAGATGAAAGTAGTTAGAAGTCAGGAGCTGAGATAACCACTTAGGAGAGATACGGCCAGAGGAGTCTGTAACCGTTGGACACTGCTTAGTCTGGGTGACGTGGAACCAGGATGACAATCCAGCAACCTTGATCACTATTGGAGTCGCAAGGTAAACCAGGTAAGGTCCACTCCACTTAGGTTATAATCCTGTGAATTTAGAAGATTTGATGTAAATTAAGTCTCCTGGAGATAGTGAGGGTTCCAGCTTGGCTCCTTCAGAGGGTTGTGGGAGACAATGGTCTGCATGTTGACACAGTAGATGTTGAAGGAAAGTAAGAATTGGGATATAATCTGCCAAAGGAGGAAGATCTTGGGAGGCAGGCAAATTATGAAGTAAGAATGGTCAGCCATACTTGAGTTCAAAGGGGCTCAGGAAAATAGGGGCTTGGGGAAGGGCTCTGAGCTTGGTTAGCACCAAAGGAAGAATCTGAGGCCCAGGTTGTTGTAGTTCTAGAATAAATTTTGTGACATGCATCTTAAGGAGCCCATTTGCTTTTCTCTACCTTCCCTGATGACTGTGGATGACACGGGATGTGTAAATGCCTCCTCTTCTCCTGGCTCCTCTTCACCTTCCTTATCTCCTCCTGCCACTGCCCCCCACTCCAAAGTTGCTCCTGCCACGCCTCCCTGTATCCTCCCCGCCCCCCCCTTCGCACTCAGGCCCTGCCCCCACCTCCTCTTCTGCCCTTCCTCCACCCACACCTTCTCCTCCACCCTTCATTGGCCCTGCTCTGCCTGCACATCTCCTTCCTTTCTTTGAGGTGGCAAGAGGAGATGAGGAAGGTGAAGATGAAGAGGAGACAGGAAGAGAGGAAAGTGGTAGTGAAAGAAGGGGAGGAGAGGATGGGTTTTGGGGAGAGGGCAGTGGGGCAAGTGCTGACAGGACATCATCTATGGGATCTACGAGATTGGCAGGGGTAAGGGTTTCAGGAGGAGGGGGCTTGGGCGCCATAGAGTAAGCCAGAAGAACCTGAGTCACTGTGCAGGCCCGAAGTAGGTTAGAACATGCCCGGAGTGCAAAAAAGTCCTGAACATATGGGACCTCAGGCCATTTGTTATTATGATAGCAAAAATCATTGAGATCCTGGAGGATATCCAGATCAAGAGTGCCCTCTGGGGGTCATTGATGGTCATTGTCTAAGGAGTAGGCTAGCCACATGGTTTGACAATAAAAGATGAGAGGGTGGGGTTTTAGGCCAGTGCATCTAAGTGGCTCAACAAGCAGCCAAGAGGAGTGTGTTTTGCTGGGCAAGACAGACATTGCCCATGATAACCAAAGTGGAAGTGAGCCAACAGGCAAAAATGCTGAGTCGCACTCCCTGAAGGAGTCATCACCCCAGCAGGGGAATACATCAGAGAGAACAAGAGCCCCACACCCAGGCCCAGCTGTCGTCGTCACGGATGGGATGGGGGGTAGCCCCAGAGGGTGAGGTCCAGTAGGACGAGAAAAAAAAGTGGGGGTTGTCCTGATGCAGCACTGTAGTTTAGGAGACAGGAACCAGGACCCCTGAAGGGAGAGTTGGCTCACTTGCATGGACCTACAAGGATTGAAGGGTGGTGGATGGAGGCCAGGGCAGCAACAGCAGAGGCAGAGAGGAGAGGAAAAGAAGGGGTAAAAGACCGTAGGGGAAGAGGACTCCAACAGGGGGCAATCCCCAGAAGTCACACAATCTTCCCCACTCAAGTCAGGGTACCATCTATGTGGTCCTCTGATGCAAGGGAGAGAAAAAAGAGAAAGACAAGAGGCCTTCGCTGTGGGCACAGGAGGGCTGTGCTCGGTGGTCCCCAGCAGCAGTACACGGCTTAGGCTGCTCAGGATGACGCTCCAGCCACTCTCACTAGGACAGAATCCATTTTAGGATGACTGGCAGACCGTGGCCCTCACAGCCGAGCGCATCTTTGGGTCCTTATTTTAGCATTGTCAGCAACATCAAGCTGACAAACGACATGCAGAGGCACAAAAGTGCACGGACTCACCCCCTGCCACCAGCCCCCACCCATACACATGGGCACAGGGGCACACACACAAATACACACCAACACATAGGGAGCCACACAGCACCCGCAGCAACGTCATTCGGTCAGAGTTAAGAGCTGCCTATCAACGCGTCCCACTTTCTCCTGGCGAGACTTCCTTCCACCTGAAATCACAGCCGGCCCCACGAGGCTCACAAGCCTTTCCGTGTGAGGAAGCTGCAGTCCTCTCATTCTCTCAAGTACCTTTTTGATTATTGAAATCTTCGTGGAAAAGCCATTCTCACGGCCATCCTAACGGTGAAATGTGGGAATTATGTAATAGTACAGTTCGACTCTTGCTAGAAAGCAGCAGACAGAAGTCAGGTTGCATTTCTGTTTCCTTTTATTCCTGTTAAGACATTGTGGAACTGAATGCCGAGATATCCTTTAAGCCAAAACGTGTGTGAGCATGAATTATGCCCTGGCTCAGAAGGCGTCTGCTGCTAGATTCCGGTAGATCACATCACTGTGTCCCTAGCTACATTTTCTTAAAGGCTTGATAAAGTTGTGTTTTGTTAGGAAATGTTGTGATTTGAGAAAATAAATAAAAATTTAAGCATCAGTATTTTATTTAATTGGATGCTTTTTTAAGGAAATTTGGAGGATGTAATGGACTCTTCATTCATTGAATAAAATTGTATCTATTCTTAATTAATTGTGGGTTGTTTTATTTTTTTTTCCCCAGTTTAGCGATCTTTGTTCTGTGAGGCAGTCAGCCAGATGTGACCACAAAAGGAAATACAGAAGGAGCTCAGGAAAACCAAGTTTGCTCTACCACTTGGCCTTTATGTTGTTGCTGTTGGTGGCACTGGGAATTGAACCCAGGGCAGGGCTTTGAGCGTGCGAAGCACACACTCTTGATCCACATCCCCGATGGTCCTCTGTTGAGATTCCTGTGAGACAGGCTAGGCAGGGCCAGATTGGCTAATGTGAGTAATTTTGGTTCTAAACTACCAGCGGGTCCCTAGTGCCTGGGGACTGTCTATGGGATTAAGGCAGATCAGTAATACCAGATAAAGTTCTGGCTCTGGATTGCCACATCAGTGCATCAAACTTCCTGTTACATTTTGCTTTCTCCAAGGATTGCCTAGCCCCAGAAGGGAAGTCTCTCCCCAGTGAGAAAAAACATTACAATGTTAAAACACCATAATAGAGCTAGGCAGAGCAGTAGACACCTATAATCCTAGCACACTGGGAGGATGAGACAAGCCTAGCCTAGCTCTGTCTCAAAATGAAAATAAAGAGGGATTGGCATATAACTCAACATGAAGGTCTTGGAGTCAATCCACAGTACCAGTAAAAAAATACTTTAGAAATAAAACATCATAATACATAGAAAATATGAAAATATAAACAATATACTTAGGCGGTATGTAGGATGGGTATGCTTTTGCTGCCCAGTAGTTTGAGGTTATTTGTTTTGATTTGGTTGTTGGCTTTTGGTTTTTGTTTTTGAGATAAGGTCTCTTGGGTCTTGCTATATTCCCCAGGCTGGTCTGGAACTCCAGGGCTCACATGATTGTTGCACCTCGGCCTACTAAGCAGCTGGGAATGCCACATTGAGTCTGGCTCCCAGTAGCGGGGGTTCTGTTGTGTCGTTTTTTCTTAGGTTTGGTTTTGTTTTGTTTTTTCCAGCTTGGACATTTTGGGATACACTACTAATTTAAAATAACAAATCCCAACTCCTTTGTCAATTCAGAAAAATACTTCTTAAAGTTTGTACCCTCCAGTATATTCCAAAAAAAGAACCAGGCTTCCCAGCACTCTGGTAGGCTGAATCAGAAGGATTCCAAGTTTGAGCCCAGCCTGGGCACTTTAGTAGGACTCTGTCTCAAAATAAAAAATACAATAAGGGGCAGGGTGGACTGGAAATGGAACTGAGTATGAAGGCCTTGGGTTCAATACCCAGTACTGAAAAGAAAAAAGAAAGAAAAGAGAGGTGTAAGGGAATATATTAATGCATAACAATCTATGTCATCATATATTTATGTTCAAGATAGTCCATATATATCTGATCTCATAAGGACTTTGAAAACTTTTCACCCAGACACAAAAAGAGAAATCTTTAGCCATGTGTGGTGGTACATACCTAAAATCCTAGACTTGGGAGGCTAAGGCAGGAGGATTGCTGTGAGTTCAAGGCCAGTCTGTACTACATAGCAAGACCCAGTCTCAAAAAAAAGACAGAAAGAAAAGAGAGATCTTCAATGATGTCCATGCAGAGAACCAACTCCAGCCAAATTCAGCCCAAAAATAGCACTTTGCTTTCACTGTAATGTGACAAATTTTGAGCAAACTGAGCTTTAATTATTGAATCCTGCAGCCCTATTAACATGACACAAATACATACCAACTAGTTCATGTCAAAAACAAATGTTAGAGCTTCATTAGTAGAAAGGTCACCTCATTATTTGAAAAACTGGATGCATAGGTAGCCAGGCATGGTGATGTATGCCTACAACCCCAGCACTCTGGGAGGCTGAAATGGGGGCTCACAAGTTTGAGGCCAGCCTGGGTAATTTAGCAACACAGCAAGATGCTGTCCCAAAATCTAAAAAATTTAAAAAGGGGAGCTGGAGATCTAGTTCCATATGAAGGCCTGGGTTCCATCCCCTAGTGCCATAAAAGAAAAAAGGCGGAGTGACACAGAGAGGGAAAGAAGAGAGGAAAGAAAAGAAAGGAACATAGCCTATTGAGTCCTTAAAATTTACAAATGCAAAGACTAGGCAGGGGGCTGGGGATTTAGCTCAGTGGCATAAGTGCTTGCCTTGCAAGTGCAGGGTTGTGAGTTCCATCCCGGTACCAATAAAAAAAAAAAAAAAAGACTAGGCAGTCAACAAAACCAGTTCTGAGTAATGAGGTGAATGGTGTCATAGTAAGTATTGTTTAATTAAGTGCCAATTTTCAAACTTGGCAGCCAATTAGAATCACCTGAGGGAACATTTACATATCTGGAGTTCCTGACTCAACTTTGAATGGTGGCCTCAGGCTTGGGTGCTTCATGAAGACTTCACGGGAAAGATGCCTATGAGCAGTCTGGATTGACAATACTGGTTTAGGTGGCTTTTCCCATCTTGGTGGCCCCTTTGCTTGTATATGGTTCTTCAATGCTTGTGACCTTGGAGTCTGGAACCTTGACCTTCAGCTGGTATGGAGAGCCCACATATAACAATTGGGTTAATTGAAACCTGCCAGGCAGGTCTCCCTTTATGTCTCTCAGGACCCATCTACTGGTATCTACTTTTACTACACTTTGAAGGACTCAATCACACTATGAGACACAAAAGCAATGAGTGCATGTGTCCTTGGCTGCCTAGCCAAGGACAAGGATGACATGTAAGCCTGGGTCCAAGCAGATGCTTGATAATATCTGTTAGTTTGTTGAGAAAAGGGAGCCTAGGTACAAGAACAGAATAAAATACTGCAAATTTGGGGTCACTTGATAATGTAAACTAATAACGTGTAAAATAATTAGTCTCTTCAAGTAATTTCACACTTGCTTTTTCTGAGCTCCTAATTTATACATCACAATGCATGGACATTTTAAGGAGTTTTATCAAACACTGAATTTAATCATTTACTTTTTTCCTCAGTGTCTTTCCAAGGAACGGAAAGTAGTACATTGACTAGGGTGGAACGCTTAGGAATTTGGGGTCTGGGCTTTAGCTCAGTGGCATAAGAACCTGCCTGGCAATTTGGAGGTCATGATTTCGATCCCCAGTACCGCAAAAAAAAAAAAAAAAGATTAGGAATGTGATAAGAACTAAACTACCTCTAGAAATTTCCAAAAGTCAGAAACAAGCAGTTAAAGTCTCACTATTTAAGAGACAAATTTTTACTCTTTTGTGGAAGTGCGATCAGAGAAGGGGAGTATGAGATTAGAACCCCATCCCTGTAATTAAACCGTTTTATTTCATTAAGAAAGTTCTATTATAATTCATAGCCAAAAAAAGACATTTATTGAGTGGATTTCCCATGCAAGGTCTTGTACAAAAGCCATAGGGAGACAACAAAAAATGCAATCTCCTTTCACACATATTTATAGTCCAGAGAGGAAGATGTGACACCCTGCCTGAAAAATCACTAAAAGATCTTCTCTGACAAAGATACACTTGCCAGCATTAATTTTATTCATTCCCAAACTCTACATACAAGGGTTTGTGGGAGTGCTAGACTAGGGTCCCTATGTAGTCCAGTCTTACCATGTAGCCTGGCACGTCCTCAAACTCATCTGGATCTTTCTGCCTTAGCACCTCACCTCTACCCCGAGAGCACTGGGACTACTGTGTATCCCACCATGCCCAGCCATGCAAGGACTTTTGGTTTGTTTGTTTTTTCAAATCCATTTTATTTCAAAGAGAAAAAATTTTCAAAACACCACAATCAGGGAACAATAATGGTCGGTACATTGCGCATTGCCATCCCCAAATCAGTTACCCAAGAGTGCAAGACATCATGCAGGAATTTTTTTTAATGAAGCTTTTTAGGGGACCTAAAAAAAAGTAAATTAATGTGCTCAAATAGTAAGTAAGGCTACTGCCTAAAATCCTGCCATGGACTCCAGTGCACAGTGCAGAGTGAAATGTGCCTGGCTCCATGTTCCTCAAGTGTGGCTTCTGCAGCTGTGTTGCTGCAGGCTGCCTTAAGGCCTCTCAGAGTTGGAGTCAAGAAGGCAAATATTTTACTTTTTCATCTGCAGTGAAGAAGCAAAGTCTTGAGCCCTCCCCGATTTAACAGACACACATGATTTTGAAAGCTTAGGGTAGCTTCCTATGTTACAAGCTAAGTGAATTTGGTAATTAGGTATAACTAAGAAAATAATTTTGATGGAGACCCTCTGTAAATAAATTGCAAGTGTATATACTATGTTTTGTATCCATAATAAAAGAATTTGGAAAAAAAAAGAATTTGGAGGATGTTATTGTAACAAATTCCAAAGGCACAGAGAAGTCATTAGAGCCCTGCTTTTCCTATTCATGAGCAAGACATCCTCTACATGCATCCAGTGTTGGCGACCAAGTCACTCTTCACATTAGTGACAGGTTTATTTGTGTAAGGGTAAAGCAAATTTATAAAAGTAATTCAAAACCACACCACATTGATGATTATTTTGTTCCTGTTTTGATTAGCCATGATAGTAGTGACTTCATTGCTGTTCTTATGGATTAAAAGGAAATTACATTCACAAACCATTTTTTATTTCTCTCAGTGTTCATTATAGATATGTGTGTACATATATATGTATATCTGTATTATGTACATGATTGCTATACACATTATATTTAGATACTTAAACGGAATTTAATAGTTGGTTTAGTAAGGAAAATAAAATATTGAGGAACTCTATTATCTTGTTATTTAAAAGCTAAATATTATTTGGGATATTTCATGTTCTTAGCTACCAAAAATATACATTTCCAAGTTCACAAAGAAAACTTTCCAATCAATAACTCGTACTCTATTCAACTATTACACAACAGCAATTTACCGATTGGTGGGATAAGATTTAATCATTCCGAATCTTTGGCCTTTAGTTCCATCAACAATCAGGCAGGATTTGGCATAAAAAACAAACCCACATAGTTTATATTTTACAAAATCTCTATTTTAATAACATGTATACAGTTTGAAAAATAGAGCATTCATGCCAGTGTATGCCAGGGGAAAAAGAAATCTGCCTCTAATGCATGCACACGCCATATGCTAAGTATAAATGCATTTAAGCCACGGGAAAGTGTCTGTTTCAAGCATCCACAGCAATGCCTAAAATAACTTTAACATAACAGGACAAGCTTGCAAAGTTTAAGGTGATTATTTCTCTTGAGGACTGAAAAAGCAGTAGAACCTATCTTGGGTTTTTTTATTTTCCCTAAAGCTTGTTTTCCTTCAGAGTACTCCAGAAAACGGGAATGAGACATTATTCTCACAACCACCAAAGTCACTCAAGGCATTCATTAGTGAAATCTATAAAACATAGAATAGAAAGTAGAAGAAACGCAAAAAAAAAAAAATTACTGCATCCACAGTTCTGAGAATACGAGTGAAAAGCAGCCTGGACGTCTCCTGGTTTTATTCCCAGCCCCTGCAGCTCTAGCTGGGCATCTGAAAGGGCTCGGGCTGGAAGCCAAAGAGGCGCGGGCCGCAGGGCTCGCTCTCGGCTGGCAGCTTGGCGCCCGCGAAGGGCAGGTAGGGGTCGCGACTGAAGTGCTCGCAGTGCAGGCCGACCCAGTCCCGCTCCGAGCCGAAGCGCTCGGCCTCGGCCAGGATGCGAGTAAGGGCCATGATGTAACTCAGGGCCATCTGCAGCGTCTCATACTTGGACAGCTTTTTATCCTGGCCCCACTGGGGGACCACCCTGCGGAGGCGGTCGAAGGCCGTGTTGAGCCCCTGCATGCGACGGCGTTCGCGCGCGTTGGCCGCCAAACGCCTGCGCGCAGCACTCTCCATTCGCCCGGGCCCGGCGCACGCGCCTGCGCACTGGGCACCGGCCGCGCACGGGGCCGCGGAGCGCGCTCCCGCGGGTCCGCAAGGCTTGCAAGACTTCATGCCAAGCTTGGAGCCGCGAGGGGCGGGGTTCTCAGCGTAGGGTCGCGAGCCGAGCGACTCACGTGCGATCGGTCTGTAGTGGGGAGTGCGGGATTGGCCTGCTTTCCTGCCGGATGACCCGGTTGATGTCGCTTCCCTTGCCCAAATGAAGGGACCTGGAGGTGGTCAGGAAACAGTCATTTTCCCAGCGTGAAGCTGTAAAGACAGGAGGAAGACTTCTGGCGGCTGCAGAGTTCGCTGTGGCTGCTTCGCCGACCTTCGCGGTCCTCTGGGAAAGCCCGAGCCGGCCTGCCGGGAAGAGGAAATCTTTTCCGCAGCTCGGTTCGGGAAAAGCAGGAGCTGCCCGAGAGGAGAGCGCGGGCTGCATCTTGGAGGGAGGAGAATTTATAGCCCAGGGCCAAGGAGGGAACAGGTGGTGGCAGGTGGGCGGGCGTCCCTCGGCTTCCCTCTCGGCACCTTTCCGCCCTGGGAACCCAGGGGGAGGGGCGGCGCGCCGCGCAGCACGACGTTACCGCCCGGTCCGGGGGCGTCCGCGGGCCCGTCCCCAGCTAACAGCGCGCCATCTGGAGGGCCCGGCTGTCCCAGAGGAGCGGCCAGGCGGGGGCGGGGGAGCCTGGTCCATCCTTCCGCAGATCAGCGGGCGGCTTACGCGGCAGAAACTTAACTGAGGCTTTGTGTGAAGATGTTGATTTGGGCATTATCCGATAATATCAGTAGGTTTGTTGAGAAGCGTGACAATTTTGTATAAAGGTGATTTAATATGTTGAGATTTTTATTTTCTCTATAAAGTAAATTGGAACAAATCAGCGAGTTCTAGTATTGCAGACCTGGAATTTTACTGTGCAAATAATTTGACTGTTTTCTGTGAAATAATTTATAACATACAAAAGATATGAATGTGAATTAAAACTATTCCAGCTATGTATTTGGATTGCGTGAGTTCAGATGCCTAGGCAAATTAACTCGTTATCTTCTATACTTCATTTCCCCATTCATAAAATGTCTCTGGATTATACATGGAGATGACAAACTAATCACTTATTTTATATTTAAATCTAATAAAAACTAGTCGATGCACAAAATGTAAACATCTGAGTAATTCATGAAACTTTAACAAATAATTCTTAATGGAGTACTTTTGCTCCTCTCATGAAAGTGTGAAACTATTTCATACAACTTCAATGTTTCAATTGTGTCACCTGCCCTCAGGACAGTAACCAAGTATGATTTTCACTATTGACAACAAATGTATGCTTTATACAGAGAAGTCATTATTTTCATTAATTTCATTTCTTGCTCTGAAGAGAAATCAAGAGCAAAAAACCAAGTCCCAAATAGGTTCAATCCAGATTCATTTGAGGGCATTTCTGGAAGACCAAGTAACTCTTTCTTTGAAATATGGATATGTCAGCATTACAGTATTCTCCGATATTTTAATTAAATTATCAACAAGCCCTCAAAAATCAAGAGTCTCTTAACAGTGACTTGTTTCCCCTGCCGTTGCCCCAGACCATAACCCCATTGTGACTGCCCTGACTCCGAGTCCTATCTTCCCATAAATAGTTGATTAATCCCCAGCTGAAGCAATGACAATGAAATGAAGTTGAATAATACAAAGACAATAGGATGCAATTGAACATTAATGATCTTCGGCATGACAGATGTTGAACACAGGCTTTTGTAAGGAGCCACTCAGTTCTGTTACTCTGAGTCCAAACAGCCTTGGTTGGGAACAGCAGTCCTGTGATGGGAAAGACTTATTTAGTCATCAAAATGCTAATAGGGGGGGGGTTGAAGAAATCTGCAGAGTGAATGCAATTGTTTCTCCTATTCATTTATCTATCTCATCCCTCTCCCCTAAAGAATTCCCTCCGTGCTGCTCCATAGAATGTTTCCCTGCAAGGCAGCCTGTGCGCTCCGGCTGGTCACTGGTATCCAGTGTCGGTGGGCTACATGCTTTTGCAAGCCTCACAAGGTGAGGTTTACAACTCATGGACACAGCTATGTTAGAATATGAACCAGGAGATACCCATGACATAAAATTGATCCAAGGACAAGGAGGATGCAGAGTAAGACATTGCATAGAAATGGTATGACATGAGTGCTACAGAGATGCTTCTGGGGAGAAGAGGTATCAGTGTCAGGTAAGTTTGAGAAGCACAGGTACTACCTCCCACTTGAGGAGTTAAGAAGCAAAAATCTCACAGGAAAGTTTCTGAAAAGTCCTAGAGTCAAGAAACCTATTGCCTTCAGCATTTCCTAGACTTGTTTGATCACAGAAGTCTTTTTTTTTCCTCCTATGAAGATCTATTCCTCAGTTACTTATTTTATTTTGTTTTGCTTTTTTGTTGTTGTTGTTGTTGTTGTTGTTTTAAAAAAAAAGGTCTTTCTATATAGCCCAGGCTGATCTTGAACTTAACAGTGATCCTTCTGCCTCAGCCTCTCACATACTAGAATTATAAGCATGCACTACCACTCCCAGTTCCTTGGATACTGGAACCTATTCTAGGCAGGCATGGTGGCTCAGGATTGTAATCCCAGCACTTGGAATGCCAAGGTAGGAGGATCACTACAAGTTCAAGGCCAGCCTAGGATATGAAGTGAGTTCAAACCTAGCCTGAACTGCATGATGAAACCCTGTTTCAAAAAGACCAAAAACAAAACTATTCTAGCACCTTCCATTTATTTGATAAAGAGAGGACAGATACAAAGACTGACATTGTGTTTGAAGGCAGGGACCAATTTAATGACCAGACTAAGACAAGAAGTTAGATCTGCTTCCTCAGATTTTAAAGGCTTTAAACTTATATTAGCTAAGCCCCTCATTTTACAACAAGGCATCAAGAATTCACCAGTGCCCTCCCAAAGTCAGGAAAGCTACTAATAAAAGTTTCAGGAATATAATTAGAAACATAACACTTAGAAGACAGTATCATATTACAACCCTGGTGTCTGGCACTGTGCCTAAAAAGTAATAAGTACTCGATAAGTAACCCAGAAAGAATGACTACAACAATAGAAGCTGATCCAAATGAGCTTAATGAATAACCCACACTAATGAGTTGCATCCTCCCACCTATAGAGAACACAAGCTAGCTCCACACTCTGAACACAGCATGGGTTCTATGTTGTCCAAAGACTTCAAAACTATTTGGGACAGAGGAACATAAATGTCAGGCTAATTTCCATATTGAAGTTATGATCCCAACAGTTGAATTGGCAGTTACTGTTGTTAAGGTTTGTAGGAGGCTGCTGATTCCTGCTAGGCTCCTGTACTGGGCCCAACAGACTGATCCAATATGGAGTCACTCTTGCTAGCTGATTGATTAACTTAGGAGCATACTCACATAGCAGATGGTCAACTGTCAGTTATCTATAGCTGCTGAGCTTTAGCCAATCTTAGGCAGACAATTGATTCAAACAAGGCAAGTGCTGAATGAACTAAGTCTTGTGCCTCACTTCTGTTTTCTGTCCATAAATACTGCTTGATCTTAGTACTGGCCAAAGTTCTTTGAACCTGTTATGGTTTGGAAGGCTGCCTGATTCTGGAATTATGAATAAAAGCAAGTTAAAATCTTTAAATTGTTGCAGCTTTTTCTTTTGACTTTTATTTCGTGACTGGCCAGAAATCAAAACTGGCAGGTGAAGATACAGAGATGACAGAGGGCAGGGCAAGAGAAAAGGAGTAGAAAGGAGTAGAGAAATAAGAGAGATGCTACCTTAGAGGTAAAAATGATCAGTGGTGGAGGTTTTTACAAGTGTGGAGTAGGTTCCAGAGTAAACATTCTTTTATTACTGTATTCAAAACCATATGTGGTGGATTAACAACTGGTGGTCAATTTGTAACATCTAGCTTAACTGAATCACCATGGTGCTGGGTGTGGATGGCCCACCTGAGGATTTCACCAGCAACATAAAAAGAACTGGAGGGGAAAAAGCAATGTTTCTGGTTCTTTGTGGTGCTGTTGGTTCTTCTGTTGCTGTTGGTTCTCCTGGAGGAGATAGTTGAGTTTCTTTCCTGATATGAACCTGGCTTTTATCATCAGAGGAGCTTTGGACCTTGTTGTCGCTGGGAATGGCTGTGGTTCACTTTGGGGGAGGTCTGGTCCTTACTTTGAGCATCGCTTTCTGGTTCCAGAAGGAAAGATGGTGTGCTGTTCAATCTCCTGGGGAAGCTTGTCACATTGGCTTCCTAATATGAATTTGGTGGTTCTGATGTCAGAGGATCTCGTTATTGCTGAGGATGACTGGTACTTTTCAGGAGAGCTCTGGTCCTTACTTGAGTGCTGCTTCCTGGCTCCAGTGCAGATCCCTCGGCCTGCTGGTACAGATCTTCATCCCACTGGTGCAGACATTCTAGCTTCCACCACTGACATTTGGGCCTTCCCAGCACAGAACTGTGAAACAGACTTGCACAAGACATTGTCATGAGGCTCTAGATCTTCAGCTAAACACATATAGGACATTGCCTTGGGATTCAGGCCCTCATTTGTATTCTTTAGGTCTTTAGTGTATGGATGGATTTCCAGCATTTTTTTGTATTCTACTCTTCAGGTGACTATTGTAACATAATTCTATAAATTATGTATCTAGTGGCTGGGAGTTTAGCTAAGCACCTGCCTGGCAAGCCTGAGGTCATAAATTCAGTCAAGAAAGAAAGAAAGAAAGAAAGAAAGAAAGAAAGAAAGAAAGAAAGAAAGAAAGAAAGAAAGAAAGAAAGAAAGAAAAGAAAAAGAAAGACAGAAAGAAGAAAGAAAGAAGAAAGCTTTAAATTATGTGTCCTATATTAAATTGTTTTCCTTGGTGGGGGAGATAGCTCAGTGTGACAGCACCTGGCTGGCAAGCATGAGGTTAAGTCTGATCCCTAGTAGCAAAATAAATAAATTGTTTTTCTTGCAAGCCCTGACTATGATACCATATTTCACCAGTGTGTGGTGGCACACACTTGGAATCCCAACTATTCAGAAGGCTAAGGCGCAGGAGGATTGCAAGTTCAAAGCCAGCCTTGGCAACTTAGCAAGAACTTATCTCAAAAAGTATTGGGGCTATAGCTCAATGCTTATCTAACATGCACTGAGGCCTGGGTTTAATCCACAGCACTGCAAAAAGAAGAGACAAAATACTTCATTTTTTAAATGGATGGTCCTACCACCATTTTTTTTTTTTTGGTCTTTTTGAGACAGGGTCTCGATATGCAGTTCAGGCTGGCCTTGATCTCACTTTGTAGCCCAGGCTGGCCTCGAACTCGCAACGATCCTCCTGCCTCAGCCTCCCGAGTGCTGGGATTATAGGTGTGAGCCACTATGCCTGGCTCCTACCACCATTTTCACCACAAAAATAAATACATACATAAATAAATAAAACCTATACAACTAAAAGAGAGGCAAAAATGTTCATTCTGAAATTTTCAGAGAAAAACATGGAATATACAGACTGGGGCTTCCCTACAGAAGGTGAAGCAGTCAGGAAGCTCTGGATCCCCAAAAGAGAAGAAAGCAGCAAAAAAGATTTGGTAAAGTTTAGTTCCACTGGGGCCATATTAATTCCCACAAGTGGAAGGTATTAAGAATTTTAAAATGTGCTGCATATGTACTCAGAAGAGGGGATGTCAAAAGGATTAATATGTCGAGAGGAAGGTTGGAGAAGCCAAGTCTTCTATCTCTGCTCCCTGCTGCTCAAAGGCCCAGGGAAGAGAAAATCCAGTGCAGAGCAGAAACTACAAAGAGAAGACTAATCCTGGGATTGTGAGAAAAATGGCAACAATGTGGGAGCCCGGCCCAGGCCTCAGAAGTGATGGTTTATCAGTAAGCACAGGGAATCTGATGGGCCCCAGCGATTCTCCAACCCTCAGAGATGTCACACACAGCTTGTCAGCTGTGGTTCCACACCTAACCAACACCTAGCTAGCTGCCCTCAGCAGGTGGACTTTTGTGGTTTGAACTCTGCGTTTGTTCTTCTTGCTAAGAGATCTTAGACAGCTCTTAGCAACATGGCTAAAAGAACAACAACAAATTGGAGTCAGTATTATATGTTTTGTTTTCTTTTGTAGTAGCAAGGATAAAAGGCCTTCACCTTTTTATTTTGAGACGGGGTCTTGCCAAAGCACTAAATTGTCCAGGCAGGACTCAAACTTTCAATCCTCCTGCCTCAGCCTCCCAGAGTACTAGGATTACAGGTGTGCACCACCAGACTAGATGCCATTTTCATTTTGATATTGAAACAACCTGAGCTTGAAATATCCAAAACAGAAGCCAAAATTATACTCAGGCAAAGGTTTACTGGGTAGTAAATTTAGTGGTTTCATTATAGTTTGAGGTTCCATTTTATAGTTGCAAACACAGCCCTGTCAGCCCTTGTGCACCACTTGCCTTTCAATCTTCCTCAGTGGTAGCAGCAATCTTTTCTTAGTTACTTTCTCAGTGCTGGCACAAAATACCCAACACCCACAAGTGAAAGTGGGAAGGGTTTCTTTTAGCTCAGTTTGTAAAAGATTCAGTCCATAGATGACTGGTTCCAGTGTAAGGAGGCATAGCGGAGGGGCATCACAGAAGAGAAACTTCCATCTTTCCCTTTTTATTCTACCCAGGCTCCAAGCCTATTGGTTGGTACCACCCACACCCAGGGTGGGTCTTCCCTCTTCAATAAATCCATCATCCACACCCAGAATTGTACTAAACTGATCAATGGATTAATCCAGTGTCATACACCCATTATCCAGTCACTCCCAAAAGCCTCACCTATGATGGAATGAGGCTTTGGGGTGAACATATTTTTTTCTTTTTCAAACAAGGTTTCATTATGCAGTTCAAGCTGGACTTAAACCTCACTTTGCAGCCCATGCTGTAAACTTGCAGTGATCCTCCTGCCTCAGCCTCCCGAGTGTTGGGGTTACAGGTGTGTGCCACCACACCAGGCTGGGGCATCTAGATATAAAGCATAACACATTTCCTGCTCAGAATTATGGCCGTCCTCGGATTCCCTACATAGCTCAAGGTTGTCAAAACAATAGGACTAAGAAGTTCATACAGGATCAGCCAGACCTGTGTCAAAAGTGAATGCAACTGGTGGAAATCCAGAAGCACTGACAATGAGATGGGGAAAGATCCAGGGCCAGATTTTGATGTCCAACACTGGTTATGAAAACAACAAGGAAAAGTAGTAGAGGCTGCCCAGTGACTTCTCAACATTTCTGGTCTGTCCAAGATGACAGAAGAGGTCCAAGAAGTTCTGCTGGTGTGCATCAAATCTCACTGCACTCAGGTTGTTTGTGATAGTTCCTACAACAAAGCTGTGGTGAAAAGAGAAGTCCAAGCAGCCATCAAAATCACAAATCCCCAAACCAGCCAAGGAATGAATAGACAGCACCTATGCATATTTTATTTGTGCTAAAATAAAGCCATAAAACTTGCCCTCAAAAAATATACTTTTCAAGGTATACTTTCAAGTATACTGCTCTACTTTTCTAGTGATTTCAATCTCTGCATTTGGGTCTTTCCTTCCTGATACTGAGGTATTTGAGAAGACAAGTTAATAATCATGATGTTGCCAACATCATACTAAATGGGGAGAAGCTGAAAGCTTTCCCTCTAAAATCAAAAACATGACAAGGATGTCCACTATCACCACACCAGCTCAATAGAGTTCTCAAGACATTAGCCAGAGAGCCGGGGATGTAGTTCTGTGGCACAGTGCCAGCCTGGCAAGCATAAGGTTATGAGTTCAATCCCCAGTATCAAAAACAAACAGACAAACAAAGACACTAGCTAGAGCAATCAGGCAAAGGAAATAAATAAAAAAGGTAGATACATATGAGTCAAATTATCATTATTTTCAGACAATATTATCCTCTACATAGAAGACCCCCCAAAATCCATCAAGACTTCTAGAATTAATAACCAAATTTAGTAGTGTAGCAGGATACAAAGTCAATGCAAAAATCAGTAGTATTCTTATGTACCAATAATGAACTCACCAAGAAAGAAATTAGGAAAATAATACCATTCACAGTAGCATCAAGAAAAATTAAATACTTAGGAATTAATCTAGTCTAAAAAGCGTAAAACCTCTGTAACAAATGCTACTAAGGTATTGTGAAAAAGGAAATCAAAGAGGACATCAGAAAATGGGAAGATGTCCCTGTTTCTTGATAGGCAGAACCAATATTGCCAAAATGACCATAGTTCCAAAACAGAAAAACAGATTTAATACGATCCCTATTACAATACCAATAATATCTATTGTAGAACTAAAAAAAGATCCTAAAATTCATATGGAACCAGAACAGACCCAGAATAGCAAAAGCAATCCTGGGCAGCAAGAACAAAAAAGGAGGCATCACAGTCCCAAACTTCAAGTTATACTACAAAGCTACAGTGATTAAGCAAATGAACACAACAGCATGATACTGGCATAAAAACAGACACACAGATCAGTGGAACAGAAAAGAATGTAGAAACAACTCCAGCGACATTCAGCTATCTGATTTTTTTTTTTTTTTTTTGAGACAAGGTCTCACCATGTAGTTCAGGCTGTCTTTAAACTCATTTTGTAGCTTAGGCTGGTTTCAAACTTGCAGTGATCCTCCTGCCTCAGCCTAACCAAATGCTGGAATTACAAATATGCACCATCACACTCAGATAGCTGTCTGATCTTTGACAAAGGGCCAAAACTATGTGCTGGAGGAAAAGACGGGCCATTTAATAAATGGTGTCGGGAGGGCTGGGGATCTAGCTCAGTGGCATAAGCACCTGCCTGGCAAGTGTGAGGTTATGAGTTTGATCCCCAGTTGGGAAAACTGGCCATGCAGAAGATGAATCTAGATACATAACTCTCACCATGTATTAAATTAAAATCAAAATGGACCAAAGATCTAAATATTGAAAGAGAAACAGTTTGCTGAAGGATAAAATAAGTAAAACTACTAAAGACAGTCATAGGCAAGGACTTTCTGAACAGAGTCCCAGTTGCATAAGGAATAGTATAAAGAATCAACAGATGAAGTCATATCAAGTGTAAAATTTCTGTACAGCAAAGGATACAATCAACAGAGCAAAGAGACAACCTACAGAATAGGGGGAAATATTGCCAACTATTCCTTGAACAGAGGGTTCTATCTAGATACACAAAGAACTAAAAAAAAAAAATTGGACTCCCCAAAATAAAAGACCCAATCAAAATATGGGCAATTGAAATGAGCAGACATTTCTCAGAAGTACAAATGGCCAATAAATACATTAAAAACGTTCAACATTGCCAGGCGTGGTGATGCACATCTGTAATCCCAGCACTCAGGAGGCTGATGTAGGAGGATCACTGTGAGTTTGAGGCCAGCCTGGCCTTGAGAGTGAGTTCCAGGTCAGCCTGAACTACATGAGGAGACCTTGTCTTAAAAATTAATTAATTAATTAATTAATTAAAAATAAAATTTGCCCTTTTCCTCAAAGAATTTATAACTTATTTAAAGAAACAATAAGTTCATAGGAAGATGTCACCAATGTTAATTTTAATTTATCATTTTTTTGAAACAAGTTCTCACTTTCTAGTTCAAGCTGGCCATGAACTCAGTGTATAGACCAAGCTTGCCTTAAACTCATGGCAAACTTTTTTGCCTCAGCCTCTCAAGTACTGGGATTATAGGCATGTGTCACCACCTCCTGCCAGTGATGTTAATTTTAAATATTCAGATTGTACAGTACTCTCTGGTAGCTAAAAGAGTCACTGGCACATAATAATAAGCAATTGTTGAACAAATGGAAATCAGTTTAAAACAGATATTATTGGCAAATGAATTTTAAAAATCTAAATTCACATGGCTCCCAATTCTGGATTCCACATAGGGAGAACCTGGGACTCTGATGATCAGCTACCCTTATTTAATTTCCATTTGGATTTTTTTGAGACAGGATCTTACTACGTAGTTCAAGCTGAACTTGAACTCACTACGTAGCCCAAGTTGACCTCAAAATTATGGCGATCTTTCGGCTTCAGCCTCCCAAGTGTTGGTATCAAGCATGCACCACCATGGCTGAAAGCTAGCTTTACTTTTTTTTACCTCCTTCTCCATGAAGAGGGTTGAGGCATAGCCAGGGAAGAGTCAAAACCGGTGGTAAGTAGGAACAGGAAGCTGACCTCAGAATCCAAAGACTGAGTCTCCAAACATTTAGCATAAGTTGTTCAGCCAAGAACAAAAAAAGAGACGTTAACTAAAATAAACAGACAAGGCTTCTGACTCCGAGCTGACTCAGGAGCCATCAGAAACCTGGTGGTAACAGGAGCCATCCTTCAGGGAGCTGATGCCACAGTTTCAGAGCAGAAACAAAGCAGGTCTATGGACATTGCTTTTGGAGGCTGAGTCCCCAAAAGGGGGCATCAGCTTGAAGAAAAAGAGCAGTGTTGCTAGGACGGTTTGTCCTTTGTATGTGTCTCTCCATCTCTTTTCTCCTCCCTTCCTTCTTCTTTTCTTTCAACAATATTTCTCAAGCATCTATTATGTGCTTGACAGAATTTCAGGTACTAAGGACACAGCTAGAACAGCACAGAGGAAGCCCCAAGTTCCTGGGGAGTTTCAAACAACTAAAGATACAAAACATCAGAACAGGAGCTGAATGACACAAGAGAGCTGCCAGGGGATTTGGGGAGTTATAGTTAAGGCTGAAGGAGTCAGCAGCAAAGAAGTCCCACACAGGAGCAGGGCCAGAGGAGTCACAGCCTTTGGTTGGCAAAACGTGTGACATCAGAAGTATCAGGAAGATCGAGAGGTGATGTCACCATAGGCCAGTACAGAATTTCTCCTCCTCAGACCCTACAAAATCTCTGGCTCTGAGCTCCTAACACCTGGGACTGCCCCATATGCATGACAGCAGAGCCAGCTTTTCTGATCACACACTATCAGAAAAAAGGAAAATGCTGGGCATGGTGATACATGCCTGGGATCCCAGTGTTCTGGGATATTTTTATTTCTTCTTTTTCTTTTTTGAGACAGTGTCTCACTGTATAATTCAGGCTAGACTTGAACTCGCTTATGCACTCACACCTGACTCAAACTCACAATAATCCTTCTGCCTCAGTCTCCCAAGTGCTGAGATCACAAGTTTGTGCCACCTCGTCTAGTGATCTCAGCTTCTAGGGGGCTGAGGCAGCAGAATTGCAAGTTTGAGCCCAACCTGGACAACTTAGTGAAATCCTGTCTCAAAATAAGAATTTAAAAAGGACTGGGGAATGTAGCTCAGTGCAAAGATCCTGGCTTCAACCCTCAGTGCCACACTCACATGCATGTGAAAATTTGTATATACTCACATGTATGAAACTTTAATCTTTTGCCACATCTTAGTTAGTGGCTGTCTCGTTTGCCTCTGGGGAGCAAGAACCTGCTTTATTGCTCAGGGTAGTTTTTCCCATGTGTTGTCTCCTCCTGCAACTGGGCTGTGAACTCAATAGCCTACTGCTGTCTCCGCGAAGCTGCCAGGTGCTGGGCAGCACTGAGGAGGTGGTGGTTACTGCACAAGGGGTGCAGTCTCTGACCCTGCTGGATGCACAGACAGCAACCCACAGCCAGAGTCCAACTGTGAGTGTAACAGGAAAGGAAATGTATTAGAAGGATGGGGTCTTGTGCAGTTGGAGAAAGACCCAGGACACCACAATCCAAAGAAGGGCTGTGGAAGTATCAGCACTGCCCTGGTGACTGAGCCAGAGCTCACAAGGGAACGGGAAGCCAGGTCCGGGTCTGTGCGCTGCTGGAAAAGCCGAGGTGTCTGTGGCCACAGCCTCTGAGAGTTCAAAGGACAGATGGGGCCACTGTAGGTCAGCAGAGCCAGCAGAAGAGGGCACATGGATACACAATGAAAAGGGACAAGGACAGGTGGATTCCTTGGCACCCCTGTGACTGTCTCAAGCATCTTCAGTGAGCAGTGACAGTCTTCCTGGTCTGAGTTCTTGCAACTTCAATTTTGTCTTTGCCTTGAACTACATTTTTATTTTGAGGCAAGGTCTTGCTAAGTCACTAAGTTGCCCAAGGTCAAACAAACTTGCAAACCTCCTGCCTCAGCCACCCAGAATATTAGGATTACAGGCATGAATCACCATACCTACCTGAAACTTCGCTTTTGCCCAAGCAAAATCTAGAAACATATAGAGAAAGCCACTCTGAGAAATGAAGCTTTCAGCCTAAGTTTACCACTGGACAAGGCAGCCTAGCAAATCCTTAAGACCCATTCCTTTTGGTCTGGTTCTACACTCACAAAGCAACATCACAAGTATTTATTTATTCACTTATATTAGTACCTGTTTGAGGTACATGATGATTATAGTCCTTATAGGCAGTTGGTAACTATACACAACACAGCTCGATTCTTTTTTCTTCCTTTCCCCTCCCCTCCCTTTCCCTCCCTCCGTCTCTTGGTCCTCTGCCTTTTTGGAAAAGTTCTATCTTCCTCTTTCCTACTATCTTTTATTTTGCTCCTGATTTATATTTTGGGTTTCTCTTATAAGAGAAACCGTATGATATCTAAGCTTGTGTGTTTGATTTTCCCCACTTAATATAATGGTCTCAAGAGCTGGGTGTGGTGGTGCATGCCTGTAATCCCAGCACTGGGGAAGCTGAGGCAGAAGGCTCCCTGCAAGTTCAAGCCTGGGCTACAAAGTGAGTTCAAGGCCAGCCTAAACTGCATAGTTTGTCTCCAAAAGGCCTTGTCTCAAAAAGACAAAAAAAAAAAATTTTTTTTAAATATAGGCCTCAAGGTACATCCATTTGCCTACAAATTACTCAAGTTTATCCTACTTTAGAGTAGTGTAGCACTGCACTGTGTATAAATACCACATTTTTGGGATTCTGGGAAGATGGCAGAACAGTAAGCAGCAAAGTAAAAACCTCTTTGAGAGAAACAGCCCAGATGCTGGAATATAGCATTCTGGACAAGACCAGAAAGGAAACGAATGCATCTCCGTGACTCAGGAAGAAACTAAAGTGAGAATCGAAGCCCACAGAGAGAATAAAAAAGAAAAAGAAAGAAAGAAAAGAAAAGAAAAATTTAAACAGAAGGTGGTAGAGCCAGATGTACTTTCACTGGAGACAGTCCCACTGTGCCAAAAGCACCACTGGAATCTGGAGACTCACGGTCACAGTGAAGCTGGAGCTTGGCAAGCCTGAAGGCCTTGGTGGGAAGACGTGGTGGTGAAGGGGAGCAGCGGATCAGAGAACTGCACGGGCTGGTGGTGAGTGTAAGGGACTCAGTCCTCCCACTGGAGTGGGCGATTGGCTGGGCACCATTTTGGAGTTGGGCAGGATAAGCCCGCAACCAGAACTGCAACTGGCTTCATTCAGCCACTCCTAGCACAGAGCAGATTGGTGAAAATTGCTTGGACTTAGTCCCGCCCCTGTGCTCGATCCAATAGCCAAGGCTGAGGTTTCCCTAAATTTATCCCTAACCAACCCCCCATCCCCCTGTACAGCACACATTAACATGGTGAAGACTCCCAATAGTTAACTAGCTCAGAAGAGAGGAGCCAGCATGCCCAGCACCTGTTTATACTCCAGTAGTCACCAGCAGATTGGGGAAAGCAGCAATCCCTAGCCAGCATGCTTGAGAGTAATTATAACCAATACAGGAAGCGCTAGGGACCCCACTACCCACTTGTCTGGAAGAAACCAGGAACATGACAAGAGGAAGAAACAAAAGGCAGTCTCCAGCCTCCAACCCAAGCAGTATTGGCCCAGGAGAGGTAAACACAGAAGAGATCGGGGGTTGCATACCTGCAGTTTCTGAAGCAGCAGCATCTGATATAAAGAAACAACTTCATGAAACTATAAAAAGCTTAAAACAGAAATACTAATACAAGTAAAGGAATATATAAGAAAAATAATAAAAGAAATGCTAAGCCCTTCTCAAGAAGACACAGATGGAAGAATAGAGGAGCACAGAAAAATGAGGGAAACCTTCAATGAAGAATATAAAAAAGATCTAGAATACATGAAACAGATTCAAAGAGATTACCAGGAAATTAAAAACTCCATTGAAAGCTGGAAAAACTGTTTGAAAGAAACTAAAGATAGACTATCAAACCTTGAAGACAGGTTTGCAGCTTGTGATCGCAAAAGCAAAGATCTCTTAAAAATAATAAGGAAAAAAAAAACAATAAGGAACCAGGGAGTAACAATACAAAGGCTAGAAGATGACAAGAGGATCTATAACTTAAGAATAAAGAATGTGGAGCCAGCTCGCCACTCTGGTAAGCGGCTGTGGCCTGCCAAGCTGCGGCCGCTCCAGGGTGAGAACCATCAGCGTTTCCTGATATCCACGCCATGTTGAAACTTGGGGTGCTGGGAAAACAAGCAGCCAGCTCACCGATCTGGTAAGTGGCTGTGAGCCTACCGGCATGCAGGCTAAGAATCAAACATCCATACCCCACCTCCCTGTTAGCAAGTGAGAGCCAGACATCTGAGCGTCTCTTGCAAGTTTGACTATGTGCAATATAGCAAATAAGGGGGATTTTCTTCTGCGGTCTCTCTGAAGACAAATATTTTTATCACTGTTTTGCTCTGTTCTGATTAATGGTATTGCTCTATTCAATATTCTGTTTTTATAAGTTTGGTATTTCCTTCAGTTTTGCTGTACCTGATTGAAAGAACAACTATTGTGAAGAAAACAAGATATACTATTGTACCTATTTTTGTTATCCACTTTATATGCTTTAATTTTGTAATGTGAACAACTATATCTAAGAAGACAATATGTAATTTATCAACTAGTGATTTCTTACTGTTTTTTTAAATTCTGTATTGTTTTTACCCTTTTTTCTGTTTTGCTTTTTTTCTCTTTAAATAAAATTTTTTTAAAAAATGTGAGTGAAAAAGCAAGAGTAAACTCAAATGAAATACAAAGGCTATTTACAGAAATAATTAAAGAAAACTTCCCAAGCATAGGAAAAGGAAATGATATTCAGATAAGTGAGGCATACAGAACTCTAGCCAGCTATAACCAAAATAGATCTAAACCCAGACATATAATAATCAAGATCCCAGAAATTTGACACAGGACACAATAGTAAAAGTCAGAGAAAAGAAACAGATCACCTATAAAGGAAAACCCATCAGAATCATGACAGAGGGCTGGAGATTTAGCTCAGTGGCTTAAGCACCTGCCTAGCCAGCACAAGGTTATAAGTTCAATCCCTGGTACCAAAAAAAAAAAAAAAAAAAAAAAAAAAAAAAAAAAAAAAAAAAAAAAAAAAAAAAAAGGATCATGACAGAATTCTCAACACAAACCATCAAATCAAGAAGAGCTTGGAGTGAAGCATTCCAAGTCCTGAAAGAAAATAGCCTCCAACCCCAGACTGCAAAACTATCTCTCAAAATTAATGGAGAAACAAGATGCTTCCATAACAAAGGGAACTGGGGGAGTTCATGACCACCAATCCAATCCTATAAAAAATACTGAAGGACATTCTAAAGAGAAAGAAAAAAAGACCATGGTTTCAGGAACAGCAGCAGAGGGGGCTCACTGAATGGGGCAGACAGTGGAATGAAGGGGAAAAGTAGACAACCAATGGCAGAAAAATAGGATGGCAGAGATGAGTCAGAGAAGTTCAGCCATAATCACTAATATAGATGGCCTCGATACACTAATAAAAAGAAGCACAGGCAGAGTGGATCAGGAGACAGGGTCCATCAAGATGCTCTATATAAGAAATAGGGTTTATAGACTATTAGGGTTTATATTCTGTATAAGAAATAGGGAATATAGACTATATAAGAAAGAGGGTCTATAGACTGAAAGTCAAAGATGAGAAAATAATGCTCTATGTGACAGGGAACCAGAAAAAAGTGGGAGTAGCTTTCCCATCAGCTACAGATTGGTTGGAAAGACATAACACTTTTATGCAATGGAGAACTGCTCAGCTATAAGGAAGGAAAACCTTGAGGCTCTTGTAGGCAAATGGATACAACTTGAGACCAAGCTCAAGGGTAAAAAGGTTCAGAATCACTTAGGTGAATAGTGGGTTACCTCCCTAATCTAAAAACTAAAGGAGTTGGTGGGATACAAAATGTTCAATGCACCCTGTGAAAGTGAAAGGGGAGGAATTATCTAAAAAGGGAAGGCAGGACATTGTTAACACTGTATCATGATTTGAAACCCATATTGCTTTCATCACTCTGTTTAGTTTGATTATATTCTGTTCTACTTTGTCTACTTGTACTAGATTTGATGGCATGGACAGCTATTCCAAAGATAGCAGGATATACTATGGTAAACGTTTTTTATTTCCTATGAAGCCCTGTATTGCTTTCACTATCTTGTTTTGACTGATTTTATTTGAATCCATCAGTGGACATATAGGCTACTTCCTAGATTTAGCTATTATGAGTTGTGCCATTATAAACATGGGTATGCATGTGTCTCTTTAACTCTTTCAAATAGAATTTCAAGCTATTTTTGAACCCAATGTTTAACCCAAGCTGGTCTCAAGTTCATGGCAATCCTCCTGCCTCTGCCTCCTGAGTGCTCGGATTACAAGTGAGTGCCATGATGCTCAGCTTGTAGTTTCTCTATTTAGTTTTTGAGGCATCTCCATACCAATTTCCATAGTGGTTATAATAGTTTACATCCTACTAGTAAAGTTGAAGGGTTTCTTTTCCTCCTATCTTCATTTACATGTTATTATTTGATTTCTTGATGATGGTCATTCTTTCTGGAGTAAGAAGGAATCTCAGTGTTGTTTTAGTCTGCCAACAGTGTTGAACATTTTTTTTTTTACAAGGTCTCACTATGTAGCTCAGGCTGGCCTTGAACTCACTATGTAGCCCAAGCTGGCCTCCCACTAGCAATGATCCTCCTTGCCTCAGCCTCCCAAATGCTGGGATTGCAGGCTTGTGCCATCATGCCTGGTATTCTTATTCTTATTTTTTTGTTTTATTGAGATAGGGTCTCACTATGTAGCTTGGATTTGACTTAAACTCACTATGTTGCCCAGGCTGGACTCCAACTGCCTTAGCCTCCTGGGATTATAGGCATGTGGCATCATGCCCAGCATAAGAGAAGAGGCAAATGTTAGATGTCTGGGTCTTGCTAGAGTATTCAGTAAATACACACATGCTGTTTGTGTGTAGTTCTAACTAAGGCTGAGTAAAGGAGTCAATATCATCACCATGATGGAAACCTTCAGGGATCTGGTACCACATGCTGCAGGCTCCCTTCCCCACCTCCCGCTTTGAGGAGAAACTGTTACAGTCCTTATTCTGTGGCCAAGAAACCCAAGACCCTGGTTAAACTGAGCAGAACAGGAGTCTGATTTCAGCCCAGCTCTGTCCCAGAGTTCCTGTCCTGAGAGCTTCCATGGCAGGGGCAGTGCCTGCGGATCAACACCCAGCCACCGCCCTGTACGGGGCGCTATCCTATCATCCAATGCATGTGCAAAGGCAGCGGGGCATGGGGACAGGGATTCAGAGAGATGAAAGCCGTGTGAGAGCCCTCCAGGGCCAGAAGTCGCAACTCCTAATTCATGATACAGAAGCATGAAAACGCGGGGCATGGTAGTGCTACTCTCCTATGAACCTGGGAGGCTGAGTCAGGAAGATTACAAGTCAAACTCAGCCTGGGCATCTTAATGACTTAGGAAGACCTGGTCTCAAATTAAATAAAAGGGGCTGGGGATTGAGCTCAGCGGCATAAGTGCCTGCCTTGCAGGCATATGGTCGTGAGTTCGATCCCTGGTACCTATTTAAAAAAAAAAAAAAGAAAGAAAGAAAAGAAAATCTTCAAATGAAATAAAAGGGGCTGGGGTGTATGTAGTTCAGTGCAATGCCCTACTTTCAATTCCCAGCACCAAAAAAAAAAAAAAAAAGCCAGTGCCGCTCAGACAAGTCTTCTGCTCTTAACTATTTTCATGAGCCTATTCTGTTGTTACTTTAGCTGCAATTATTTTGTCATTTTTAATACTCACGATTTATTAAAAGTGCATCAACGCATCTACCAGGCACTATATCAAGCCCTTTCAATTCTTTCTCTTATTCTCTCTGAGCAGCTCAGTGGGGTGTGTACTAGCATTATCCCCACTTTAGAGATGAGGAAAGTGAGAACGGTTAAGAAACCATCCCCAAGGCGCTTTTGCTGGCGAGTGGTGGCCTCTGGATTTGTCTGACTGCAGCGCGTAATCTCTCAACCACTATAAATTCTTCTGTCAGTCCAAGAGAAACTGGCCTGCAAGAAGAGCGTGGAATCTGTACCTTGAACACACTCTTCACGGCCAGAGGAGCGCAGCACGCATCCCCCAGGGCTGGAGCCGTGGTGGTGACTCTGGGAGCTGGGACGCTGCCTCCACGGTGCCGTCTCCACGCATGGGGGCGCGGACGAACCGGCCTGAGCCCGCAGAGCGCAGGGCCAGACCCGGCCACCAGCTCTGATAAACAGACTCCGACTCCAAGACCTGGGCTCCTGGGAGGATGCTGGGAGCTCTGCCCTACCCATTAGGGGCAGTAAGTTTGTGCAAATAACCATAAAATTCAACCCACCCAGGGAGGGCCATTGATTTCCAATTGGCGCAGTTTGCCAGATGCTGTTTGCTCTCAGCGCGCCGTGACCTCCGCCCGCGCCCCCGCTGCCCTGGCCTTGCGGGGCGCGTTCCCAGCAGGAGGAGCGGAGGCCCGGTCCGGCCGCCCTGCTGGAACTGGGGCTGAGGCTGGCGGGGTCCCCATATGCTGCTGGGGAGAGGCCAGCCACACCCGACGCTGGACGCACCCTCCGCCCCGCCCGCCCCGGAGCGCCCACCCTCGCTAATTAAGTAGGTGGCCTCCTGCTGCTGCGGGGGAAAGAGAGCGGAAAACAGAAGATGCCTGATTTAACTGGGACCCGGCTAAGTAGCCCCGGGCAGACCCAGAAATCGCCGATGCGTGCCAAACTGTCCCTAATGGGTCAGGGTGGTTCTGCCCCGAGAGCCTGAGATCCGTTTCTTCTCAGCCCCTTTGTACTTTCAAGCTGTGAAGTCACAGAAGCTCCCCGCGTAATTAAAAACAATGCTGTTGATTGTAGTTTGAAAATTATTACACACCAATTCTTGTGTTCAAACATTGCAATGAAAGTGACTCTGCCAGAGATGACTCTGCCCCTGCCCGAGCACACACACACACACACACTCACACTCACACACACACACTCACACTCACACACACACTCACACACACACACACACTCATGTGGGCACTTAAAGAACAGGCTCCTAGATTTAAGGTTGTTTGCTTACGTTATCGATAGAAATCTAAATATCCATGCAACTGTAGGTTTCGATAGAAATTAAAATCAGGGTTTGGACTAAGGAAAGGAACCTCTACTCTTCTCAGGAGCTCAGCCTCAGGAGTTTTGTTAGCAGGTGTCGCCTTTGTGTTTTTGCTACAAATCATTTAGAAGGAAAGAGAATCTAGGGTATGAATGGGACCGGTTGTAACGATAGGAATGGGAATTCGGACTAAATTAAAATGATCCTAGGTCAAGGCACAAGGAGGTCTCTTTGTCACCAACTTTTGACATTCTATTAGGGTAAAAGGTTATGCAAATCAAGCCAGCCAGTCCCCCTCACACACCGGCTTAGCGCCTGTGATGGTTCAAGTGAGGGCTGTTGGTGGCATAATTAAAGCTCTCCTGAAAATTAAATGGGAATGGGAAGAGTCCCCAGAGACGCCCTCATTTGCGGGTAGCCCAGCACAGCTGTTCTTTTGTCCTGCCTGCCACTGGGACGCCTAGCGTTTCTCCATCAAGGAAAATAGAAGGTGACACTGGAGGTGTCCTCACACTTCCATCCACAGGAGGGGTGTAGGAAGCCAGGCCAGGCACACCACACCCAGCTTGACCCCTTCCACGTGTGCTCAGCTGAGGAAATGGGGGACACAACCAGAGTGAGGGATGCGTGACTTCAAGGGCGCACATCAAACAAAATAACTGTTAAAACTGCACATGATGGGCATGTAGCTGGGGGCAGGGCATGTTAGGAAGTTTTCATAATAAAAAAAGAAAAATACAAACCCTGCCAAAAATGGCTCCTGGTAGGGAGAGAAAGTTCTTAGTAAGAAAAGCCAACTTTTAGTTATCTTCTTAATGGAAGAGTCCTAGAGAAGCTAATCTTTCACTTTGGCAGATCTGGGCATGGGGGCATATACATACCTGTGGTCCAGGTACTGGGGAGGTTGAGGCAGGAGGATCACTGGAGTCCAGGAGTTCAAAGCCAGCCTGGATAACACAAGGAGATTCTCATCTCCAAAAACCAAAATGCTATTCTATTCTTTCTCTTTAATCATGTTTGTTTGTGGTTCTGAACCCAGAAAATACTGAGCTACGAACCCCAACTCTTTTCATTTTGCAAAAATTTTGTGACAAGATCTTACTCAGTTGCCCAGGCTAATCTGCAACTTGTGATCCTCCTGTCTCAGCCTCCTCAGTAGCATATGCCAATACATTCAGTTTTCTTTAATCACTTATCAACAACTATGCCCAGATCCAGCCTGTGGCTCTCTCCACCTTAGCCCTGGGTTGGAAAAGCAAAAACCTGAGTGTCTAGCAAACAAACAGCACTAAAGGAGAGGCAGGACTGCATTTGGTAGTTTTTGTCTTTTGATGGCAGCTTTGTGGTGTGGGGAGCTCTTGGATTATAGGAATCAGTGCAGCACAGACCTTGGAGAGTCCTGTCTTCCCAGGTGCAGAATGATGCTTTATTTATTTATTTATTTATTTTTCTAGTAAGTCCTGCCTGGTGTGACAGTAGCTAATGAGTTGGTAGAGAGCTGCCCCAGCCAGCCTATGCCCAGTGATTCCAAGCTTTGCTAGGAAAATTTGAAAGCATCAATGCAGGCTAATTGGCCTTCAGATAGTAACTAAATCAGAGGTATCTCAGGTACCCTGGGAAACTGGGGCTGCTTCTTTCCTGAGCATCAATCAGCTCAAGATTGATGAAGGTTGCTAAAGTCAGGCTGGCTTAGAAACACAATACCATCTGCCGACTCTCTGGGGCTGGTACCTGCAGTGGAGCAATTTTAGAAGAACAGGTGTTCGCTTTTAACTTAGCTCCTCTTTTTCTTTTATGCTGAAATCATGATTTTTAGGTAGAAAGAGGCTCCAATTGGTTGATGAGATTCAGTCTATTGTACCTTAAAATAACCCGGCCCACAGGTATTGTGATAACCTCAGCTAACTACTACACAAAGTCATGAACAGACATTCCTGACAACAGCCACTCTGGCCTTCCCTGAAGCATCAGAAAAGAGAGACTATACAGCACTATACAGAAGGGTTAAGCCAAGAAGCATGGCTTTTTTGCTGTTGTTTCAATTTTTGTTTTTTTGAGACAGGCTCTCACTATGTTATTCAGGCTGGCCTCAAACTCATGGAGATCCTACTGCCTCAGCCTCCCAAGTGCTGGGATTATAGGTATAGCCACCACATCCAGCAAGTGGAATAACTTTAAACAAGCCAGTTTCCTTTTTGCACAATGCTTTCCTCATCTATATAAATTTAAGACCATAACAGCTACCTAAATATACCCCCATGAAGTTGCAGTTCAGAGTTTGCAGCCTCAGGCATTTGTGGATTTTTCCTTAGAACCTAACTAATAATTGTTTAAGGGAACCCCCCAAAATTTCATGGATGCTGCAAATATCCTCTGCAATATTTTTCTTTTTCTTTCTTTCTTTTTTTGGACAGGAAGTTTGCAAGTAGCCAATCTGAGAGCATTATTTAGTTCTCCTTGCTACTGATTGGCTGCTGCCTTGTAACACATCTCAAGCAGATGCACCAGCATTCTGGCATCGAAACAGGTTGCTCTCTGTGTGTAACTATCTCAAGTGTTCTCAGTTTGGCTCTTCTTAAAGCCTTACAATGCCGCCATTATGCCCTGCACCTTCTAAAGCTTAATTAATATAGTATTTTATTAAATTACATAACTTCAGGTGATGTATCATGTTTAGGATTTTAACTATAGAAATTTGGCATTTGGCAAATAGGCATTTGTAGGCATTTTTCTGACCATATCTGAAATTTTGTGATTTTTCACTGTCAGGGTTATGGGTGCTGAAGGGGAATTTTTTTTTTTCATAGTGGGGTTCGGGGCTGAAGGGGAATTTTCACAGGTGAGGTCCCCAAAGAAAGGAATGAGGAACAGACATTAGCAAGAACAGCAGGCAGTGTCTTTATTGTCTGGCTCGTATATATTAACTGTTATCACATATTTCCATTCTTTAATACTGACTTACCCATGTAGTGCATGCACAGTTACCTATGCTAAGTCATGCCTATATGAGTGTATGCCCTGTGCACCGCGCCAAACAGCGGCGTCATGTCCTTATAGGTCTCAGACACCCTGGCCTTTGAAGCAATTCTTCTCTGTCTCCCCAAATCCACAATATGCAGGTCTCTAGAAACATAACCCCTATGAATTTCAGGGGTCCACTGTACATCAAATTTTAAAATGGAGATGTTGGCTGGGGATGTAACTCAGTGCTGAAACATCTGCCCAGCATGTACCAGCCCTTTCCATTTTATATTGAGACAGGTCAATAAGTTTCCCAGGCTGGCCTTAAACTAGCAATTCTCTTGCCTCAGCCTCCTGAGCAGCTGGGATGATAGCTGTGAGCCACAACACCCCGCTAGGGTGTGATTTTAACTCTTCCCCCGTCCCATCCATACATCAAATGTCTGTGTCCCAGCAGTTTGCATGAATGTAAAACAGAACTACATTTCCTGTATAGCAGAATCTCACTGGAGCACTACCCGCATTTTGATACAGGGATCAATTCCTGCTGGAAAACATGATAATACTAATGTGCAGTGATTAATTAACATTGCCAAATGAACTCCTAATATTGCATAAAATAAAGTTTGCTCTGGTTCCCCTAAAAATGAGTATTTTTTATTCTTGCAAGTCTCAGCAGTCCAACTTGTTCTGCATATGGTTGCATGCTTAATTACTGATCCTTCTGTAAGTGTCTGCAATTAGCACTGCGATGATTAATAAAATAACTCCTTTAAAGCTCCACTTAGCTAGCAGAACTGCACATTCAGGTATAATTAATTCATCATTAATAAATCATGGCTGATTAACTAATCTGTTTATTACCAACATATTACCGAACAGTTCCCACCTGAGCACAGCTAATTTTTCTATGCTGAACAGAACTGGAAGCTAATAATTAAAAAAATAATAAGGAACCCCAAAAAGTGCACTAAGCAGCAAGAATATTGGTACTGCCGGGGGAGATTTTGAGGCAAGGCAGATTGAAAAGTCATTGAGCTGAATAGGCAGTTGTCACTCAGGAGTGAAGAAAATGATGGCTAAATCTGGAAGCCTTAATGCTTGGTGATTTTCTAATTTAAGCACACACCAGAATTAACCTGGAGAGCCTGTTAAAAGCCACATTTTTAGCGGGTGTGGTGGTGCATGCCCATAATTCCAGCAGTCAAAACCACGCTGAGGCAGGAAGATCACCATGAGTTCAAGGCCAGCCTGGGCTACATAGTGAACTACTACTGAGACTGTGTCTCAAAACAAACAAAAAAACTGTTGCACCCACCCACAGAGCTCTGGGACAGAGCTATGAACACGCCTCTCTATAAACTGTCAGGCATTGCTGACTCCAACTTCAGGGACACCAGGAAAATTTACAATCTACTCTTCCCCATCCATGAATGATGGCACAAATCCTTTCTGTAAGTTTTAATGTTTTGTTTTGCTGAGACAGAGTCTCCCACGTGACTCAGACTGGCCTTGAACTCACTCGGTGGCCCAGGCTGGGCTTGAACCCTCAGAGATACTCCTGCCTCAGCCTCCTGAGTGCTGGGATTACAGGCATGCACCACCACATCCAGCCCAGAAAGTTACTCTTACTGGCATTTTTTAAACCATTAATATTTAGCTGGTCGTGGAGGCTAAGACAGGAGGATCACTACGAGTTAGAGGTCAGCCTAGGCAACAGAGTGATTTCAAGAACAGTCTGAAGTACATAACAAGACCCTGTCTCAAAAAAAAAAAATCAATAATAATAAACAACTTTCAATATTATTTATCTACCCTTGAAAAATCACACGTGGTCTATTGAACTGGATGGTTAGGTTTAAATGATAGGTTTTTAAAAATAAATGAAATAAAATAACATGATGGGTCTGCATTTCTCTCTCTGCCCCCACAGGACCTCACAAGAGCTTTCTGGTTACACACTATCGAGACAAAACCCACGCCCACCCTGTGCATGCACTTCTGAGTCCCTTCCACTGGAATCACTCTGCTGCTGTGTCTGTGCGCAGGCGCCATCCCCGAGGAGCAATGTCCCTGGTCGAAGGAGCCATCAGTGCTGGCTCTTGAGCTTTGCAGCCGCCAGCTCCACTCTCCTGTGGGGCTGTGAGTTCCCATTCTAGCTGGGCGCCTGGCTTGCTGGTCACTGGGAGCCACAGCACGTGAATTCCCCACCCCAAGGGAACTCGGGAAAGTTACACCCACACGTGCATCCACACAATCAATCAAAAAAGGGAAAATTAGCTGGGGATGTAACGCAGGGCAAGGTCCCTGGCCTAGAATGTGCAAGGACCTAGATTTAATCCCCAGTACTACAAACGAAAGAAAAAAAAATAGAAATGATTTTTTAAGGTGTGCTATATGTATGCTATATACAGCCCCACATTAGTACCTAATGTAATCATTAGGTACTAAAATGTGTACTTATGAAATCAAAATTTTAAAAAGACAGAAAATTGAAGTCAACCTGAAGCAATGGTTCTCAACAGGGCATAGATGTTATTCCCATAATGGAGTTGAGGGTGAGACTGGCAAAATCTAGCAACATTAAAGGAACAGAATGTGCATGCCCCTAACCCCAGCACTCAGGAGGCTGAGGCAGGAGAATCCCTGGAGCCTGGGCTACATAGCGAGTTCAAGGCCACCCTGGACTGCATAACAAGACCTTGTCTTAAAAAAAAAAAAAGGAACAGAACAGTTTAACTGTGATCTGATTCAAAGGGAAAGACAGGGCTGGCCAGCACGGAGGTCCTGGAAAGGTTTGCTTAGGGACATGAGCTTTGGTTTGAGACCCACACAGCCCAGCTGGGGAGAGAAGGGTCACATGCCCAGGCCTCACACCTCACATGGTACAGGGCTAAGGTGGCCTCTCTTACAAAAATACTCTAAAAATAGGCATAAGGCAATCAGAAAGAGGAGCCTTGGCTACTCAGTACTGTCAGTGATTCTAATTTGGGGGAGTTGTGTTAGTTTTCTCTTGCTGCACACCAATATTATTCCTCACTTCAACTGGACAGTGGCTTACACCTGTCATCCCAGCACTTTGGGAAGCTGAGGAAGGAGGATTGCAGGTTCAAGCCTGACCTGGGCTATTTAGCAACTTAGCCACATGTGGTCTCAGAATAAAACATAAAAAGGACTGAGGATTATCTCAGGATGAAGACCTTGGGTTCAACCCCCACTACTACCAAAAAAACCACACACATGAGGTGACTAAAAACAATGTAGAGTTATTATTTTATAGTTTCCATGGGTCAGGAGTCCAGGCAGGGTCCTCTGCAAGGCTGCATCAAGGCACTGGCTGGGGCTGCCCCCCTGGGTCTGCTGGGATAGAGGCCTGAACCACTATGCCTGGCTAAATTTGCATTTATAAAATTCAGTATGTGCCAGGTGCAGTGGTATACACCTGTAGTCCCAGGCACTTGGGAGACTGAGATAGGACAATCTCTTGAGCCCTGGAGTTTGAAGCCAGCCTAGGCAATACATCATGGTAAAACCCTGTCTCCAAAGAGAAAAAAGGAGAAATGAAAAGATAAAATAGCATATATATTATCTATAGTTACCTCCCAATTTAATGAGTTAAGACAATAAACACTCAAGGATGTAGGAACTAGGGATGGTGACACAGGTCTGTAATCCCAGCACTCAAGAGGCTGAGGCAGGAGGATTTCCTTGAATTCAAGACCAGCTTGGGCTACACAGTGAGTTCAAGACCAGCCTCATTTCAAAAAAAAAGAACCAGACCAGCCTAACCTGGCTCAGCATCTCTCCAAAGGCTGTGCTGCACTTATCAGCAGGACTGTACTCACCCGGGTCAGGAGGACCCACTTCCAAGTGCATTCACATGGTTGTCAGCAGGAGGCCTCAATTCCTGCTGCCTGGACCTCTTCCCCAGCTGCTCATGGAGAGATAGCTGGCTTCCCCCAGGGCAAGAGATCCCACAGATAGAAGCCAACCAAAACAGAGATAATCCTTTTCATAACTGGCTCTCAAAAGTGACATGTCACTGACACTTCTGCATGTTCAACTGGGGTCCCAGACAGCCCCAGTGCAGAAGGCTCCAGATGGTAAAAGATGGTATCACTGGGAGCCACTCTGCAGACAGGCTACCACAGGCATAAAGCAAAAATTAAGCTGGGCGTGATGGTGCATGCCAATAATTCCAGCACTCCCAAGGCTGAAGCAGGAGGGGATCACCATGAGTTCGAGGCCAGACTGTGCTACACAGCAAGCCCCTGTCACAAAAAAAACAAAACAACAAAATTATCCTCAAAAATCTCACAAGTCAGGCTGGGGATTTAGTTCAGCGGCATAAGTGCCTGCCTTGGAAGTGCATGGTTGTGAGTTCGATCCCCAGTACCGATGGAAAAAAAAATTCTCACAAATCACCTACAAAGCATGGTAGACATATGTACCTATTCACAACCCCAGAGCTCCCATTTTTTTCTGCAGTGCTGCCTAACACCACTTTTTTGTCACGTGCTAGATGAAGTTGTTGGTTTGGGTTGGGGACAGTGGTTACTATAACAATAAATATTTCAAACACCAAAATCACCTTTGCCTTCATCTGAGCATGTCACCAAGCTCAATTACATGAATATGATAGGGGTAAGTGGGGAAGCTTATGGTGTCTTCATGACACCTGCCTTGTTTTAAATCCTTGTTTTAGTTCCAGTTACCAAGCAGCTCTCTGATCGAAATTTGACTTTCTAAACACATAAACAAATGGGAAGAAAATAATCTGTTCATAGTGCTTTGGTTTGAATATCCCCTCTAAAACTCAAATTGAATTCTTATTTCTCTTTTGAGGGTCTCACTGTATAGTCCAGGCTGACCTTAAACTCACTATGTAGCCCACAGGCTGGGCTAGAACTCATGGTGATCCTCCTGCTTCAGCCTCCTGAGTGCTGGGACTACAGGCACGTGCACCACGACTGGTTTGAACTGAAATTTAATTACAACTGTGGGTATTGAAAGGTGGGACCCTCCAAACGTGATTAGGTGATGGGGCACCACCCTCATGAAGACCAAGGCTACTGCTTAGGAATGGGTTCGCTTTCGCCTTCTCCTCCCTCCAGCCACCTGCACTGTATATGATGCAGCAGGAAGGCCCTCACCAGATGCCTCTTTTCTTTTCTTTTTTTAAAATTTTATTTAAAGAGAGGAGGGAAAATAAAGCAAAACAGAAAAAAAAGGGTAGAAACAATAACAGAATTTCAAAAAAAAGAACAGTTAGGAAATCACTAGTTGATACATTACATATTGTCTGCCTGGATGTAGTTGTTCAAGTTACAAAATTAAAGCAAAGTGGACATTCAAACAGTGAGGCTGCAAACAGCTCTGTTCTCTGATTCAGCAAAAACTTAGCAACATTATTATCATTCCTACACCCTAAAATATACATGCAGTTATATCCTTTAGAGCACCTGCTTTTCTTCCTTTTGCTTTTTAAGTCCATGTTTAGTTATATCATGTTTCAGGTTGCTCAGTACCTTGCTGATCTGTTTGCCATTATTTACTTTTTAAAAATTTTTTTCTTATTATTTTTTATTTCATTTATTTATTTTATTTTGAAGGTAGTAAAATATAGCAGAACAAGACAGGACATAGCCAACTGAGGCAGTGCAGTGAAATTGGCACAGAACCTCACAGCAGGCCACCGGAACAACAGCAATAGGCACAATAGTACATCTGGTTTTCTTCACAATAGTTCTTCCTTCAATCAGGCAGAGCAATATCGAAGGAAATACTGAAATTACAAGAACAGGACATTGAATAGAGCAATACCATTGATCAAAACAGAGCAAAACAGAGATAAAATATTTGCCCTCAAAGAGATGGCAGAAGAAAATCCCCCTTATTTGCTTTATCACATATAGTCAAACTTGCAAGACATGCTCAGATCTCCGGCTCTCACTTGCTAGTGGGGGTGGGGGTGGGGGTGGGGGGTGGATGTTTGATTCTTAGCCCGCGCTCTGGTAAGTTCACAGCCACCCACCAGAGGGGTGAGCTGGCTGCCTGTTTTCCCAGCGCCCCAAGGTCCAACATGGCGTGTTGTGGATCTCAGGAAATGCTGATATGGTTCTCACCCTGGGGCAGCAGTGGCTTGCCAGACCACAGCCACTTACCAGAGTGGCTTGCTGGCAGCTGTCTGTTCTCCCAGGGACCCCCTTTTCTTTTCTTTTCTTTTTCTTTTCTTTTTTTGAGACACAGGCTCATTATGTGTTCTAGGCTGGCCTTGAACTCACTATGTAGTTCAGCCCTCCTGACTCATGGCTCCTGAGTGCTGGGGTTACAGGCCTGCGCCACCATGCTTGGTCAGGTGTCATCATCTCGACATTGAACTTCCTAACCTCCAAAACCAGAGCACAAATAAACTTTTTAAAAAATTTTTTCCACCAGATTTGTTCTTTATTTCTAATTTATTTTCCATACCAGGAATTGAACACAGGACCTTGTGCTTGCCAGGCATTCACTGTGCCACTCAGCTGTACCCCCAGTCCTCCAAATAAACTCCTATTTTTCACTAAGTAGCCTGGTCTGTGATACTGTGATAGCAGCAGAAAATTGGTTAACAGAGCAACCCACTTTCTGGGCCCCTTTCTCTCTCTCTCAGACATAAGCTTTCTTTCTCTCAATAAATAAATTCTTCCTATGGAAGAAAGCAAGCAACCAAGCAACCAAGCAAGAATATAGGTTAACATACTCGTTCGCTTTTCTTACTTGTAAAATGACAAATTGGTATTCTGGCTTTATACATTAGTCTCTACGTACTTGTTCATGTGGATTTAAGCTTCAGAGATGGATTCACTCTTGGTGCATTTACCTAACCCAATGTCCCTAAACCCCTGGACGTCGAGGAATATACCCAAGTAATGCCACCAGCCAAGAGGGACCCCACACCTCCCCCAGGTGTGACAGCCAAAGAATACACCCACACACTCTCCCACAAGTGTGAGTGCCCGTGCTGTCAGAAGAGGCTGCGTGACCAGTCTGGCCAACGGTCTGTGGGCAGACTATCGCTGGGCATCATGGCCACACCTGCAGTCCCAGCACTCAGGAGGACGGGGCAGATCACTGAGAGTGTGAGGCCCATCTGGCTCCACATAGTGAGACTATGCACTACATAGTGAGACCCTGTCTAAAAGACAAACTGACACTATCATTCTGAGCCTGTGGTCTCCAGTCCTCCTCCTTCCGGCCACGGCAACCACGGAGGCCCTAGGTCAGGATGGCAGCAAGAAAAATCATCTGGTTCTCTGTGTGACCCTAAAGGAGCAGAACTCACCTGATCTGTACTGGACAGCTGAGTGGGTATAACTGTTTGCTTTTTGATTTTTTGAGACAAGGTTTTGTTTTGTAGTCCAGGCTGGCCTTGAACTTGCAGTGATCCTCCTGCCTCAGCCTCTACATGTGGCCTCATTGTTTGTTTTAAGCCACTGTGATATTGGAGATGTTCATACTTTGGTGTACACTTGTCTAATTTGATACATCAAGGGATCCAACTACCTTCAACATCAAGCTGGCGTGCTAGGACACATTTCTGAAGCTTTCTTTCCTCTCTCATGACCAGGCAGGTTGGAGATGGCAGAGGCAGCAGAGGCAGGAGAACACTGTGCTATAACTAGAGTTTAAATCACATCCATCCCGCTGTGCCCAGGGCAGCAGGAAGCTTGCGTGCACACTGTGAGCCAGTCCCAGAGAGTCTGTGCTCCTACTACCCAAGGGTGTCGCTTCCTTTCCCGTTTGCCTCTAGGATCAGGGTGCCCAACCTGCCCTGCCTCAAACCCCCAGGCCATGTCTCAGTACCTGGCTCCCACTACCACTCCGCCTGCCCCAGGGCTGGGTAAACACAGTATCTCCGCTCTTCTGACTACACCGAGTGACTGTCCACAGCTAAATGCATAGTGTCAAGAAAAAAATCTCTTACAAAGTGAATATGTGCCAGGCATGGTGGCACACACCTGCAACCCCAGCACTTCAGAGACTGAGGCAGGAGGACAGCCATGAGTTTGAGACCAGCCTGGGCTCCATAATAAGGGGGAAAAGAAAGTGAACATGTAGTTTGAAAACATGGTATGAAAGGTTAACTCATGTGCTACAACTAGCAAATGTCTTGCAAAAAAGAATTTAGAGAAGTCTGTTTGTCTGTCTGTCTGCCTGTCTGTCTGTGTGTCTATCTATCTTGGTACTGGAGATTGAACCTAGGGCTTTTAAAGTGAAGTTATTCATCAACAGGGTTTTGTTACTCTGCCCAGGAAGGTGTTTGGCTTGTGACCCTCCTGCCTCAGCCTCCTACAGTACTGCATTCACAGGCCTGTGCCACCATACCCTACTATTCTTTTGAGACAAGATCTCAATAATTTGCCCAAACAGGGTTTGAACTTTCCTCTCCTGACTCAGACTTCCAGAGTGCTGGGATTATAGGTATGTGCAAGACAGTTGCAGGAGGATCGTTGCAAGTTTGAGACCAGCCTGGGCTACAAAGTGAACCTAAGGCCAGCCTGAACTGCATAGTGAGACCCTGTCTCAAAAAAGACCAAACAAACAAACAAAAAAAGGAAGCATGGTACCAATTAAAAATTCAGGACACCACAGGAATACCTAACTGACTAGCTTGCAGTTTTTGAAAAGATTGAAGGGTTAGGGCCAGGGGTTTGGCTAGTGGCGTAAGTGCCTGCTTGGCAAACTTGAGGTTGTAAGTTTGATCCCCGGCACCAAAGGTTAAAAAAAAAAAAAAGAATGAGGGTCTGGGAATATAGCTCAGTGGCATAAGCACCTGGCATGCACATGGTCCTGAGTTCATCCTTGGTACCAAAAAGAAAAAAGAAAAAAAAAAAAAAAGACTGAGAATTGGCATTAGTTGAGATCACCTTAAAACACTCATAAGTACTCAAAAAGATCCCATTTCAGTCAACAATAAGTATTCAAGGGGCTGGGGATTTAGCTCAGTGGCTAAAGTGCCTGCCTGGCAAGCATGAGGTCGTGAGTTTGATCCCCAGTACCAAAGGAAAAAAAAATAAGTATTCAATATTTTACATTTATTTGAATTTATGGCTATGAGAAAAATCCACTCCACCCCACCTCCCTCTCTCATCATTGAACCTGGGCCTTGGCCCTAAACTACATTCCAGCCCTTTTTAAATTTTTAGTTTTTGAGATCTTGGTGAACTAATTCACCACTCTAGATGCTGGATTGTGATCCTCCTGCCTCAGCCTCCCAGAGTACAAGGACAACAGATATACACCACCACTCCAAGTTGAGAAAAATTCCTTCTGAGTTAGCATTTTTTTTTTTTTTTCTGTTTTAGAACCAGGGATCAAACTCAGGACTTTGTACTTGCCAGGCAGGCACTTATGTCACTGAGCGATATCCCCAGCCCCTGACTTAGCATTTTAAGGTCACATAACAAAGAAAGAAACTGAGGTTCCATTCATTTTAGTGTTCAATTTTACTAACACAGGAAATATCCTGACTCACATTTGTTTAATGTCCTGAGCTTTGTCTTAATTTTTACTTGTTATACATGAGTGCAAGGGTAAGGGAAATACTATTTTAATAAAATTACCTCACACATTAAAAACTATTTTCATAGCTCATGTTTTTCTCTATCATCAGGGCATAACATTGCTAACACTGCACAGCTTACTACAATTTTTTCTTAGTATTAGATCACAAAATAATGTTCTGTGTGTCCATGTAGTCACTGAGTCTTTTCTATGACTGCAAAAATATTGTCAGGTACTGACACCTAAGCTTAAGCCTCACTCTTCATAAATGTAGTGTTCCTCGTTCTCTGACTGGCAGCTGTGACCACAGAAGGGCCGGTAGTGCTGTCTCCTGATTACTTTCATTCAAAAACATTCAGAGAGCCCTGGCAAGGCCCTGGGTTCAACCCCGCCAGCACCGGATGCTGGGGTGGTGCAGTCAAGGACACTTGCTGATCAGTCCGGACACATGATTAAAGCTCTCTCAGCACGGCTCCCTTTCTCTATGTTTGGCATAAGGAGTAAGCAGACTACAAGCAGGTGCTCGGCTTTCTTTGATGCGACGCAGAAAACTCCGTGTGGGCAGGGACGGAGGTGTCCTGTGCCCACGTCCCTAGGCGGTCAGTGTGCCCTCCACAACCAAGACTGCGTGGCCCTTGATGTCCACGTGTGCATCGGGGCGCAGGGAAATATCCAGTTCTCCTCCTCGTGGGGAGCACTGAAATGCTGAAGAAAACAAAAGAAGTCACAAATCATGAGCATTTTCACCCTCTGTAATTAACAGAATATAGCAAAGACCTTTTATCACCAGCTCCGTAGTCCTCCCAGGTTTCTTTCCTTCCTCCCTTTTTTTTAAGACAGGGTCTCACTGTGTAGTTCTGGCTGGTTTGAATTCATTATGTACTGGCCCTGAATCAAGGCCGGCAGCTTCCTGATGCTGTTGGTTTCAAGCAGGAGCCTAAAGAGATGTCTTTCTATGGTCTGTTGGCCATTTCAAAACTTGGGCAGTGAAATGGTCAATTCATTAGAAAGAGATAGCTTACTACTACTACTACTAAAAATTAACTTTCAGCCAGGTGTGGTTGCACAGGCCTGTGGCCCACCACTGGGAGGCTGAGGCAGGAGGATCGCTGTGAGTTTGAGGCCAGCCTGGGCTACGTAGTGAGACTTTATCTCAAAAAACAAACAACTCGACTCCCCTCCCTGGTGAGTGGCTGTGAGTGTGGCAGGCTGCGGTGGCCCAGGGCAGAAGCCGCCAGAGTCTCCTGAGACCAGCGCCATGCTGGGACCTAGGGTGCTGGGAACCAAGCAGTTCCATTGGCTACAGTTACTCTTCTCTGCCCTAGAGAACCATACTCGCCCCTAGGGAACTTGGTCTGGAAGTTGTCAGTTTGGCTCAATCCTGTGATAGCAACAGCCATATAAACTGAACCTTAAGGACCATCCATTATCACATGATCATTAACCACTTCGGGCCAAAGACACACAGCAAGCCGAGGCCATTCGCCAGAGTCTTACTGAGTCCTGAATCCCAGTGTCCGGTGCATGAGGCGGAGGAGGCAAGGTGTCTGGGGTGGAGGGTGTTTAGGGTGACATTAAGGATGGCTTTTAAAGGGCCATTTCCCATGAGTGATGTAATATTTGACTACCTGTTCAAGGAGAGAGCACCTAGGAGAAGGACACTAGTTTAAAGTTAGTCAAATAAACAGAAACTGGAAAAGAGCAGGCCTACCCCGCATGTCTTTCTTCCCCAGCTGCCGGGACCAGTAGCCGCTGAGAATAGTGTGCGCGAGCCCTGAAGGAGAGAACAGTTACTGATGCCCCAGAGCGTGCAGGGGCCTGTGAGGAAGGCTGATTAGGCGTCTCAGTCTCATACCCAGCATGACTAACCTTACAGCATTTGATTTTTATGCTGACTGGGCCACAGTGGTGTGTGGAATCATGCACCAAACTAGGAAAGAAGACACAGAGCCAGGCACAGCAGCAGGCACCTGCAGTTCTAACACTCTGGGAAGCTGAGACAGGAAGATAGCAAGTTCGAGTCCAGCTGGAAACGTAAGTGATTCAGCAGGACCTTATCTCAAGAATGGGGTGCAGCTCGGCTCAAAGACCCTGGGTTCAATCACCAATACCAGGAAAAAGATGGAAGGACAGAAAAGTAGGAAAGAGAGAGACAAAGAGACGGAAAGAGAAACAAAGCAAAAGAGACAGAGAGACAGAGAGGATGAGAGAGAGGGAAGGAGAATGAATTAACGTATGAATAAGTTCCCCAAATGATGTGCACTATGTCTTTCCAGTTCTGAGGCCTGAATCAGACTGCACATTTTACCAGTTCACTGCCGGCCCCTGTCAGGAAATCAAGGCCTTCACAAAAACCTTCCCATATCTGTCTGGGAAAGTGTCTCCTCCTAGGGGACATAGGCTAGGACAGCTAAGTGCTCTGACAAGAGCCACCTCTTCACCCAGTCAACATTCCAGAGCTTTAAGGAGCAAAAGAGGTTTCTTTTTTTTTTTTTCTACTTATGAACTTTATTCCTGAATAACGTATTGTTCCCAGTCTTGTTAAGACTTGTTAAGGGATTTCCTTCACATGGTTATACCCTCCCTTTATTTATATACTTATGTCCTGGACACAGGGCTTCAGTACATGGCTAAGGTTGACCTTGAACTTGCTATACAGTCCAAGCTGGTCTCAAGTTTTCAATTCTCCTGGGTCACCCCCTGAGCACTGAGATTACAGGCAACTGAGCTGCATGGTGAAACTCTGTTTCAAAAAGACCAAAAAAAAAAAAAGGAAATGTAAAGTTATCACTAACAGAAAGGTCTTTGGAGGAGAAAAGGATAGGAAGCAAAAGCTTCCGTTCAGAAAATGCATTAATTGATGTGCGGTACAACCATCTTGATTTGCCCAAGTCTGGTCTGGTGTTAGCAATGAAAATTCTGCATCCCCAAAACCTCTTGGTCTAGCAAACCTAGAAGGTTGGGTTCGTCATGGTCTCAAGACCTTCACACTCCAAAAAAGAACATTATAGGAAGAAAAAACCCTCACATTCTGTGCCAATTAAAATCTCCAGGCAGCAGCTGTGCATGTGCAAGTCTGCTCCCTGCTCCTCTTCCGTGGGGAGAGGCTGAGGCGGACGTCAGGATGTTGGCGGGCATTTTCCTGAGTCTTTAAAAGTGCTTGTTCGCTGAGCTTTGAGTTTCATGTGTTTTGTTCCTCAGAGGGTAACTAAGCCATCCTGGCCCCTGCCATCTGAGCAGACTGGAGCTGTGGGTCCTCTGCCCAGCCTCCTCCTGCCTGGACGCCATCCCACATGGATGCCTCCTCCCTGGAGCCTCCCCGTCTCTCCCCTTCCTTCCCTCTCTGCCAGGTGAGGGCCTCATGCCTCTTAAGAGTCACTGTGAGAAACACTAGGTGGAACCCAGAGCCTCACACATACTGGGCAATGCTCTACCACTGAACTACTCCCCAACTTTATTCTATTTTGAGACGAGGTCTTACTAAGTTGTCCAGGCTGACCTTGAATTTGGCATACTCCTGCCTTAGCCTCCAAAGTTTCTGGGATTACAGGTATGTGACCAGCCCAGAGTTCCAAACAGAATGAAAATAGCTGGCATGGTAGTCCTACCCCTCTGGGGAGTCACCCCTCTGCTTCCAGCTGGTGGGAGGTTTGGAAACATTGGCTGGTTATTAAACCAGCTAATAGTTACTTGGACTGTTACTTACCATGCACCAGGTACTGCAGCAAGCATTTAACATGCATTGTGTTTATGTAACTCTGTGAGGTATTATCCACATTTTATAGGCCAAGGAAGTGAGGCTTTAAACCCTTGCCATTTGCCCAAGGAGACATAGAAAACTAGAAATACAAATCCAAGCTGTCTGGCTCCAAGGTTTGACCTGCCTACTATGCGTCCTTTATTTTGTGCTTTTCACAAGAGACTTCATGGAAAGGATGGAGGAAGAAGAGGAAGATGCAGTTAAGCAAAAGCAGCTCCAAACCCAAGCAATTTCAACTGGTAGTACATGCCTGTAATCCCATCACTTAGGAGGCTGAGGCAGGAAGAGTGCCATAAATTGAATGTCAGCCTCAACCACATAGTGAGACCCAGACTTGAAAGAAATAAAACAACAAAAAACAAGCAACTTAGAAGATCACATAAAGAACACTTACACAGCTAACTGTTAATCTCCCTTCCATGGTTAACCTTTCCCTGGACCCAAAGAAAAAGTACCTGTTACAGGGTCTTCCGCCACACCAAACCATGGTGAGAAATATCTGGAGTAGAAGTCAAACGCTTGGGTGTGCCCAGCAGGCTCTGCTTTGAGGGTGAGAATGAGCCCACTTATCTTCCTTGTGGTCTCCACTTGTGTCAGAGTCCCCGTGTTCACTTTCAGGGTCTCCAGAAATGACCTGGTTTGGAAAAGACAAACTGCTTCACAGAGTGAGAAGTGACCCAGGCCCTGTCACCCAGGAGCTCAGTGGGAGGACAGGGAGGAGCAGCCACACTGTCTTCCTCCAGGGAAAGAACGTCCACTGCCTGCTCGGGTCTTTGTCCACCACACAGGAGACCAAGCCAGAGCAGAAATGTGGGGATCAGGGCTGCACAGTGAGAACAGAGTGTACCTGTCATAGGAATCACTGAGCCGCACAAGGAGCGTTTGGGTATCTGGAGAATAGTGGACATCCTGGACCTGTGTGGCACCTATTGCCGCCTGTGGACAAAGAACCAAAAACTTGCTGGGGTCAAGTGCTCCCAAACAGGAATGAGAGTTCACTGAGCCAGCCCCTCGCTGTTACTGTGTCCCCGGCTCAGGCTCAGGGCTTGCTCCAGGATGTCTGGTTTCCTGGCCACCAAGAAGGCCTTTCAGGGCCACTTAGCTGATCTTCTGCCAGCCCCGGATAGCCTCTGCTCACAAGGGCTCAACACACACAGCTCCTTCACATGGCCAGTTTCTCCTAGTATCACACACACACACACACACACACACACGCCTTGACCCAGTTTTGCCTGGCCCTAGAGTCATCCTTTCTATCAACAGTCTCTGCAGGTGGGGGCCTCATGCCTCTTAAGAGTCACTGTGAGAAACACAGGACATAATACATGTGAAGACGCTGCAGCCGTTTCTAGAACATTCCACATGCCAAGATTCAGGGCTGGCTGTGTGACAGACAGCAGGGCAAAGGCCAAGCCCACCACTTTCACTTAGATTGTGTGTTCCAGATCAAAGCCACAACATTTTCTCAAGATAAGTCACTCTACCAAAGACTGAATTTAATCATCCCCAAAGCTAAGAATGTTGTTTGTTTGTATGTTGATGGCTTGGGTGCCGAGGGAGATTCTGAGGGGACAACTCCTGCCTCCACGCCATCCTCTGGCACCACTCCAGCCACCAGATGGAGATGACTACAAGGTGGTCGTGCCACCTTCATCAAGTGGCTTCAGGCTCTCCGGTCCCTGTGAAGGTCGAGGTGTATAAATTCCCATGGCCTGTACGTTCTCTGCCTTGGGTGGAACCTGGGCTTTTGACCTGTGACCATGAGCTGGGCAATGTTCCCTCTTCAAGAACTAGAAACTCCTACAGCCTGATCCTTTCTGCTCTGTGGGGGCTTTCAGTCTCTGATCATCCCTCTCTGTGTGGGTCTGTACGTTATTTTAAGAGTTTATGTCTCCACTGGAAATCTTAATGCCAGTCTCTAGGGAGCAAGGCAACATGACAACAGTCATAATAAATAACCCTTTATTATGTCATTTTGCAAATGCTGACCCCGAGGTTTGGAGGAAGTAGGTTACATTCTCTCTACCACAAACAAGGTCCACAGTTATTAATATTTTCCATGTTCTGTTGTATCTCAGCCTTTTGGCTAATATCATATGTATTTTCCATGTTCTTAGCAAGGTGCTTAATGCAGTTTATTCATAAATTTGGCTCTGAAACAAGTGATAAGTGAGGCTGGCTGCAAAATCAGAATCCAGGATGCTCATGTATGCTCTTCAAAAATGCAGAAAAAGCAAAATACTAAAGATATAAATATTGTAGTTGAAAACTCACTGAGAAACTCCACAGACCCACAAGAGACCATTTTATAGAACTGCATTTTTCTCCTCACAGCCCTTGCCCTGGATCCTTCCTTCTCTGCACACTAAACACCTGGACCTCTGGGGCAGCTCTGGTCTCCAGGCCCAGTGTGGGACAACCATAGGGCCTGCCTCACTGGGTGATGCTGAGAATTAAACAAGGTACAGAATGGAGGATACTCTCAAAATATTCTTTATCATTATAGCTTTTATTTATTTATTAATTTATTTTTGAGACGGGGCCTCACTATGTAACCCAGCCTGGCCTCCAACTTGAGGTGATCCTCCTACCCCAGCATTCCAAGTGCTGGGGTTACAGGTGTGTGCCACCATGCCCAGCCTTATTATCACTGTTATAAAGACCCCTAGCCACACAGGCCCCATGAGGGGGCCAGGCCAGGTATCTCATCTGCTCTGGGAGCTACTTGCACTTTCCTTGTCTCCTCTATCATGACACAACCTTCCCATTTCCATCCCAACCTCTGCAGAGAAACTGGGGACACTCACAGCTGCCAGGCAGTCTCCTCTCTTCCCTCCACTTTGTACAGAGTTCGTGAAAGGAGCTTTTCTGCCAGAAATCCCCAACTCCCCTCCCTGAACCTGCACAGCCAAGCTCTGGGCCCCTGTGGCTCCTACTAGCTAGAAATGAGCAGAAAGCCAGCTCCCCAGCTGAGGCTGGGCTCTAACCTGTGCTCCTCCTCATCACCCCCTCCTGGTCTGCCCCCTTCAGTGGCCCCTGACAGCCTCTCTCCCTACAAAACACCAAGGAGGCTGATTTTTCTTTGTGGTGCCTGGGAAGGTGCCAGGCCTCACACAGGAGAGAGGGCATCCTGTCTGGAGCTGTGTCCCCAGCCCTACCGCTGACGAATGACGAGGAAAAGCGGTAAACCTTCTCACTGAGTAGGCTGAATATTAAAATTCAAAGCTGAAATCCCTGTGCAGTTCATCAGGCTTCAGCTGGAACCTGTAGAGTGGTAGAAGGCCTATCTTTGGGGTTCAAATCACATCAAACCTTTGTGTTCAAACAATAAGAAATGACCAAATCCCACAGGCTCAGATTTGAGTCTTTTCACCAACCTTTATCAAGTTCTCCACTTCATGGAAGTCCTAGGAGGGGAAAAAGGACAAAATCACTGTGAAACAGGCAAGTGGGTGGTTGTACACAGCTAGGGGGCAGTAACTAGAGAAAGCTGACCTGGGGCTGGGTAGGGTAGAGGGGCAGGTCCAGGATGATCCCATCTTCGGCTCTTCGGGCCTTCAGCTCCCCGCTCAGAGTGATGAAGGTGAGGATGCTGCTCGTGTTGTCTGTCCAGAGGGCAGAGATGAACTTTGTGACATGTGTGCACTTCTGTTCCAATCACCTTTTCGGATTCTAACTTGGGGACAGGATTCGGTGTTGCCCTCGAAAGCTCCATACCTCAGCTCCCAATCGCTCACTAACTGCATCCTGTGCATGTTACCTGGCCTCCTTTCCCCCACGTTTCCTCATCCATTAAACAAGGTTCTTAATTAAACCTACCTTGTACAACTGTTTCCATGTTTTCTAAGGAGATTTAAAAATATCTACCAACAGTAACTAGAGAGTGACAAATGCTGTTAGTCCAAGTTATGCCCAGGGATGATGACACATGTCATCTGTGAACAACGGTCTTACACAAAACAAATCAGGTTTCTCTTAAGTAAACCAAGCTACATAGAGGATTTGATTTAAATTCCACACAGGCTGACTGAACATCCTTCCTTGTTACTGCTACACTTTTGACCACTTATCTGACCTCAGTATCATAACATTTTTAGTGAAAACAATGATGTGTAAACTAATCCTTTACCACCATGTTTCTGTGGCATACTCTTCAAAGAATGACTATCACCAAGAAATCAAACAATACCAAGTTCCGGCAAAGCTGGGATAAAGGAGGCCTCTACTCTGCTGGTAGGAAAGTGAGCTAGTACACCCACTATGGAAATCAGTATGGAGATTCTTACTAACTATGCACAGAAACTTCATTTGACCCAACAGTTCCCCTTCCACGTATCTTCCCAGAAGAGTTCAAGACATCATATTACAGGGAAACGTGCAAACCCACGTTTACAGCAGCACAACTCGTAACAGCTAGATCTTAGAAGTGGCCTCTATGTCCATCACAGAGAGGGCAGGGGGAGAAGGGAAAGGGAAGCAAATTAAGATGTGTCAAGTACAGGGACCAACTCCCCACAATGAATGGCATCATTATGTATTAATAAAATCATGTAGTAATAAAAATTTAAACTAAAAAAACTTTTAAAGAGATTAGAATTCTTTAATGTTTGTTATCGCTAATTGACAAGTTCATTAAAGAAATTCATTGTTACTTATTTTGTAGAACAGCACAGCCGCAGAAGCCAGGGTGGCATGGCCACAGAGTGGGATCTCGCTCACTGGTGTGAACCACCTCAGTCCAAAGCAGGAACCTTCAGAGGGAAAAGCCAAAGACAGATGAGGTTACTCCCACGCAGGCAGGTTACAATGCTCCATTCTCCTCCTTTTCGCTAAATACTGCCTTTCCGTACATGACTAGCACCACAGTGTGATGTGAAAGGATATGTGCAGGAGAGACAAGCATCACAGGACTCCCTAGCATGGAGTCTGGAGCTGAAGTTTTCAGGTTTGTCAACATCCTCTGAATCTACTTTATATTGCTATAAGAGCATACCATAAACTAGGTAACTGATGAAGAAATTTAGCTGGATGTGGGAGTGCACGCCTATAATCCTATCACTTGGGAGGCTGAGACAGGAGGATCCTTGCAAGTTTGAGACTAACCTGGGCTACAAAGTGAGCTCAAAGCTAGCCTGAACTGCATAACAAGACCCTATCTCAAAAAGACAAAACAAACAAACAAACTCCACACACACATTAAAAAAAAGAAGAAGAAAAAGAAAAAGAGGAGGACACTTTTATGCCTGAGCAGGCGAGACAGGGCTGAATTCCCTTTTATAAGAAGCCTCCTCTCAAGCTAACAAACTCACTTGCAGAATAATGACACAAAGCCATTGCCTCTCATCAGGCCCCAGATTCCTAACTCTGTGCATTGGAACTAAGTTCCCAATACATACATTTGGAGAGGAGGACACATCTAAACCACCCCCTTCCCCAAACATACTGAAACCACTCTACCTCCCACCTGCATAAATTATAAAGGAGCATTTGTCTTAAGTATCATTCCCCCACCTAAAAGATAACTTCTCGTGTCATTCAAGACTGAGTTTAAAAAAAAAAGCATACTTACTTTGTGTGAAGCTGTCTGTTGGGTGCAGTTTTCGGATAAAAGCAGTTTCAGAGAGATTCATTTCCTTTGCAATTTTTTGATGCATGTCTTCATCCAATTTCTTAATTAGAAACAAAGGTTATTGAAACTAAAGAAACATAAATCAGACTTCTTCAGACAGTAACTACTATTAGGTAACAGTTTATTAATATTCAAAGTTATATGCTCAAATCAGGAATGGTGGCATATATCTGTTATCTCAGCACTCAGGAGGCTGAGGCAGGAGGACTGCAATTTCAAGGTCAGCCTGGACAATTTGAGAAGATACTGTCACAAAATAAAAATTTTAAAGAGGCTTAGGAGTAAAGCCTTTCCCTAGTATGCAAGAGGCTTTGGGTTTAATCCCAACATCAGAAAAAAAAGAAGGAGAGGAAGAATAAAGGGGTCATCTTACAGCCCTGTAGTAACATGCCTATAGTCCCAGGACTTGGGAAGCTAAAGCAGGAAGGATCTCTTGAGCTTAAGAGTTTGAATCCAGGCTGCAGAATATAGCAAAATCTCATGTTGGGGGCTGGGGAGGTTTTGTTAGTGTAGAAAATGGCAAGCAGTGAATCTAGATGTATGGTATATGGATATTCATTGTGGTATTCTGGAAACTTCTCTGTAGGTTTTCAATTTTTTTTTTTTTACTGGTACTGGGGATCGAACTCACGACCATGTGCTTGCAAGGCAAGTGCTTATGCCACTGAGCTAAACCCCCAGCCCCAGGTTTTCAATTTTTTAAAATACATGTTAAAAATATAATGTGGGCTTTAGAATCAGATAAAATTGGATTTATTCCCCTAATACTAGCAATAAAGCTATCTGCCACACACCACAGTGGCTACTTGGATAACTAAGAAGCCTAATCCCAAGTAGAAGAGTGGGGGCCACTGCAGGGGATCCAGGCCCCCAAGGCAGTGGTGCTATGATGTGACTGCTCTTCATGCAACTTGGTCCAGGCACAATAACCACTGATGGAAAGTGAGGGCCACTTCGGCCTCTCTTGTGGAGTCTGCAATCAGGGGTCTCAGTGGTGACGCCAAGGGACATAAACAAGCCCTGACTGGCCTCCCTGGCTGTGCCATCTGGGCTGCAGAAACTTGCAGTGCTCACTAGTTCTTCCACTGTCTAGGCTGGCCAAACTTCCTCTCCCTGTCTTTCCTTACTCTATTGCTTCCTGTGACCTTCAGGACAATAGTTTGTTTTTGTTTTGAGACCAGGTCTCACTATGTAGTATAGGTTGGCCTTCAACTCACTATATAAGCAGTGTTCCTCCTGTCTCAGCCTCCCAAATGTTGGGATCATAAGCCTATACCACCACACAGGCATACATTTAGGTTTTTAATCTTCTTTGCCTTGATACATCAATTGCAGTTTGAAATTCTGTCCCAGGCATTCTGTTTACTTATTTATAGTACTAGGGATTGAACCTAAAAGCAGCCTATCATTGAGCTACTTGAGGCAGGATCTCTCTAAGTCACTTAGATGCCCAAGGTGGGCTTGCACTTGCAATCCTCTTTGCCTCAGTCTCCCCAGGGATGGGATTACAGGTGAGGGCCACCATACTCGGCCCCCAAAACACTTTACAGGGCACCCGTTGTTTGCCTTCTAGGCCAGAGACTTCAGAAAGTTGATAGCAGCAGCCCTCACTGGATACCACAGGCCAATGACCTTTCACTGAATTCCTACACTGGAGCCCAACATCAAGATAATGTTGAATCACAAAAAGGCTTCAAGTTTGACAGCCTTAGAAACTTTCATTCAATATACTGAATACTGGGGCTGGAGAGATAGCCCAGTGACATACCATCTGGCTCCAGAGTCAATCCTTAACCTCAAGAAAAAAAAACAAAAGCTCGCTAAATGTTTGTTCCACTATTTTTTCCATTTTTCATTATAAGCTTTTATTCAAACGCTGTCCATAACTCCCTGAGTGGGGATGTGGCTCAGTGGTAAAGGGCATGCTTAACATGCATGAGGCCCGGGACACATGCACACACGTACACAAGCACGCACCCTCACTCACACACACACGCACGCACGCACGCACACATGCACACACTATGAATTGACAGATATCAATCCTCTCACTTTTGCATCCATTTCCCTGTGGTGTTCTCACACAAACAAACTTCCAGCAACAAACGACAGAATGATGTCTGCTTTTCTGAGTCTCAGAGTCCAACTACTGTTGGACATGGGGATGCTGAGGTGCTATCACTTTACGACCCACAAGATTAATGATCAGAAAACCAGAGTAAACTTTTAAAATACTCCCATCTTGTGGCAGTTTGGAAACATGGCAGCCCTTCCTGCCTGGCCTTTGTCCCTTAGCTCTACTAGATCCCAGCAAAGGAAAAGCAGCTGGATGTAGCAAGTACTAAAACTATGCAGGAGGGAAAGGGAGATTCCTCCTGAAGCACACAGATTGCTGAGAGAAGCTCGAACCCTGGGCTGCCTTCGCTGTTGCTATAGTTCTGACAGATGCCCACCCTCTCCATCGTGGAACCGGAACCCGGGCTCACATTCGCTTTTTATGTCCTACCCACACCACCCCACCTGGTAAGAATAGAAGATCAGTAGTGGCTGGCTCACAAAAACTCCGCAGAGGAGCTTTTGCTAGAGTGTAGCTGATCCCAGTCACCTCACCCTGCACACCCTCATGCACCCCGTTATCTTGGTAGGGCATGTCTGAACCAGCTGAAGTGGGTTCAGCTCCCCCTCCCTTGGAATTCGCAGTGGATGAAGACAGTGACAGAGCTGCCAGAGTGTCACCACCTGGAAGCATGGGCCGCTGCAAGTGGGGAGGTTGAGGGGCCCATGCTACAGTCAAGACCAGGAGCTGGGGTGGGACCCCCAGCCAGCCTCTTAGAAGCGTGAGACTCCCGGGCAAAGTACTGAACCTCTGAGCTGGGTGTGGGGGTGCAGTACTCACGGCTGATGCAGGAGGATCGTGCGTTTGAGCTCAGCCTGGGCAACTCAGCAAGACCCTGATTCAAAATTTTAAAACATTTTTAAAGGGAGTGGGGGCAGGACCCTGAGTTCAATTCTCATTACCAACAAGAACAAAAACAAACAAAAGCATGAGCCTTCCTCCTTCTCTATTCCTTAACTCAAAGACAGGGACCAAAATGAGGGATGTCTGTAGTGAGGCTGTGAGGGCACCGTGACACCTAGGGGAAGCAGCACAGGATCTGGCTGAGTCTGTCAGCAGTCGCTGTTCCACAGCTGAGGCAATGCTCTCGAGGCCGCTGGGCACCCACAGGAGGCAGAAATCCCCGAGTTAGCAAGTCCTCCTTTGCGGTTCTCTCAGCCTTCAAATACCAGGCGCAGGCCATCTCTCAAAGACCTCCTGCTCCCTACCCTAGAACTTCTCCGCACTCCTCTCTCCTTCCAGCATAGGAATGAGATCTGAGGGTGGAGCAGCCTACAAACTCCTGAGACCTCTGGTTCACATGGTCACACCCAGCCTGAGACCTCCCTTAGAGGAAATTGAGCCAACTCTGAAGCAGCCGCTGCACCCCCAGCTGCATTACAGCATGGGTTAAACCCGGGGCTGTTCTGCAAGAACAGACTCCTATGTCAGCCTTTTCTTCCAAACTGTAAATAGACTTTCAGTGTTTTTCGGATTTCACCAGGAAAACTGAAACAGCAAGTAGCTCTGGAGATGAAGTCAATCCTTGCTGGGCAGAGGGCACAGCTCAGCAGCAGGGCGCTTACCAGAGGTGTATGGCTCTGGGTTCAATCCTAGCCTCCCTGCTAAGGGAGGCAGAGAGGAAGGGAAGGTGGAAAGATACCTGCACTGCTGCCACTAAAACTTACTGTTAGCATCTAAGAGAAAAATAACACATGTACTACATAAAGACTACATTTGATCCTAGCATGGTGACTGGAGCACTGTATACAACCAGGAAACATCAGCTGAATTGGGAGGGTTAGGCATACAATAGAGTTTTTTGTTTTTTTGTTTGTTATGAACAATTTTAACAGGAGAAGGAATAAACCTTTCTTTAGAAAAAGCAGGCATGGGCCGGGGATTTAGCTCAGTGGCATATGCACCTGCCTGGCAAGTGCGAGGTTGAGTTTGATCCCCAGTACCACAAAAAAAAAAAAAGAAAGAAAAGAAAAAGCAGGCAGTTGTGGTGGTGCACATCTGTAATCCCAGCACTTGGGAGGCTGAGGCAGGAGGAGACCAGCCTGGGTTACAAAGTGAGCTCAGGGCCAGCCTGAACTGCATAGCAAGACCTTGTCTCAAAAAGACAAAAAATAAAATAAAATAAACACGATTTGTAAGAAAAGAAACAAAGCACCACTCCCTATCATTAACACAGCTCTCTGACATAATACCAACGTTAGTCATAAATACAGGTAACGTTTACCTGGTTGTCATGATGAGGTCTCCATATCATTTTTTACAGTATTTTTACACTTTTTCCTGTTTCTAAGTGGTTCTTATGGACAAACTATAAGGCCTTTGAGGATACAATTTTTAAAGTGTTCATTTTTTTCAAATGTTTGCTCCATCTTTTTCTTAACCCTTAATCTGTCATTGTTTTTACATAACATACAGTGCTATAGGTTCCTTGTGCAAAAAATTTTTTATAACAGACTTCTCTTGAAAAGAAAAAAGTCTCCAGGTGAGGATGCATACACCTGTAATCCCAGAAGGATTAAAGGATGAGGCAGAAGGATCACCACAAGTTCAAAACCAGCCTGTGTTACACAATGAGCTCAAGGCCAGCCTGAACTACATATGGAGTAATAGTAGTAATATTTTACTGAAAGGCTGCTGTGAGGATCATTAATACGTATTAAATTATAGGATGTGTTACTTAAGTGTTACTACAAATATTTTATTATTTAGAATTGCAGAATTCTAAATAAAATGCTGATGCGAAAAATATACATATTAAAAACTAAAGACATATGTATTAATGGGCAATCATGTGATATTTCAGTTTTATCAAATTTTTTAAAAAGGTAAAATAAAAAAAGTACAACCAGAAGGCTTTGCTTATAGTCTCAAAGATTTTTCCTATATAAAACTCCACATGCTTGCATCCTTTGAGCCTCTGCTCTGTCGGTTCCCTAGGTCTTCCAGCCTCTGGGTAACCACTGAATAATGATCAGGTTCACTTGTGTGTTTCTCTCACAGGATTCTGTGCACCTCCCTGACAGGTCAACTTGTTCTTCTCTGAGCCACTGCTAAATATTTGCAGGCTGCACTAATGACAGGCTACCTGGTAAGCCTCACAAGGATTCATCTTTCTTGTCTCTGATAGTTCCCATGTCCACGTTTGTCTCCTCCATGCAAGCGGGGTGTGCTCCAGCCTCAGTTATGAGTGAAAGCAGCCAAAGGCTGAAACGGAGTCTCAGCTACCTCGGTGGCTAGGAGGGGAAAGCTGGAGCCCACAACTTCGGACTACTGTGAGACCACGATGCAAACGAAATAAATCAGAGTTTAAATACCACATGGTTTCTCTTGCTTGAGAAATCCAAAGTATAAGTAAAGAGCAAAATAAAGGATAGATAATAGGAAGTAGGGAGATCTTTTTCAATAGAGCTTTTTCAGATGGGAAGAGCAACAAGAGCTAGAGGGAAGGGCTGGGGATTTAGCTCAACAGTGTAAGTGCCTACCTGGCAAGCACGAGGTCATGAGTTGGATCCCCAATACCCAAAAAAAAAAAAGAAAAAAAGAGTTGGAGGGAGCAGGAAGGGATGGGAGGGGAAGGGGACAAAAAAGAATTAAGATACACATGCAGCAACTCCCCAGGATAAACATAATCCTTAGGTACTGCAAACAGGGACAACCCACTTTCCAGGACACTTTCCATCTCTCTTAAACAGAAGCTATCTTTCTGTCAAGAAATTCTTTCTATTCTTTTTTTTTTTTTTTTTGGTACCAGGGATTGAATTCACAACCTCATGCTTTCCATGCAAGCACTTAAACCACTGAGCTAAATTCCTGGCCTTTCTACTCTTAAAAACAAAAACAAACAAGCAAACAAAAAAAAAAGACCAGCCTGGACAATGTAGGGAGACCTTATCTCAGTAATAACAATAGCTGGGCATGGTGGTGCACCTCTATAATTCCAGCACTCAGGAGGCTGAGGCAAGAGGATTACTGTGAGTTTAAGGCTAGCCTGGGCTACATAGTTGAGTTCACAGTGATCCTGACCTACATATCGAGACTCTGACTCAAAAACCAATAATAATACTTATTATTATTATTATTATTATTTAAAATTTGTATTAATTATGAATTGGGAAAAGTGCTACATTAGCCCACCAGTAAGATGAAATTCTCATGTCTGAAGTGTGGAAAGCATGAATAACAGGCCCAGAAAACAATCTCTAAATACCTACTGGGGGATCCTGACCATCATCAAATACACCCAGACTTACAAGCCAAGCCCCAGAGCAGGCTGGAAGGCAACAGAGACTGTCCCTGCAGCCTGGGCACATCCTCTTTTTCCTTCTTCCTCTCCTGCCCAAGCTATACTTTGAACTATATTAAGCACTTTGCTTAAGTTTCTATTTCTCAAATAAATACATAGCATATAAAATATATTTTAATGGAGAGATCAAAATAAGTAAATAGAGATAGGTCCTTCTAAGTCTGATGTTTAGTGATATTTTGTGATATTTTGGAGATAAAAGAAGTTGAAGAGTAACAACCAATTCTAATTATCAGGTGAAATTGAATATATAAATCACTCAAAGCTATTCAAAAAAGGCAGGCATGGTGGCACATGCTTAAAATCCTAGCTCTTTGGAGGTTGAGGCAGGAGGATCACCACAAATTTAAGGCCAACTTGAGTTACACAGTTGGTTGAAAGCCAGCTTGAACTATATAATAAAACCCTGTTTCAAACAAACAAACAAACAAACAAACAAAGTTATTCAAAAACTTCAAGGGCATTACATATGGGATAAATATATGTTGACAAATATATTAACCATTGTTAGTTCCACAATTCCTTGAAGAAGTTGTGCCTGTCAGATTGTTCCTTAACAAAGTCCACAATTTGGAATCTCACTGTTAATTATTCTCTTGATAATATATGAACTTCATGACCTACTGTATTGAGTGCAAGAAAAATGCCAGCTGCAGGGTTGCATAATGAGCGCATCCATAAGATGAAGACCTTTGGTCACCAGGGTACTTCTCTGCCCCAGAGAGCAGCACTGGAAAGCTCAGTGAACGACATCGACCCCTCCCCAGTGCTCCTCCATCCACATGGGGGGGCTTTCAAACCAGAGCAACCTGGGGCCAAACCCAGGGCCTGCTGTCATTGGTCTGGGGTGCAGCCCTCAACACTCCGGTAAGGAGATGAGATTCACTGAGCTCCAAGGCTTCAATACGCACTTTGCCCCAGCTTAGTTCCGTAAGACCATCAATGTTTAGTCTCTTCTCCATTCAACTCTCAGGCTGTCTTTTTGCAGCACTGGGGATTGAGAGCAGCACCTCACCTACACAAGGCACGTGTTCCACCACCAAGCCCCATCCCTCGCCCCAGTTCTCAGACAACCACTCTTCTATGTGCTCTGAGTCAAAGGCCCTTACTGCATCCCAAGAACAACACAAAGCCCCTAGACTCCAGAATACAGAACCCTTCCTTTAATATTCATCCTAGATGATGGTGTCTTTTCACCTTAGCCTACTCTGCCCCGTAGTGTTTTGTGGGTTTTTTTTTTCCTCTTCCTTTTTCCTACTTTTATTGGTCTAGCCTCACTCTGCGGAGTCCTTTCCCCTCCAAACGTTCCATTTTTTTCCCTAACATTAATACTTGTGAAACTTTGCCACTGCTTTAAAAAAAATTTTTTTTAGCCAAATCAAAACACTGTTTTTAGCTATGTAAAAGGGCCACAAGCAGCTGAGGCAGAAGGGTCACCATGAATAAACTGGAAGCCAGCCTGGGCTATAGAGTGAGCCTTGGAAACTTAGCAAGATCTTGTCTTAAAACAAAAAAACAAAAAGGGGTGGAAATACAGCTGAGTGCTAATGCTCAGGGCCTAATCCTCAGTGCCAGAAAAAAGAAGCCATTTTAAAAATGAGACTTTTGGTAAGCTGAGTTCTGTATATATTAGAGCTCAAATCATTCTACATTTCTACTTAATTACTTAATCCTTTGTGACAGGCCTAATTTTCTTGGTCCTGAAAAGATTTTCTAAATGTTTAAACTATAGGTAAAGTGCAAGATAGGGAATTGGAATATACTGTGCCATGTCTAGGACATAAACTCACCTAACATCGGGCATGGTGGCTCACACCTGTAATCCCAGCACTCGGGAGGCTGAGGCAGGAGGATTGTTGCGAGTTCAAGACCAGCCTGGGCTACAAAGTGAGCAAGACCAGCCCAAACTGCATAGAGAGACCCTGTCTCAAAAAGCCAGAAACAACAACAACAAAAAAAAAAACCAGCAATAAAAACTCACCTAATGTCATCCTCTTCAACAGTGGGTGCTCACTCAGTAAGAATCTAAGGGTTAAAAGGGAGCCCTGTTTCCTCTTTTTAAAATGGCTCCAGTTAGACTGGGAGTATTAGGGCACACTGTAATCCCAGCACCTGGGAGGCTAAAGCAGGAGGATTGTAAGGTCAAGGACACCCTGGACAACACAGCAAGACTCTGTCTCAAATAAATGAGCAGGCCCAAGTTCCTCCTCACATGCACCATTTCCCTGGAGTCAGCCTTAGTCTGAACATCTTTGTTGTAGAATTTGGTCACTGTGGATGCAACCACTGACATCACAACAGACCACAAACCAAAGGAGTAAACCAACTGGAAGGCCTCGAATTTCTTTTTTTCTTTTCCAAATGATCCTTCAGGAATCTAGGCATTCAGGTACCACATTTGAAAAGTGAGCACTTACATTTTCTAGGAGGCAAACAGCAGCAGGATTCCCACAGAACCTTGTTGCTGTGAACGCATTGGCTATGAAAATCGGGATCTTCATCATCCTCGAGGGCTCAGGCCTGTTGATGTCCACTCCACTCCTTGCTACTGTGAAAAATCAAAGAGTTAATGTTTTACTCGGTGTGCAGGAGCAATGAGCAGTTCCAGATACAAAGTCCTGCAAATCACCTAACATGCTTCTACTTCAAGATATGTGCACCCCTACTGTTAACCCCTACATTGAATTTGTTCTATTACCATACACAGGACTCAGAAACACAATTATATTATTTCTTAGAGCAACCAAAAGTAGGTTAGCACATACATATAATGAAATGCATGAAAAAACACAAGAGACACATATTGTTTACAGTCCCAGTAAAGATCACTATTTATTTTTCTTTTGTTTTATTTTGTTTTGATTCTTTAAGTCAGGGTTTTGTTTTTTTGGGTTTTTTTTGTGCCAGGGATTAAACTCACGACCTCAACTTTGCCAAACAGGTGCTTATGCTACTGAGCTAAACCCCTGGCCCCTGAGTCAGGGTTTTACCATGTATTCCAAACTGGCCTTGAATTTGTGGCTATGAGATTACAGCCATGTAGCACCACATCCAGCAAGCTTACATTTTAAAAATTAGAATATTTACTTTCTTTTTTTTCCGGTACCGGGGATCAAACTCACAACCTCATGCTTGTAAGGAAGGTGCTTGTGCCACTGAGCTAAATCCCCAGCCCAGAATGTTTACTTTCTTAACAGTACTCTATAGCATGAGTATTTTTCAAGGACATCAAACCTTCAAACCTCATTTGGGGATGGGGATATAGTTCAGAGATAGAGCATCTGTCTTGCGTGTAAGACCCTGAGTTCAATCCCTAGCATTGCATAACAATCAAAGAAACAAAAAAAACACCATTTTAAGAGATTGCCAATAGGGTTATGGATATGCTGTAAGCTGCTTAACTATTTCTCTTTCAGTGAATATTTAAGTTGTTTCTAATTTTTCACTTAAAGATTATGTGGTAAGCAAACTGGCTGAATGTAAACCTCGGTCTTCATTTCTGATTCTTTAGTTTAATAGATTCCTGAAAATGAGTAACCTGGGCCAAAATATAGAAATAATTAACTCACACAGATATACCAGGGCTAGGGGAATTCAGGAATAGAGGATTTTGTTTTGCTTTTTTTTTTTTTTGTCTTTTTGAGACAGGGTCTCGCTATGCAGTTCAGGCTGGCCTTGAGCTCACTTTGTAGCCCAGGCTGGTCTCGAACTCACAACAATCCTCCTGCCTTAGTCTCCCAAATGCTGGGATTACAGGCGTGAGCCACCATGCCCTGCCTTTTGCTTTGTTTTTTAAAACACTGTGTAGCCAGACTGACCTTGAGTTTGTGGCTATCTTCCTGGCTCACCCTTCCAAATGCTGGCATTATAGATATGCAGTTGGCTTGGCTTCTTCTAATCAGATAGTAAACAACATAAAATCAGAACCTCCTATTTTTCTTTACTGCTACATTAGTTCCTAGAATGGTGCCTAGCACACAATAAATATTTACCAAATTGATTATTTAAGTAAATAACATACTAAGCATATATAAAAACTGAACTTTCAACCCGGGTGTGGTAACACATGCCTGTGGTCTCAGGACCCAGCAGCCTGAAGTAGGAGGGTCACCACAAGTTTAAGGCCAGCCAGGGCTACAAATAGAGGAACCCTGCTTCAAAACAAAAACAAAGAAAAAACACAACTTTTGTATATGGGCTGACAAATGTGAGGGTTTCTCATTGTGGTACCATCAGCCAGCCAGCATTTCCATCTCAGTAGTATCATTATTACTGACAATGCATAATTCATTACAGTTTGTTATGCAAAATTATTTAGAAATGTTATTGTAGATTGCTTTTATTACATTAGATGATTTGAGTAAAGAGAAAAATGCAAGTTCTGGAGCCAAGCATGGTGGTGCTGTAATCCTAGTGCTCAGGAGACTGAGGCAGGAGGACTGAATTCTAAACTGGCCTGGGCTACACAGTGAGTTCAAGGCAAACCTGGACTACATAACAAGACCCTGACTCAAAAAAGAAAATTAAAATTCTGATAATGAAGTATGGTTTTTGAACTGAATAGATATGGCATGATTATGGCCAACGTACATGTTTTTCACCTGACAGAACTTCAGCCTTATTGGTCCCAGCCAGCAGCTAGAGCAATATGTTCACTGGGTGAAGAAATATTTATGGCAAAGACATTAAAATGTCTCTTGAGTGATTCTGAATTACATGAGCAAGCCTTGAAAGTATGTTTAAGCCAGGCGTGGCAGCACACACCTGAAATCTCAGCACTCTGGGAGGCTAGGACTGGAAGATTCCAAATTCAACCCCAGCCTGGGAACTTACTGTCTCAAAATAAAAGTTAAAGAAGGGTTGGGGATAGTAGTAGCTCAGTGGAAAGGCCCTCCATGTGATCCCTAGTACTGAAGAAAGGGCTGGGGATGTAGCTCAGCGGTGCAGTGCCTGCCTAGTACTGAAGAAAAAAGTTTGCACAAATATTCTTCTGAAATTGTGCGTGTGTGTGCATACCAAAGTGTGTATGTGCACACACTGCAGAGCGAACCCAGAGCCCACTGCACAATAACATGTGAGCCACCACTAAACTACATCCCAGCCCCTAAATTGCTGAATCCTAGCCAAGCATGGTGGCACACTCCTATAATCCCACCACTGGGAAGGCTGAAGCAGGAGGATCATTGTGAGTTTGAGGCCAGCCTTTGCTACACAGTGAGGTTAAGGCCAGCCTGCAACACATAGCAAGACCCTTTCTCAAAAAAAAAAAAAAAAATTTACTGAATTTTTTTTTTCTCCTAAGATAGGCTCTCACATTTCCCAGGCTGGTCCCAAAACACCTGGGTTCAAGTGATCCTCCTGCCTCCGCCTCTTGAGCCAGCACTACAGGCACACATCAGGCCCAGCTCTGGCTTTGACTTTTTAAAAATTTAATTCAGTACCGAAAAATACAATTTGATACTTAATTACTTTGCTAGAGTTCCTAGAAATATTGTGCTGCTTCTCAAATGAAAACATTTCTTTTAAAGGAAAACATTCTCAGAGACTGTAACAGCCAAGTCATTTGTTTACTCCACAGCTGCTCTGACAGTGAGGCAATGAGCCACACAGGGGAAAAGCTGAGAAACTAGATGAGAAAGAGAATACAGGGTTTTGATGATATGGTTAACCTGCTAAATACACACTACAAACGTCTACCTGCACACTTCTTGTATGATAGATAATTAATTCCTAAAGTTTTAGATCATTGATACTCCATGTGGTAACAAAGTAATGACTCTCTGAAGATGTTCAATCGTAATTTCCCAGAACCCATGAGTATGTTTGTTAAGTGGCTAGAAGGTTGCAAAGAAGAGTGAAGTTACTAATCAACTCAACGTAAAGTAAGATTATTCTGCCCAGATGTGGTAGTCCACACTTTATAATCTCTGCTGCCAGGAGGCTGAAGCAAGAGGATCACAAATTTCAGGCCAGCCTGAACAATTTAGTAAGACCAAGTCTTGAAATAAAATTTAAAGGTGAGGCTGGGTGTGATGGCACACATCTGTCATCCCAGCACTCAGGAGGCTGAGTTAAAAAAAAGAGGAAAAAGAAAAGAAAAGAAAAAGCCAGGCATGATGATGCACACCTATAATCCCAGCATTTAGGAAACTGAGGCAGGAGAACCTTTTGCAAATTTGAGACCAGCCTGGGTTACAAAGTGAGCCCAAGGCTAGCCTAAACTGCATAGTAAGACCCTGTCTCAAAAAAAAAAAAAAGAAAAAGAAAAAAGAAAAGGGTACAGATCTAAGGAGATTGTTCAATCCTTAACATGGCCAAGAAAAAAAAAAAGAGAGAGCTTATTTTGGATTATCGAGAATGATAGTGTCAACTGGGTGTGGCAGTGCATGCCTATAATCTTTGTACTCATGAGGCTGAGAAAGGAGGACCACCACAAGTTTGAGACCAGCCTGGATTACATAGCAAGACCCTATCTCAAAAAAAAAATAATAATAATAATAATAAAACAGTACAGTGATGTAACCATAGGATCTTTAATGCCTGAAGAGGAAGACTAAATCCAGTTCAGAGAAACAATTAAAAATGCTATATTGCTGGCTTTAAAGATAGAGGAAGGCATCAAAATGAAGGAATATATGTGACCTTTAGAAGTTAGTAAGGGCTCTGGGCATGGTGGCACACACTTGCAATCATAGCATTTGGGAGGCTGAGGCAGGAGGATCATAGTGATTTATAAGCTGCCCTAGGCTATATATAGTAAGTTCAAGAGGAGACCAAAGTATATAATGAGACACTGTCTCAAAAATATGAGGGAAAAGAAAGAAAGTCAGAAAGGGTAAAGAAACAAATTCTCTTCTAAACCCTTCAGAGAAATAAATCTGTATCAGTTAGTTCAGGATGTCATAACACATAGGCTGAGTGGCTTAAGCAACAGAAATGTGCTTTTTCACAGTTGGGAGGCTGGGAATTCTAAACCTAAGGTGCCAGCTGATACAGATCCTGCTGAGGGTTCCCTTTCTGGAGAGCGGGGAGCAACGGTCTTGCAAGAACCTTACATGGCAAGGCGTGGGCCCAAGGCCAGCTCTCACTACAAAGGGCCCCAACTTCACGACCTCAGATGACCCCAATGCGCTCTCAAAGCACCTACCCACGAACCCCACCACACTGAGGGTAAAGCACCAGCATATGTGTGCGGAGGGTACCTGATGAGTACCACACTGTGTCTTTGGGATCTATTTTGAACTTCTGAGTTCCTATGTCAAAAGAGGGGAAAGGACACAACCCAAACTCAGTTTCATGTGCTACATATTCACAAAACAGCTCCCCTCTTAGATCCTCAAATATATGGGGATTTCACCCCACCAGCAAACAATTGTGCAGCAGACACCAGAACTCATTTCTGACATGCTCTAGCTGGAGGCCCCACTGTGGTTTAAGGACCCAGACCCTCCCTACTGGCCCCCTGCTTGAGATGCCAGTCATACATTCAGGTCTTGGGAATGTCTGATCAGCCAGCTACCAGTCCAAATTCCCACAATCCCCTCCTTGGATTTAAGTAGTTTGCTAGAGTGGCTCATGGAACTCATAGAACACTGCACTGAGTACTTGGAAGGGACATTTTAAAGGACAAAAAACAAAGACAGGCATAGGGCAAGGTATCAGAGAAGGGGCATGAAGTTTCCATGACCTTTCCAGGCACAGCATCTGGCAGGAACTTTCTCAGTTCAGTGATTAGGGAGCTCTCTGAATCCAGTCCTGTGTTTTTATGGAAACTTTACTGAATAAGCATGATTGAGATACAAGCAAATATGCAGAAATGTGATTGGATGGACAGAAAAGCAGTGCATCAGTGCTAATAGACTAAGGCAACCCAGAAAAGTCTGTTCAGATGCTTCTTAGACTCATGATGAAAGCTAAACAACATACATCACAATATCACATCTCCAGAGCTGGGCATGGTGGCACATGCCTGTAATCCCAGCACTCAAGAAGCTAAAGCAGAAGATCCTGCAAGTTTGAGGCTGGTCTGGGATATTCAGTGAATTTAAGGTCAGCCTGATTTGTGTTAAAAAACAAAACAAACAAACAAAAAAACCACACCTCCAGAACTGTAAGGTAACAAGTTTAAGCCACTGTATTTGTGATAATTTGTTTCAGCAACAATAAGAAATTACTACAGTCCAACATCTTTTACTGTTGGTCCAAAAAAATTTTATTTGCTGCATAAATCTCCATGAAAAAATCATTAATCAATAGTTATTAAGTAATTATTACATGTTAGTCATGATTCTAAGAATATTTAATCTTCAGGGCACCCTAAGAGATAAATAGACAAAGTTATAAAATTGAGCTAAATTGCTCAAAGTCATGCAGGTAGACAATGCTGAAGTTTAAGCAGAGAGTCTCTGTCCCTAATTGCTATGGTTTAGGATATATCCAATGGCTCTGAGGCACTGCACTCTTTCCAGGGACCCTTTCCCAACTCCTGCCCTGAACAAAGACTTGGACAGGAAACAATAGGATTTTACATGTATTAAAGGTATTAAAGAAAAGGAAAAAGAACTCTGAAAAGAAGTACTCTGTAGAGTAAGAGTGGGCCAATTAGAGTAGGGACAGAAATATGTTCTGCAGAATGCAGAGCAGACCACTCAGAAACAAAGAAGAAAGTGGCCACAAGGCCAGTGACCACCCTCTTTTATATACTCCATTATGACATCAAAGTTAGGCCATCCAATCAAAATCCTGCTTGATTTTGCACTACAAGAATTGACGGTAGAATTCCCATGAGCAGGGCTTGGAAAGTGTTATATGGATGTATTCTGGATCTCCATGACTGGCAGGTCACACCCACTTGCCCATGCCTTGCCATGCCCTAATCTCCTGCCTCATAAGGACCTGAGTTTGAGAAACTCTCACTTAAGGAACTACAATCTTCCTAAGGAAATTGTAAATTTCACTGCATGCTATGTTTTGGGTAAGTATCCTCCAAAAGCCCCTATGTTAAAGGCATGATTGTCACCCTGTGGTTCTATGGGAAGGGTGGAATCTCTAAGAACTGGAGCCTAGTAGGAGGAAGCTAGGTTACCTGGGTTCTGCTATGTTTCCTAGCATGGCTGACTGTGTCATTACAGGCCAAAACCAATTGCTCCAAGTAACCATGAACTGAAAGCTCTAATATCATGAGCTAAAAAAAACTTTTCCTTCTTGTAAGTATATTGGTCTCTAACAGAGTGCTGACTAGCATAGTAGGAGACACTTTACCTTAACTATTAGAATACTTTTTAGACTATTAAAGAAGTAATGATTAAGATTTTGAAGTTATTTTAAGTCAGATATAGGGGTGCATGCCTGTAATCTCAGCACTTGGAAGGTGAGGCCAGTGTGGGCTACACGGTGAGTTCAAGGCCATCTTGGAACACATAGGGAGACCTTGTATCAAAAAACATGAACAAATAAATATTTTAGAAATTGTAAATACTCAGCAGGCATGGTGGCACATATCTGTAATGCCAACTACTTGAGACACAGAGGCAAGAAGATAAAAAGTTCAGTGCCCACCATAGCAAGACTTGGCCTTGAAATATGAATAAAAATGAAACACTAAAACCTCAAGCTTTTCCAGGTGTGGGCTGGGGATTTAACTCAGTGGCATAAGTGCCTGTCTTGCAAGTGCGCGGTCGTGAGTTTGATCCCCGGTACCGATTAAAAAAAAAAAACAAAAACAACTTTGCCAGGTGTGAGGGCACATGCCCCTAACCTCAGCTACCTTGGGAGGCTCAAGTAAGGTCAGGTTGAGCAACATGGTAAAACCTGTCTCAAAAAAAAACCAAAAAAAACAAAAACAAAGATAAAGCTCCCTTGTTCCTTTTTGCTATCTTCTGCTTGCTACAAATTGCTATCCTCTGTGAAGCCACCCTACCTTGCAGCCAGCCAATTACAGACTGAAACCTCTACACTGATAAGCTAAATCCTTCCTCTTTAAAAAAAAAAAATGATAAAGAAAAGTTGCAGATGCTCAGGAATACCTAAGAGACCTAGTACAAGAAATACTAGAAGAAGCCATACTGTATCCAGTGAACCTGCTGCTGTAGTCACGCCCCAAGGCCCTGCCACCATTAGGGAGCATAGGTGAACCAGCACCCCACACCTCTCTGCCACCCTGGGAACCTCAGATTGGAAGAACCCAGGTGCCTAGTCCAATCCCCTGCACCTCCTAACAAGCAGCTGATGCAGGAAACACACCAGACTCAGCAATCAGTTGATTTGAGGAATTCAGGAAAATGTCAAAATGAAGGAGCAAATAAAATCTCAGACCTCCAGCCCACCCAGAACAAGTCCAGGAGATGTAGACACAAAATACATTAGAAGTCACATACCTGAAATTTCTGAAATGACAGCCACTGAGGTAAAGAAACAACTTAGTGCTTTTATTGTTTCATTAACCTTTCATGCCTGTATCTTACCCAGAACAAGTCCAGGAGACATAGACATAGACTAAATTAGAAGCCACACACCTGAAATTTCTGAAATGATAGCAACTGAAGTAAAGAAACAACTTAGTGCTTATACTGTTTGATTAACTTTGCATGCCTATATCTGGTAGTCTGAGCAACTATGTATTTATTTATTTTTGTCTTTTTGAGACAAGGTCTCACTATGCAGTTCAGGCTGGCCTTGAGCTCACTTTGTAGCCCAGGCTGGTCTCGAACTCACAACGACCCTCCTGCCTTAGCTTCCTGAGTGTTGGGATTACAGGGGTGAGCCACCACACCCGGCTGAGCAACTATTTAGAGGATAACAATGTACAATTTTTAACTTCCTATTTTTTTTGTTTTTGAAATCCAATATCATTTTCACTGTTTTGTTTTTACTGGTTTAATTCTCTTTAAAATAAAAAACACTAGAAGTCTATATTGCCCATGTATGAAAGATGAACATGATCTATTTTGATTAAATGAAAAGGGTTGTTGATCGAGTGTATTCATTAACCTACCAAACAGAAAGGAGCTTATATGTGTTGGATAAATTTATGTTCGCAAATGTTATTATTAAATACTATTATAATTTAAAAAATAAGGAATAAAAAATGGGCTGTGGGTGAAGCCCAGTATGAAGGCCCTGGGTTCAAACTGCAGTATCACAAATAATAATAATTTATATTTCTAACAAGTTCCCAGGTAATACTGATGCTGCACTTTAAGAACCACTATTTTTGAAAAGAGCATGGAATATTTTAACAGCATAAAATACACTATATTAGTTTAATTTATATTCTTGCTCAAAAGGTAGAGAGATAAAGGAAGTCATTTCTCTTTTGAGCCATTTTATTTACACAATGCCCCCACTTGCACTCTATAGTGACAGACTATGCTTAATGTAGAAGTCACAGCAACAATTCAACTTCTGGGCATGGTGGGATGCTCTTATCATCCCAGTACTCAGGAGGCTGAGGCAGGAGAATTGTAAGTTTAAGGCCAGCCTTGACTACATAGTGAGGCTCTGTCTCAAAAAAATTTTTTTCAAGCTAGGGAGGATATAGCTCAGTAGGCAAGCTAGGTGCTTGCCTAATACTATATGTTCAAGGTTCTGGATTCAAACTGCAATACTCCCCAAAAATTAATTTTTCAAAACTACTGTGTATTCCCTATTTCTTCAATGCCAAGTGCATGCTAGACTTTGAAAATAAAATGATAAATAAGTAACTCACTGTTTATTGTGGTGTAGATCTAAAATGTCCCCCAAGAACCAGTCAATGTCTCCCGAGATCCAGCCATGGTGGAACTGTATCAATTTCACTGCATTGTCTTGATTGGCTTTTGTTCTTTCTTGTTCTGTTGTATTTTACTACCTTCAAAATAAAATTTAAAAAAATAAAGAAATAAAATAAAATGTCCCCCAAAAGTCTCATGTGTTCTAATCTTGGTTTAATTTACCATGTAAATGTAAGGAAATCATAAACCTCACTTGTTCAAGGCATGTGCTGTCTTAACCCAGGTATAAACAAGTGGCTCTTGTTCTGTTGTATTTTACTACCTTCAAAATAAAATTTAAAAAAATAAAGAAATAAAATAAAATGTCCCCCAAAAGTCTCATGTGTTCAGAGGTACGGTTTTTGGAAGGTGGTTGAATCTTGGGGCTCTACACTCAGCAGCTGAGCAAGAAAGCAATTTGCCTCCTTTCCTAGTAAGCAGCCCTGGCGTGAGCCAGGAAGAGAACCAGTCAGTGTTTCCCGTGAGTCTACCAACGCACAGGTTGAGAGTCAAACATCCCACCCTCCCCACGCTCACCCCCCCATTCGGAACTGGGGGCAGAGGTCTGAGTATCTCTCAGGAGGATGACCCTATGCAATATAGCAAATACGGGGGGATTTCCTTCTATCTTCTGTTTGAAGACAAATGTTTTCACTGTTTTGCTTTGTTCTGATTGTTTTGCTCTATTCAGTATTCTCTTTTGATTGGTTTTACAATGTTCTGTTTTTGGTTTGATTTCACTATACCTGATTGAATGGACAGCTATTGTGAAGATAACAAGATATACTATGGTACCTATTATTGTTATCCTGATATCCTGCTGTGAAGTTCTGTATCAATTTCACTGCATTGTCTTGATTGGCTTTGTTCTTTCTTGTTCTGTTGTATTTTACTACCTTCAAAATAAAATTTAAAGAAATAAAATAAAATGTCCCCCAAAAGTCTCATGTGTTCAGAGGTACGGTTTTTGGAAGGTGGTTGAATCTTGGGGCTCTACACTCAGCAGTAAATCTATCCACTGAAAATTCATAGTCTGCTGAAGGAAATGGGGCTGTGTTGAAGAAAGTGGCTCACTGGCGGTGTGACCTGAAAGAGTATATTCAGTTCTTGGGGGTTCTTACTCTTGCCCCCTCTCCCCCACCCAGCCCTCCTCCACTATGCCTTGCAATCCTCCTGCCTTGACCTCCTTTAGTGTTAGGATTACAGGCATGTGCTGTCTTAACCCAGCTATAAATTGGTTTTTAATCACCAGTTCGGTGTGTGAATGTGACATCTTTAAAAAACAGTAAAATGCTATGGAAGAAGCTGAAGTCCCCTCTGACAATGCCCTTCCCAGGAGTCTATGAAGTTTGTTTTGAGAACACTGTAGATACGACTCTGAATTCTAATCTTGGTTTAATTTACCATGTAAATGTAAGGAAATCATAAACCTCACTTGTTCAAATAGTAGGATTTAGCTCAGAGCCATAAGCACCTGCCTGTTGAGCTCAAGGTCATGAGTTCAATCCCTGGTACCAAAAACAAAAATAAAAATAAAAACAAAAAACAAAAAAGACAACAAATAGTTTAGTCGTTCAAACTGCCCATGGGTATGCCTGTGAACACTGATGCCTATTTGTCTCTTAGTAATGGTTTTTCTTTGTTTCTAATCTCCTGTGGCTACAGACAACAGAAAGTTGATTCCAGCCATTGCAGTAAGAACCCACTCAGCTTCTGCTTTTAACTGCCGCCTTAAAACTAGGACACTCAGGAGTAAACACCAGTGTAGCTCTTTGAAATTGTAAATATTTAATAATGAAGCACTGGCATTTATAGTACACATGAGCACTATTTACTCTTTTTTATTTTTACTTTTGGTATCGGGGATCGGACTCACAACAATGCACTTGCAAGGTAGGCGCTTATACCACTGACCTAAATCTCCAGCCCTCTTTTTTAATTTTTAAGATAGGGTCTTGCTATGTATTTCAGGCTGACCTTGAACTCAGTATGTAGCGCAGGCTGGCCTCGAACTCACAGTGATCCTCCTGCCTCAACCTCCCAAGCGCTATGATTATATCTGTGCACCACTACATCTGGCTAAATTTTTATTTATTTATTCTTACAGTACTGGGGATTGAACCCTGTGCCTCTGCACTGATTGCACTGTATCAGTAAACTATAAAAAATATTTTTTTTAAAATCTCAAGACAAGGTCTCACTAAATTGCCTGGGCTGGTTTGAATTTGAAAACCCTTGACCCTCACTGGCAGGCATAGTGGCACACATTTATAATCCCAACACTTAGGAGGCTAATGCAGGAGGATCACTGTAAATTCAAGGCCACACTGGGCTACATAGTCAGTTTGAGGCCTGAACTACATAGTGAGACCCTGTCTCAAAAAAAAGAACAAAAAAAAAAAAAAAGAAAGAAATCCTCTTTCCTCAATATCTCAGAGTGCTGAGATTATAGACATGTGCCATCATACCCAGCTGTTACAATTTTCTCTGATTTCTTTTCTTGTAACATTTTCTCCTTTTTTTTTTTTTTTTTTTGCCATTGTTGAGACAGGATCTTGCAGCCCAGGCTGGCCTCAAACTCACAGTCTTCTTGCCTCAGCCTCCAGAGTGCTGGGAACCACTGACTTTTTAATAGAAATGTTACAGGCAGCTGAGCTAGTTAGAAATATTGTAGAAAGTCAGATAGGGATAGGCTCTTGAAGAAGCTGGCACAGAGGACCAGATGTCTTGTGACCTTGGAGGAGACACATACCTCTTGCTATGAGCCAGATCTCAAGACAGAAGGCAAAACAAATGCAACCACATCCTTAAATATAATCCTTAGGAATTAGGTATGGATCACCTTGGAAGGCAGGAGCCACCATCCCACCCCCCTACAGGAAGAATGCTAATCTATAAAGAATGCTCGCTTGCTACATGACTCGTGACTCGCTTCCCCATTTGTCCCTGATTTGGTCAATTTTACCTTAACAATTAAACTTATTGGTTGACCATAGCTCTGTCCCACCTCATGCCTGTCTACCTCGCAAGTTTCCAGTTTTCCCCACTTTAGACCCGTCTCACCTCATGCTTTTACTCTATGAAAATCCCTAGAAAATACAGAATCTTGACAACCCAATGGAGACCCCTTCTGTGTCTCTCTCAGACAGAACCTTTCTTTGTCTCAATAAATATTTCTACTCTTAACCTCTGTTGTTCTTAAAATTCATTCTTTGATTTTAGAGAACACGAACTCATACTGGACATATAGTAGGTCGGGAATTTCATTCCCCTATATCAGAAATATTCCTTAAAGATTTATTCTATGGGGGGGCTGGGGATTTAGCTCAGCCGTGTATAGTGCCTGCCTGACAAGTTTGAGGTCAAAAGTTTGATCCCCAGTACCAAAAAAATAAAAAATAAAAAAAGATTTATTCTATGAAAGCCAAAGGGTTCAGTATTAGGAAATCTATCAAGGTAATTCATGATATGAATATATTTAAGAAGCAAAATGTTTATTAAAAAATAACTTCAATAGGTGTAGTGGTACATGCCTGTAATCTGAGCACTCTGGAGACTGAGGCAGGAGGATGGCACAATCAGGGTCAGTTGGGCAATTTAGCAAGCAGCAGTAAAGAGGATGGGAGAGGGGGAAAGGATGAGGGGAAGGTCTGAGGAGACCCTAAGATTTCACCATTGGCTGAGCTACAGACATTGCTGAAGCACAAAGTGAGAGCTTAGTCACAGATGCTGTCTCTTTGGCTGAAAGTTGAAAGTGAGTCCCAATATGCCACTGAGCCCCTCAGCAAACACTGGGTGTTACACCGATTCGAGAAATTTAATACATTTTCTGTTGAATCATTAGCTGACACCAAGCTAAAAAATGGCCACAACAAAGCATATACATTTAGGAGAAAGATCACCAAACTCACTAAATAAACAATAACAACTAATAGGGAGGGGCACAATTGATTTTCAAAAGTGCCACACTGTATTATTTACATTTTATTTTCTGGCTTTTTGAGCCAGGGTCTTGCTATGTAGTCCAGGATGGCCGTGAACTCTTGGCAATCCTCCTGCTTCAGCCTCTCAAATGCTGGGATTACAGCCATGTGCCATCATACCTAGTTTTATATTTTCTAGATATCAACATCCAAAATTGAGGTAAAAAATAGCATACAAGAGAAAGGAGTGACTAATAGAAACTGTTCCTGAGGTGACCAGTCCTAAGGTTGGAATTACTAGGCAAAGGTATTAAATTGGCTACTTTGAATATGTTCCTTTTTTTTTTTTTCTATTGGTACCGAGGATTGAACTCACGACCACCTGCTTGTAAGGCAGGCACTTATGCAGCTGAGCTAAATTCCCAGCCCCAAATATGTTCCTAAAACAGAAGGAAACTAAAGACTAAAAGAGGGGCTGGGTATATGGCTCAGTGGTGGGTGAAATATTTGCTTGGCAAGTTTGAGGTCCTGAGTTTGACTCCCACTACGGGGGGTGGGGAGGGGGGAGGGTGACACTAAAGAAAAACATGAGAGTCACGCCTCACCAAATAGAAAATATCAATAGAAGGAAAAATGTAAAAAATATGAATAGAGCCTCAGAGATTTCTGGGATATCATGAGATATATTTGACATATGCACAATGCAAGTGTCAGAAAGAGAGACAAGAACATGGCAGAAAAACTATCTGAAGAAATAATGCCCCCAAACTCTCAAATTTAGTAGGGTGTGGCAGTGCCCTACTAAATCCTAGAACTTAGGAGTCTGAAGCAAGAGGATTGCTGTGAGTTTGAGGCCAGCCTAGGGTCCATAGTGAGTTCAAGGCCAGCCTGGACAACATAGTGAGACCTTGTCTGAAAAACAAACAAATCCTCAAATTTGATGGAAAATATTGATCTACATAACCATGAAGTACAACTAACCTGAAATAGGATAAATACAAAAGCAATCTACACTGTAGAATGACAATGACAGAGTCTTACAGCAGCAAAGAAGTAATTCATCACATAAATGCATGCTTAATAAGATTAAAAGTTGATTTCTCAGCAGAAACTATGATTGCCAGAAGGCAGCTAAAAAACAAAAAAACAAACAAAATATATATATATGTATATCAACCACTAGGCATAGTAGGACACAGCTGTAATCCCAGCACTTGGAAGGCTGAGGCAGGACAACTGCCATGAATTTGAAGCCAGTCTATTTCATAGTAAATTGAATACAGGCCTAAACTATATGGCAAGACCCTGTCTCAAAACAAGAATAACCCCCACAAAAAACAAGACTTCTATACCCAACAAAGCTATCATTCAAAGCAAAGGCAAAATTAAGACTTTCCCAGACAAACAAAAGAATCTGTTGCTAGCATTCCTGTCCTGCAAGAAACATTAATAGGGTAAAATGAAAGGACACCAGACAACAACTCAAATCCACATGGAAAAATAAAAGCACCAACCAAATGTACACCTGGCCAATAAACACATGAAAATATGCTCATCATTAATCACCAGGGAAATGAAACCAAAACAATGAGATATCTCATAGCTGTTAGGATGGCTATTATTTAAAAGATAAATGATACTTGTGAGGCTGGGGTAGGATTGCTAGAGTTCAAGGCCAGCCTGGGCTATACAGTGAGTTTAATGTCAACCTGAACTACTTAGCCAGACCTTGTCTCAAAAAAAAAAAAAAAAAAGAGATGTACAATATATCAGGTACTACAAGTGATTTAGAAATATATTTAAAGTGTATGGTAGGGTTGCATAAGTTAATGCAAATATGACATCATTTTATATAGGGAACATTTTGGTATTGGGGAAGGGGTATTCTGGAACTAATTCCCTATTGACTTTGAGGAATAAGTATATAATACAATGAAATATTATTCAATACTTAAAGAAGGAAATTTTGTCACATATTATAATATCATGGGCCACAGGGACATTATGTTAAATGAAAAGGGACAAATACCTGGACACGGTGGCCCATGCCTGTAATTCCAGCACTTGGGAGGCTGAGACTGGAGGCTCACTGTAAATTTAAGGCCAGCCTCAGCTACATAGTGAAACCCCATCTAAAAAAAACAAAACAAACAAAAAACAGTGGTTGAAAGTAAATTCAATGTTATAGATTGTCATTGTTTATGTCAGTGGCCCCCAGGCCTCATGCCTTTGCATTATGCATTTGTGATTGATTCATTGTCTAGCGCTTGGATTGGGGAGTGAGTGCTACACTGGCCTAGGGGGGAGCCAGGATGTGATGCAATGGCAAGAAGGCCTGTGTCTCTCTCCCTTGCCAGTTTCCGCCTTGCTGTTTACAGCCACCATGAACTGCGGCTCCGCCATGCCACCCTGCCTTGGAGCCAGCTGACTATGGACTGAAAACCTCTACAAACTGTAAACTAAATAAACCTTTCCTTCCTTAACTTTGGGTGTTGGGTATTTTGTCTTAGCAATGAGGGAAAAGTAACCAAGACAAGTTAAGAGACAGGCCTATAGAATGGAAGAAATCTCTGTTAGCTATTTACCCAAGAGAGGACTAATATCTAGAATATGTAAGGAATTCAAAAGCCTTAACACTTCCCCCCATCCAAGTAATCCAGTCTGTAAATGGGAAAATGAACTAAACAGACATTGGTCAGGAATAGACAAATGGCCAATAATATTCAAACTCTTTAGCCATCAGGCCAATACATATCCAAGCTACAGTACATTGGGATTTCACCTCACCTAGTCAGAATGGTTATTATTTAGAATAATAATAATAAATTTTAAAAAACATACTGAGGTAGGAAGATAGGGTTACATAGCAAGTTCAAGGCCAGCCCGGATTACACATGAAAGCCTGTCTCAAAATACAATTTTTTGGGCTGGGGTATAGCTCAGTGGCACAAGTGCCTGCCTGGGAAGTGCAAGGTTCAATTCTCAGTATCAAAAACCCCCTAAAAAAACATTTTTTTAAAAATATGAAACAGCAATAAATGCTGATAAAGTTGCAGGGAAAAAGGAACCCTTATACACTGTTTTGTGGGGATGTAAAATTAGTTTAGTCACTATGAAAATCAGTTGGGAGGCTTCTCAAAAACTACAATACCAAGCAGCTGTACCACTCCTCGGCATAGTCCAAAAAGAATTAAAATCAGCTTATAGCTACCTGCAGACCTGTGTTTACTTTGGTCCTATTCACAATAGTTAAGCTAAGGAATCAGTCTAGGTGTCCATCAGAAGATGAGTGGATACACAAAATGTGGTGCATATACACAGTGGAGTATTAGTCAATGATAAAAAGAAGGGAATCATGTCATTTGCATGCAAACAGATGGAACCAGAAATCATATTAAGCAAACTGAGGCAGGGTGTTGGTTTTTTTGTTTTTGTTTTTTGTTTTAATAAGAAAGACAAATAAGGCCTGGGGATATAGCTCAGTATCATAGCGCCTGCCTAGCAAGCACAAGGTCCTGAGTTCAATTCCTAATACCCAAAAAAAGGGGAAATATTGCACATTTTTCTCTCAAATATGGAATTGAGAGAGAAAAAGTAGCAGGGAGGTAACATGGAAGCAAAGCAGGGACTATGAGAGGAGAGAAGGGGGATGGGAGGATAAGGGGATACCGACTTGGAAACCACTGTGTTATATGCATATACAAATCAGCCAGTGAAAAGCCCATTAGTCTGTATTACATGTACTAATAACAAAAAAGGAAAAAAGAAGTAATGGAGGAATAGAAAACAAATATCACAAAGGCAGACATAAGCCAACTTACTAGTGATTATAATTAAACTCTCCCAATAAAGGCAGAGAGCAGCAGAATCGGTTTTTTAAAATGATCTAACCAGGTTGGAGATGTAGCTCAGTAGTACAGTACTTGCCTGGCATGTGTGAGGCCCTGGGTTCAACCTTGAGTCCTGAACAAAAAGATCTAATCAAATCCTTTCTACAAGGGACAAACTTTAGACTTAAAAGCAAGCCAGCATACTCTACCAACCATCTTCTCCCCAAGGTAGTGATTCTTCTCCCCAAGGTTCTTCTCAGACTTTAGAGTTAAATTCTGTATTCCTGAAGGTGTAATTCCTGAGTCCTCTATGTCTTTTCTTTCTTCTTTTTCTTTTTTTCTATCCTCAAAGTCTAATTTTGTAATTTAGGCTGGTCTTAAACTCACTATGTAGTCTGGCAGACTGGCCTCAAGTTCACAGGAATCCTCCTGCTTTGGCCTCTCTAGAGCTGGTATGACAGGTGTGCCACCATGCCTGACTTTCTAAGAGCTAAAAAAATTAATAAAGGACACATTCTTGGGCCACTGCATTACCAAAACCTGTGGTAATCTTCAAGAAAGTAGATGTCCTGATCAAGGCTAGCCAGGAAAACTGAGACAAACATTTGTGGCAAGCTGTAATCACCAACAGCAACACTTTGACAGAGGCAAGCATTGAATGAGGAAAAACATTTGTAGGAAAAAATGGAAACAAAGTTTTTGTAAATAAGGAGGGGAAGAAGGGTTGAAGGAGAGTAGGCGAATGGGGAAAAAAAGAATCAAGTTATATCATGTACAAATACAAATTCCCTATAATGAATATGATCATTATGTATACCTAAGGAATACCAATAAATTTAATGAATGTTCAATACTTTCAAAAATTAGAGAATATGAGGCTGGAGATTTAGCTCAGTAGCACAAGCACCTGCTTGGTAAACATGAGGTCATGAGTTTGATCCCAGTACCAAAAACAAAAGAAAAGAAGAAAAAATTAGAGAATGTGCTAGGTGCTTTCTTTCCTCTGAGTTTACATTTGTTTACTTAGTACACAATTATTAAAGTTAAATGAGGCCTTTCTATAATGCACACTTAGGTGACTGAAATAAAGTATCAAGAATACAAACTGTGTAATTAGGCCTGGTCTTTTTTGTTTGTTTTGTTTTTTGAGACAGAGTCTCCTTCTGTAATTCAAGTTGGACTTGGACTCACTTTGTAGCACAGGGTGGCCTCAAACTCATGGCATTCTTTCTGCTTTAGCCTCCTTGAGTGCTGGGATTACAGGTGTACACCACCACACCAGGCTAGGTCTGCCTTTGAGAAGCAGTGCTAAATCACATCAGAAGAAATCAGTATGTTCTAAAAGACAGTAAATGTCTATGATATAAATCAAAGAACAAGCAGTTCACCAAAGCCTAAATAAGTCAGTGTACAAAAAGTGTTAAATAGACAGATTCAGTCCTAATAAATTTCGGTGGGTTTTGTTGTTTTTGATTTGCTTTTTATATAGTCAAATTGGTTATGATAATCCAGTTTTTAAAGTAACTGACAATACCACATAGGGATATATGAAGAGCTATTGTAAACCTGTCTTTGGCTAACTTGCCTTCCCTCCTCCAAAACAATGCAATCTCTTTCAATTTCCTTCTTTCTCTTTTCACTCAGGCTCTGCCTGGAATTTTCCTCTCCACCTCGATGGTGTAACACATAATCACGTGTTCGTGGTCTTGTTTTCCTTTGGGAGGAATGGGTACTTCTATTTCCTTCTCTTTCATTTCTTCTCTCACTACCCGTCTCTTAACGTACCCTCTCCAGGGTCTCTTGGATCTCTACACTACAAGCAAAGCACTAAAAGACCAAAATGGAAGACAAAAAGGGAAAAACCCACAGCAGCTGGGAACCTTTAGCTCTATCTATCTCTATGGAAACAATTCCTCAGAGAGGATCTGGAAACAATTCTACGGTGATCATCAGAGCAGCGGAGCCAATCCCACTGAACCTCACTCACAGGATTCAGCTTACAAATGGGAATGGCTGACAATTTTTTGGAAAAAACAGTAAAACATGGAGCCAAATAAAAATTACACTTACCACTACATATTTTTGCCTCAAAAATTTTTACTTGCTGTAATAATAAAAAGACAACAATGTTTGCCCTAATTCCAAGCACTCCCTAATCTCACGGGCAAAGAGCCCAACACAAAAAATTAGCCTCCCCTTCAAAAGAAATAAAGAAAAAACGTTGTTTGGTGGTGAAAAGTCAATTCATGTCATTAAAATGATTTTAGGATTGTGGCTCATAACCACCCAAGTATGTGCAAAGAATGCAAATTCAATCAAAGGCAGTAAACCCACTGTTTGGATTCAGGCCTGAGGTGAAAGATTTCAGAATTCCACCTACCAAATCAAGTTGAACTAAAAGTGATGATGTGACTGGAATCCATGGAAAAGAGCATAAGGTAAGAACTCCACCTGAAACATAAGTTATTGTTTTTAAAGGACAGAACCAGATCCTTGCCCTGAGATCGCTCCACAGCTTGGGGGTATGGGAGGTGGGGTGGGCCACTTCACGGTATAGGTGATACCAGAACAGTCAATTTTCAAACCTGTTCAAAAGTCTCCAGACAGCAGACTAGTAAGTACAGGTCTCCTCAGATGGTAAAGTCAGCATTAGTTAGGAGAAGTCACTTCAATTGACCTAAAATGATGTTTCCTTAAGGTACAGGTAATTTATAACCATCAGAAGTCTCATAGTGTTTTAAGACTGTGATCCTTGGAGTAAGACCTTTTGTATCTCAGTCCTAGCTCTGCCTCTCAGCTGTGTGACCTTGGGGAACAACCTTCATTTGTCTTTAACTAGTTACATCATCTGTAAAATGAAGATTAACCTATCGTTATTACAGCATCTTTTTGTTTCTTTTAAAATCACGCTGTCCCTTCCCAAGTTACTTTGAAGAGGTGGGCTAAGGAACAGCAAGAGTACCACGACGTAGGCAATTCTTACTGAACCACGATTGCCTTATCTAGATTTGAACGTGAATTACGTGAAAGTTTTCATTAGGGTAGCTAACCAGTTTCCTACCTCTGCCTTATACACTACAGCTCTCACGGGGGAAATTTTTTTCTTCCTACACTAACACTCCCCAACGCACTCTTAATCGTCTTCCCGAAGTCTGTAGCACACAGTTTTTTGGCTGGACATATTAAAGGTTGTTGCGCTTTCTTTCCAGGGCTGCCTTCCACCCTGCCCGCAGACACTTGGCTTACCTTTGTTTTGAAACGTAAAAGGGGTGGAATCAACTTGAGGGCACCACAGCACAACCACAGAGCGTGTTTTGTGTGTCACTAGTGAAAACCATTTGCAAGAACACAAAGCTCTATTTAGAATACAATCCTAAACCCCACGCCTTGAGGTTTTCAGAGAAAAGGGAAAATATCGCCAACCCTGGGAAAGCCATCAGCCCCAGTCGATGGTAGGAAAAGAAGGAAGCCCGGCTGACAGCCTAGATCTGGCCTGTCTCCTGGCAGCCAAGAAACACTTGTTTTTTAGCAGCAAAAATGCAAATATGGTGGACAAGAAAAAGGACCGCACACACACACACACACACACACACACACACACACACATTCATCGGCCGCACCACGTGGCTCTCGACCCACGCAGGATAGGGGCGGGGTCTTCACTGGATGTGCTCCCGCGGTGCACCACAGAAAGCATCATTCCTTCAGCACACACGGTGGCTGCTATTGCTACCTCACATTCTCCCCGAAAAGGTAGAAAGGTGGGCTCTGTGAATTTGATGATTGTAGGGTAATCAAAAAAGCAGAAAGGCGGAGGCCGCTAAAGCTCTTCTACCGCGACCAAGTTCCACTTTTCCCTCTCTGCGCTCAAGCGTACTTCGGGAGGCCCGCGGCAGAACGGAACAGCTTCTCCCGTCTCGCGAGAGCAGGGCGGCCCAACGCCGTAGCATCGCTCCGTCCCCTTCTCCTCGCTCGCTCTCTCCCATCCCCCCAGGCCAGTCTGTCTGCTGCGTAGCTTCCTTAGCGGTTGCCGCCGCCGAAGACGGTTGGGAAAACCGCTGTGCGGCGCGCTCCACGAGACGAACGGCTTATCCCTCCGCACGACTGAAGCCCGCAAGCCGGACGCAGCATTACTATCGCCCTTCAGGGTATCTGAAGTAAAAGGGGGTAGGTTGGGCTGGCGGTGTCGAGAGCCGAGTCGGGAGAAGGACGGAGACCGGGAGGGGGTGGGGCGGGTGAAGTGTGGAGGTCGCCGCACGGAGGCGGCCGCAGAGCGCTTCTCGGGCGATCTTCCACTTCGAGCAGGGCGGCTTACCCGGGCAGGATTCGCTTGGGTGGACTCCAGCGGACGACGGCAGGGCCTGGAGTGGGGGGCTCCCAGCGTGTCCCCCTTTGCCTGCTGGCTGGGCCTCCGCCATTTTGGGTACGGTGGCGCTGACACATCGGCTTCCCGCCCTTTCTACTTTTTGTCCCCCAGCTTCCGAAAACTGACTTAGGAGGCTACGGGGTGAGGGGCGGACGCGCCTCCCGGGAAGGGACGCGGGTGGGGAGTGAAGCGAGCAGGCGAGGCTGGGCCCCCCGGGCGTGCTCCCGATGGAAATGGCGCCTGACGGGCCCGGCCTCCCGCCGTGGCCTCGCTTCCTCCGCAGTCTCGGCAGGGCTACCTGGGCTGGCGGGACTGCGAGCGACTTCTGACGCAGCTTCCCAAGGTGAGAGAGGCTGGAGCTGGGGGAGGAAGGCCAGTGGCGACGGAGGCGCTCAGCTCCCTGATCCAGGACAAAGAGGCAGACGGCCTCCTTTGTAATCCCGCCGCCCGGTGGCGAAGGTTTTTAAGCCAAGCTTGGCTACGGCGGGAGGGAAAGCGCCCCGAGCTCTCGGGTCCCGGGGCAGCTAGATAAGTCAAGAGTCTGCGGGGAGGAGGACAGGACGCTTAGCCGGCCTTTAGAGTCGAGATTTGGAACTTCGAAAAGAGTACGTACTCATTTTCCATAGAGATTTTTTTGTCTTTTTCACGTCTAAAGGTTTATTTAAAACAGATTCATGTTTTGTAAATAAAAAAGTGGGTGACAGATCAAACACAAATGTGAATTGGGCCTATTTGAACCCTATGAACTGTGATTCCACTTTTTGAACTTTAAGGTTTAAGGTGGGTTGGGTACCGCTCAGTATTGATTTCCTATAGTTTGGCACACGTGAGTTAGAACGCGTTTCACAGTATCTTTATTTTGGGGAGACAGCTGTTAAAACACAGTGATGGCAAAAAAAAAAAAGTGACAAAAATGTATATGTAGAGAATTGAGTTGCTAACTTTATGTCTTACAGCTCAAAAGGGTGGTGATTTTTGTAGATTTTTTTACCCCCTTTGGATTTAAGGCTGTGGGAGTCATATTTCAAAATGAAGTTTATTTTGTTTTGGTAGCAAAGCATGTGTGTAGTAGTATTGTATAGTGATATTTGAACCAGGAACTAAGCCTATTAAGTGTAAGTCTAGTCATCTGGTGGTGTGTAGGGGCTTTTGTTTTTGGTCCGTAGAGTTAGAGAAATTGGTAATTTTCGTGGCTATAATTTAGAAAAAAAGGAGAGGCAAAAAATGCCCTGTAATATATACATACAAATTTGTTGTCTATTTTTCTAGTTGTAAAAAGAAAGCCCTCTTGAAGTTCAGTGACTTGGGATTGTTAAAGAAAAGTTTACCAAAATCTTACTTTTAAGCAGTAGGATTTTAGTGGAGTTTGACAAGACAGAACAGACTATAAAGCAGTATATAATTAATGGTTTTCAAATTAGACGAAAGGCTTTTTCTGCCTTTCATCTGCATCATAATTTGGAGTTTTGTTCTCTTATATGATACTTTCTAACAGCTTTGGGACATAATTTATAAACTGTCTGCGTCTCCCATTTATTTATTTTTGCATACTGAGAATTCAATCCAGGGTAGCACTGAGGTACATCATGACCTCTTGTTTATTTACTATTTATTTTTGAGATGAGTCTCACTGTGTAGCCCTGGCTGGTCTCATACTCTCCTGTCCTACCTCAGCCTGCCAAGTGCTGGAATTAAAAGCGTGCACCAACCCATACCTGGCTAGCCCTTATTTTTTGAGATGAGTCTTCCTAAATTGTGCAGTCTGCTTTCAGCCTCCCAAGTACTTTGACTATAGATAGTGCTAACCACAGTTGTGCTACCACAGCTGGCTTCAACTTTTGCCCACAGAGTTTTAAGATGTTCTGTATCATCCAAGAAAAGACATACTATAGCTGTTAGTAGTTATTTCATAAGCTGACACTCATTTCAAACTCTGGACAGACAGCCACAAACTATAGATTCTAGTATTGCAGACATTCATGTATGTGTTCTTTTGTGACTGGCTTCCTCCCCACAATTATGGAAATTACAAGAAGTCTCATATAAAAGTGAGTAAAGTTAACCATCTGTTTTGACTACTGATATATTTAATTGGTCCTGACACTTGGAGGTTTTTGTATTTCTAAACAGGATTTGCTTTAGTGTCTGTAGGCAAGGATGTCCTGTTGACACCTGACTAATAAAGTACAATACTTAGGATTCTTAACACAGAGTTGTGATTAGCTGTGGTGTTGCAGAAGATCATCCTCACAGATTTAGTAAATTGTTTAGGCAGTTTCTGATAGCTTTAGTAGAGATTACTTTTTTGTATGTCTTTAGTTTCCTTGTTTTCTAGAATTCTAGACTTGCATTTTGAAGGGATATAGAGTCTTTTCAATATATATGCTTATAAAGCATGGGACTGAAAATCATCTGTAAAAAGAGTTTGTTCTTCACCTGGCTAATATTTCTGCAGTTAAAAATAGTGTTAACCATTTAATAGGTTCCACTCCATTCAAGGCCAGCCTGGACTGCATAGGGAGAGTATCTCGAAAAACAAAACTCCAGCAGTTTGATGTTTTTTTCTTTTTAATAGACAATAGTTCATTTGTTGTTTACATTCTTATTCAGTATAAGCTGATCCACAAATCAAGACTAGTTTGCTTGATACTATTTTCTTGTAAAGTGCTAAGATTTAAAGATAAAGTAATCTTTTTTATTTGCTTTTAAAATACAAATCTGTATGTTGCATTACAATCTTTATGTTAAAAAAAAAAAGGTGTTAGCTGGGGCATAGCAGCGCATGCCTGTAATCCCAGTACTTGGGAGGCTGAGGAGGATCTTTAATTCAAGATCAGCGTGGGCTACAAAGTGAGCTCAAAGCCAGCCTGAACTGAATAGTGAGGCCCTGTCTCAAAAAGACACCCCCCCCCAAAAAAAAAGTGTGCTAAGAACTGATAGAAACACAATGTGAAGACCTTTCCTGGATTTGATTTACTTAATAGTTGAAATTATCATGAGGAAGTAATAATTGATGTTAGATGCTTTTTACTTTTCTCCTTTCTGTTCTTAAATCATCCTTTATAGGAAATACTTTTCCTAAAATGATGCTATGCTTAAAATTTATTTTTTAAGAAACCAGTGAAGGCTTTAGACTGGATATGGTAACACACACCTGTAATCTCCACACTCAGAAGGATGAGGCAGGAGGATTGCCATGAATTCAAGGTCAACCTGGGGCACATATGTGAGTTCAAGGCCAACCTGCACTACACAGCAAGACCCTGTCTCAAAAACAAACAAAATACTCTGAACACCTCCCCACACAGATACACTACCACCAACAACTGATTTGGGCCTTCTCTCTCAACTACTCTAGGGTAGTAGTAAACTTTTAAAAGCCTTTGTTGACTTTGGAAAAGGTTACAGTCCTTATTTCCATTAATAACTTAGTTTTCTGCCTTTAAGAGTCAGGTATTTTGTTTGTGGAATGGCTCGCTGATTTTAAGGTCCTTAAAGCCCACTCTTTTTTTCTGTTTGTTTGTCTGATACAGGGGTGGGGGGATCGAACTCATGACCTAATGCTTTGAAGGCAGGCACTTAGGCCCCTGAGCTAAAAACCCACTCTTAACAGTTGGCACATGAACAGATGTTTAACTGCTAAGCAACAGGCCAAGCACTTTAAATAATCCTTGTAATAGTCCAGTGAAGTGTAGGTACTACTGCCTGTTTTGAATTGTATGGACTCAGTATTTAAATTCAGTAGCCAGTGAATAGCAAACTAGCAATTTAAGCCCAGGGTTTATCTCTTAAAAGTTCGTATCAATTCTGTGCATAAAACTTTGTTATTATGTCCCTTAAAAATCCTGTTTTGTCTAGGGTGGCACCCAGGTCTTTTGTGGGATGTTTGTTTTTTGAAGTGGGCTCTGTGTAGCTCAGTGGGGCACTGGCTTCAATTACTAGCGTGTACAGATAAAAGCAAAACCATAGTGACAACAGGCCATATGGAGAGATGAATAACCACTTTGGAGAATTTATATATTAATTTAGTGATAAATTCTAGGAAAATGAAGTGTTTCCCTTGTTGATGCTGCATTAACAGTTGCACTGATGATTAGGTCATGTGGAATTGAGCAGTTAGTAAATGCAGTTCATGTGAAATATGATCTTCAAAAAGGAATCAAGTGAACAAATTGTTTTGTTTACAGGGGAGGAAGTGGTGAGGGAAAGGTTTGAAATATTCAGGTGAGTAGGATTCTTACAGCTGCATAGTGAAATTTATAAGGTCTGGTAAGTTTTTGCAGCTGAAGGACTTCTGCATTAGCTCTTTTGAAAATGTTCTGGAATTTTAAAAGGATGATTGTCTTGGGTAGGAAACTGGGTGAATGGGTTCATTTTGGAGGGGAAGGGATCTTCTGTGCTTTTTTTTATAGTATCTGAATGTGACTGCATTGCCTTTTAACTAAAAAGTTGAAGCAGTGAGTGAATGAACTGGTGATTACTGTCATCAGTGACCTGCAAATGAGTAGCTTCAAAAATAAGCTTGCTTTTGGGAGGCATATATTATTGAGTATGCTTTTACCTGTTTTTAAACTAACTCTGATAAACTAGATCACTTTAAAACTCCTGCTCTGGGTGAGTGGATTAAAATTGAAATGGGTATTTCCCCCCAGTCAGTTCAGTGTGTTCAAAATTAAAAGTGCATCTAAGAACTTAGGCTGTTGTGATACCTTTCTTTCAAACATTCAATACTCATTGCATTTTTTTACTTAGACTCTTAATGTGAATACACAATTGTACAAAGTACAGCTTCCTAACAGCTCAGGTTTTTGAAACTTTGCTGGTTTTTAGGTGAATAATGAAGTGAAATCCTGAGAAGTGTGGTACTGTGAGAGATGAGGGCAGTGCCAGAGATGACCTTAAGATGACATAATAAAGATATTGTTTATATGCAAAAAATTTTTAGCTAGGCAACATAATACTTGGTACTAAGAAGTTCGGGATTTTTGCTTGGATCAGGTTTCAATGTTTTTCCTACTTCAAAATAGAAAGTTAATGTACCATTGTACTGTGGCATGATCACAGAAGTTAAATTTTTAAGTTTCATGTTGTTGTATTTCCTATTGTGACACTTCTGAGAGGTGTTTCTTTGGTACCTGTTGACAAGAGTATGTTTTGATTGACTGCTTTATGTGCTTGTTTATTTTTATAGCATTTAAATCAAACGGTATTGAGATGGATTGGGTTATGAAACATAATGGTCCAAATGACGCTAGTGATGGGACAGTACGACTTCGTGGATTGCCATTTGGTTGCAGCAAAGAGGAAATAGTTCAGTTCTTTCAAGGTACCGCTAGTATTAGTCAAAGTTTAGTAATGTTTTAATTTTGTATTTTTACTATTTACTCAGTTTAATTTGTAAAAACTCAATTTAACTTTGAAACTTTTAAATTTTTAACAGTCTTGGTTATGTATTAAAATATGAAATGTGCTCCAGTAATTATTGGATATAGAATGTAAAATATATAAAACCTAATTGATATGTGGTACAGTTAATTGAGAATAATTGTGTGAAGAAATGAACCACAAATAGCATATGGAGCATAAATTTGACTTTTTCATGTACTATAGGTGGGCTTTTAGAAAAGTGTAATTTAAAGAAGCTGGTTGCAAAAAAGATTATTTAATCCAATAATATTTGAAAAATATTCCATTTTTATTATGGGGTGATGGGATACTAAGCTTTTTTTTGTTTTGTTTTGTTTTGTTTAGACATGTTTTTAAATATATGATTCAGATGGGAATGTTTCAGCCTTTAACACTGTTCCCCTTGATGGGGTTATTTGTCCTTGGGTTAAAGGGTTGGAAATCGTGCCAAATGGGATAACATTGACGATGGACTACCAGGGGCGAAGCACAGGGGAGGCCTTCGTGCAGTTTGCTTCAAAGGAGATAGCAGAAAATGCTCTGGGGAAACACAAGGAAAGAATAGGGCACAGGTGGGGATGGAGAGTTGGGGATGGTGTTAAACTTTTATTTTGGGGGTTGTGGGTCACTATTGCTTAAATGGGGGGGTAACCATAACATTTTTCTGGGGTAGTTTAAAAGAATTGATAATTACCTAAATTTAACTTGGAAACTACAGATTTGGGTGGGGAATTGATGCTGCTAGTTTGTTTAAATTAAAAGTAGATTGTTTCCATTTTTCTGTAGGCTGTTGTTGATAAATGCTTTTGTATAATATGTATTTTCTGAAACATCTATCATGTACTAAAGGAAACAAACTAAAAATATTTGTATTTCATGAATTGTTTTCAAATGACTCATTTGCCTATGTAAAACTTAAATATTTAATTATTTAAGTTTGTAGGTGTAAAAAATGTTAACTTATGGTGTATTTAGGTATTTTAAATTGGGTTATGTGCTAGATGTAGAAAGACTTGCTGCATTTTGCCCAATATCTAAATAACACTAATACATTTATGCTGAAACTTGTACCTTAAAACATTTTTAAATAGGTATATTGAGATCTTCAGAAGTAGCAGGAGTGAAATCAAAGGATTTTATGATCCACCAAGAAGATTGCTGGGACAACGACCGGGACCATATGATAGACCAATAGGAGGAAGAGGGGGTTATTATGGAGCTGGGCGTGGAAGTATGTATGACAGAATGCGACGAGGCGGTGATGGATATGATGGTGGTATGTGTATCTAATGAACAAAGGTTCTGTTGTCATTTTCTTAATATTCCTGACATTTTGTCAAGAAATACAGAAATGGCAGTAATTTCAGTACCTATAAGTTTTAAAACCTGTTCATGAAAATATGGATTCCCATGGCTGGCTGTGGGACTTGATTGATGCACATATCATATTGGCACCTAGAAAACTTAAAGGCATTAAAATAAAGAAATTGGCATAGGTGTAAAATTCAGTTAAAATGTTATGTCTGAATTCTTTTGAGGTGTTTAATTTCCATCAAGTGTAACTGCTTTTTTTTTTTTTTTTAATAGTACTAAGTTGTTGAATTGCAAACACAAAATACTGGAGTAACAGACCAGGAGAAAATGTATGTTTGTAAATGTATATGAAATTTATCTCTTGGAATGGTGTTTATGTATTTCTACTTAAAATTACCCAGGTTATGGAGGTTTTGATGACTATGGTGGCTACAATAATTATGGCTACGGAAACGATGGCTTTGATGACAGAATGAGAGATGGAAGAGGTAAAGTTTCATTCTGCAGTAAATTGTAAATATTTGCTTTATACTTAGTGATATAATATAGGTGACTCAAATTAACTCAGTCATATTTCAGTGCATTCTTTTAAAGAGCTTTACGCCGTGTAATCTGTGTATTCCTTTGTACATGTATCTGTAGTGGTTATAATCCTGGTCAATTTTATTTTTAGGGATGGGAGGACATGGCTATGGTGGAGCTGGTGATGCAAGTTCAGGTTTTCATGGTGGTCATTTTGTACATATGAGAGGATTGCCTTTTCGGGCAACGGAAAATGACATTGCTAATGTGAGTAATTTAATGATGGTGTTTTTATACTTTCAGTTTTTTGAAGGACTAATACCCCCTCATCCTTTATGATTTGACATCAGTCCATGTTGAGGGTATTGCTCAGTGTTAGACCACTTGCCTAGTATATACAAGATCTTCTCTACCCTGTCTTTAGTAGTTGATATTTTTGTCTCCATTTTCTACTTACCTAAGATTGAAGTGGGTAAAGAGCTATTGTTATAAGTCAAGGATAAAAGTGCAAGGCATAGTTGGGCATGCTTATCGTCCCAACTGTTTGGAAAACTGAGGCAGGATTGAAATTTTGGGATCCTGTTTCCAAAAAACTGAAGATACAACTCACTGTCCTGTGAACTTAATCTCCAGTACTGTTGTGGGGCAATAAATATGTAGTCTAAGACTAAGCATAGAGTGATGTTAGCAGGAAGATTACAGATTTTGAAAGAGTGAATTATGTAACAGATTTTATTGGTTTGACCTCCAGGCTGGGTAAGTAGATGCGATTGCTGTCACTGATTTGAATGAAAGCAGTTGATTGCAGGTTAACTAAAGGGTAACTAGATTTAAGTCCATGGACCAAATGTAGTCACACACTTACATACACTCCCATGCCTTTACCCATTGAATAATTGAGTCCTGGTGGTGTAAAGGCAAAAATACCATCTGGCTGCTAAAGCAAGTTTATTCTAGATGAGTCATGTGTACAACCTGTGTAGCTAAATAATGTGGCCCGAGACAATTTCTCCTCACTCTACTGCCAAAAGATTTTGAGTACCCAAAGGACTTCTTTTGGGCAGTTCTTGTATTGAATCCAGGGCCTTTGTACTCATCTACTATCCCACACTTCTTTTATTTTCTTCCCCCTTTTTTTTCTTTTTTCATTTTGTAACAAGGTGTTGCTAATTTACCCAGGCTGAGCTCAAAAGTTAGGATCTTCCTGCCTCAGTATCTCAGAGTGTTGAGATTACAGGTGTGTTAGCACTACCTGCAGCTAAAAATTTATCTTTTTTTATTGGTGGTACTGGGGTCAAACCCAGAGCTTCCTACATTGCACTGTATCACTGAGGTATATCCCAAGTCATTGGCTTTTTTTTTTTTTTTTTTTTAAGGTTTATTGTTATTTTGTTTGGTGGGGGTGGTATTAGGGACTAAACCCAGGACTTTGCTTTGTCCTAGGCAAATGCTCTACCACTCAACCACATCCCCTTTTTTGAGACAGTCTATTGCTCGGGCTGACCTTACATCTGTGAAACTTCTTTCTCTGCCTCCCAAGTAGCTACTATTGTAGACATGCACCACCATGTTCTGCTTAAAATAGTATCTTATGTAGTCCAGGCAAATCTTGAACTATGTGGTCCAGTCCAGCCCAGAATTTGTGTAGATCTTCCTACCTCAGCCTCCTGAGTGCTAGGATTATAGGTCTGCACCACCGTACCTGGTAACATAGCTGTTTTCATGGTAAAGTGTGGTTGGGGTAGATTACTTTCTAGGCTTAATAGGCAGTTGGCACCCTAAAACAGTAGAAAAGTTTATTTCAATGGATGAAAAGAAATCAAGGTTTATTAACTGGAAGAAAAATAACACTTGTTTCCATTTATTTAGTTCTTCTCACCACTAAATCCAATTAGAGTTCACATTGATATTGGAGCAGATGGAAGGGCAACAGGAGAAGCAGATGTAGAGTTTGTGACACATGAAGATGCAGTAGCTGCCATGTCTAAAGATAAAAATAATATGCGTAAGTACCATTTTCCGGCTTGCTTTTTTTCTTTGTGGGAGTGCCTGGAAGAGAATGTGGCATTCACACTGAACCCCAGCCCCTGTCCTTGTTTCCTTTTTGAGACAGGGTCTCAGGTTGCCAGGGCCAGGCTTAAACTTGATACCTTCAGTCTGTCTCCCTGTACTGGGATTGCAGGTGGGGTCTTCACACCTGGGTAGTGTGCTTACATGTAAACTTTTTATAGAATAAATCAGTAATTCATTTAAATAAATGTAAGCGGTCCTGGGATGGATGGATGGATGTCACTGAGATCATTTAGCGTCTATGTAGACTTTGTGTTCGTTAGATACTTCTTATATCGTAACTGTTTAGAGTACTTGCAGTTTAATACTAATTTTTATTGATAAATTTGATCAATTCTTTACTCTTTAACTTTTATCTTAAAGAACATCGATACATTGAACTCTTCTTGAACTCTACTCCTGGAGGCGGCTCTGGAATGGGAGGTTCTGGCATGGGCGGTTACGGCAGAGATGGAATGGGTATGTAAAGTTTTTAAAGTAAACAGCCTTAGCTACTTGGCAGTTAGTTTCAAATGCTTTCCCCCCCCCCTCTGTCTCCTTATAAAGATAATCAGGGAGGATATGGATCTGTTGGAAGGATGGGAATGGGAAACAATTACAGTGGCGGATATGGTACTCCTGACGGTTTGGGTGGCTATGGTAAGTGTCTCTGGTTTGTAATTAGCCCAGCCCTCACATGTAGCACGCATAGTTGAAAGCACAGATACTATTTTTATTATCTTATATATGGATATTTCGTATACGGATGTCTTCTGGTCAGTGACTCCTGTCTTTTTTCTTCAGGCCGTGGCGGTGGAGGCAGTGGCGGTTACTATGGGCAAGGTGGCATGAGCGGAGGTGGATGGCGTGGGATGTACTGAAAGTGTAACAGGAACAGACATTCTAACAGCAGCATCTGGTCTACTAGACTTTCTTACAGATTTAATTTCTTTTGTATTTTAAGAACTTTATAATGACTGAAGGAATGCATTTTCACAATATTATTTGGTAAAGCAACAGATTGTGATGGGAAAATCTGTTTTCTGTAGGTTTTATTTGTTGCATACTTTGACTTAAAAATAAATTTTTATATTCAAACCACTGATGTTGATACTTTTTATATATACTCGTTACTCTTACGATGTGCTGCCTTCATGAGATTTGGGTTGATGTATTTTACTGTTAGCTCTACAAAATGTAGTGTAGTGTAATATTTGAGGGTAATGGTTCGCTTTACATAAACTGCAAGTCTTATTAATAAACAGACCTCTGGAATGGAGCTTGAATAATCAGTATAACTTTTTAATTTCTCCTGGTCAGCACTGTAAATATAAAGCATAAAGATGAGTTTAGGTGGCTTCAGGAGTAAAAATTCAGCTAATTCTATATTCTTATTCAAATGTCATTTATCAGGTACAGTTTTGAAATGTTAATCAAATAAGAGTTACTGGGTTTCTGAATATTCATAATTGTGTTACCTAGGGAAAGGAGTGTTGGGAGTTTAAATGCTAGCCCTAGATTTAGAGTAAAATCCCCTCAGCACTTGGCTGAAGTACTAAAAATGTTTGCCAAAAGTGAAGAGTTATCTCAAGATGTCTAGATAGAGTAGGTTAAGTTTCTCAGTGACAAGAGAATTGAGGTATTTACTGTGGAGTATAATTCTCACAGATGTACTTTCAGTTTCTTACCCAGTCGAGTATATAGTTTTTAAATAATCTGTATAAGTGACTACATTAAGAGACAAATCTGTGTTATATAAGAATCCTGCAGTTGGACTTTGCGTCTGGTACCAGCTTGGAGTTTTAGTTAAAATACTATATGTAGCAAGGAAAAGGTGCTTTTTTAATTTTAGCACTTTGATTAGTATGGCTTTTCTTTTCCAAATTGGCTAATGGATCAAAATGAAACCTGTCAATGTGAATTCATTTATTGAACTTGTTACTTGTTTTGCTAGAAATGTTATGTAATAAATGTCAATGTGGGAGATAATAGTATGGTGTCTGTCCTAGAATGCTTCGTGTTGGTTACTGATGATGAAACAAACTTACAGAAAGTACTGTGTTCACATTAAAGGTAAAATTTAGATAAAGTGTCATGTTTCTGGTATTAGAAAAAAGTATTGTATATACTATGGAGGGAGCCTGCTGGCTCTCAGCAGCGGTCTGTCTTTGGAGAAGGGTTCTAGGCTCTGCTATACTCCCAGCCCAGTGGTTATTCTCAATGTCTGTACCTAAAGTTTATGTGCTTCTATTTTCCCATAATGCCCTCTTAAAATCTTCAAGCAGTGGAATTATAAAATGTTAGAAATAGAGGCTAATTTTTCAAATTTTTATTTGATGTATAAAATTCACACTTTTAAACATTACAGGATAAAATAATTGTTAATTCATTGGCACCATGATAGCGTCATTGTGGTAGTACTGGCTAGATAAGATGAATGGTTTGTGTAGTTAACCATAAAAAAGTAAAAGGTAGTGTTAGGTCTATAACCACAAAGTAAGAACTACGAAAGTTGGTTTTGGGTTTTGTTTTTTCTTTTTGTGGCCCTGGGCAGTGAACTAGAGGCATTCACACTGAGCTGTGAGCTAGTGTGTGTGTGGGGGGTGTTTCATCTTTTTGAGACAGGGTCACAAAGTTGCCCAAGGCTGGCCTTGAATTTTGCCTCCTAAGAGTGTTGGCATTACAGGTGTGTACCCTCATTCCTGGCTTGAAAAGTTTTTTAAACAAAATTAGTAATCAATGGCTCTTAAGCCATAAAAACTGACTTGAATACAAAGCATAACTACATACCATGGTTTACATGCTAAATGAAGTAACTGAAATTGGAAATTAACATTTAAAATTTGTTTGAAACATCATAAAAACACTTACTTGAAAATTCACTTACACAGACTTTTCAGTGATCATAAAAATGTTAATCTATTCCATTAATACAAAAGGGTTAAGAATATAATTACATCTCTTGAAATCTGTCAGTATTCAAGGGAGACCATCTAGAAATTCAAGACAGATCTTAAGTTGACCCAGAAAGACTTGAAAGTATGGGTTCCAGAAAAAATAGATCTTCAAGTAAAATAGGGGTTTATACTTTGGCAATTTAGAAAGTCAGATTTTAATGTATATACTTACAAGGAAAAGATCTGCAGAATAAGTACTTAAAGGCAAGAGCACGTCTATAATTACTAAATGGAACACATAGAAATGTCTGATTTCTATAGGATATTCTTGGAAAATTCACAAAATTAAAGGGCATGGCTAAAGGTAAAACCCTGGATGATGATGTTTAAGTGATTATACAAGGGAAGTGGTTACAGTTTAAATTCTAATGCTATCAACAGTATAACTAGGTTAGTGTTCACTGAATCAGTCTGAAATAGGTCTGGTATGTTTCATGGTAGGACAAAGTCATATCTTCATTGACTCAAGACCCTGAGAGATGCTTGGCAGACAGGGTGACACTGTGACGCATACTGCAGCTGCAAATTACTTCAGTGATGCTTCCTAGCAGCTAACTCAGCGGGTGATGCATGATAGAAACCTCTTGTCAGCTGGCATCCTGTGTCATGTGAAAAAAAACACCCCTTTTTTTTCCTCTTGGTCTAGGTACTTAAGCACCTTTGCCCACCCCACTCCAGTTACATGGGATTTATCCCAGGGTCTTCACACAGTCCCAGAGCCAGGTCTCACTTAAGTATTGCCTAGGCTTAGCTAAAACTTGGGATCCTCCTGTCTCCACCTTTAGAGTGCTGGGCTTATGTGTGGTTTAGCGGAGAATACAAGCCTGTTGTCCCAGCTGTCAGCCCCGCAGCATTTATGTACCACCTTTGAATTACAGTCTGATCCCTTTTCTGTTACAAATTGGCATGGAAAAATCTGCAATTGACTTAATGGTAAAAACTGTTGCTAGCACAATAATGGTTTTAGAAAGGGCCAAAGTAAATTCTGTAAAGTACTATCCTGTTGCAAGTGGGGAAAGGGAAGAGAAAAATAAATTGGAATCTTACCAGATAAACAAATCTGTTGAGTTGCAATGTTAATACTTGTAAAAAGTATGCATTTCCAGTCTTGGATAGTTGCAAAGCTTTAAAGTGCAGTAGGAGGATTCAGCACTGTCCAGTAGCCACTGGACAGGAACAAGAACCATCTGAGCCACATTGGGAGGCAGCTCTCAGCGTAAGGCAGGTGTGTGCAGGGTGCTGTGAGGCCTTGTGGGGGATCACACGGCTTCAGTTCAGAGCATGCTGTGGGAGAGTCTGGTAACTGGGCAAGTATCTAACAAATCCTACTGTTGGTTGCTGCTACGAGTTCATTACAGAGATGAAGGGCACGAGCACCACTCGGCTGCTGAAGAAGGGCTGCGTGGATGTGGAGTCCAAGCGGTCACACGGCCTTGATGGGTCAATGGAGCTGTGCAGGCAGCTGCATCAGGGCAGGTTGGATGAGCAGCTTTGAATAAGCAGCGCATGGCAGGAGTCGCAGACCCGCACTGGCTTCGGTGAGGAGGGCAAAGGCAGTTCATTGTCAGAGCAGGCATTACAGAAGATTTCTCCACAGTTCCTACAGTGGTGCTGTTCCATGGAGAGATGAGAACAACAGTTACTAAAGTTAGCAGCCAGTTTTATACTAAAAGCTTTTGACTCCCTGCCTCCTTTACCTTTCTCTTAGAGAGTGAGAATTCCTTTTCACAAAGCTTACAGTGTGTTGCTTCTTTATCTTTCAGCCAAACCAGTCCCTGTAGTAGGAAGAAGAGTGGGTATTAATGCTCAAAATGGTAACACTAAAGTGATATGTGAGGCCAGGCATGGTGGTAACTGAGTTCAAGACCAGCCTGGGACCTAGCAAAGTTCCTGTCTTAAAAATGTGTCCAAGAACATTTCATAGCAATAGATTGTGAAGGATCAGAAATAAGGGGCTGGGCATGATGCTGCACACCTGTAATTTGACCACTTTGGGAGTCAGAGGCAGGAAGATTGCAAGTATGAATTGAGACCCTGTCTCAATAAAGGGAAGTAGACGTGCTGGGGATGTAGTTCAGTGCAAAGGCCCTAAGTTCAGTCCCCAGGCACTGTGGTGGGGAAAAAAGTCACTGGAGAGAAGCAAGACAACAATGTGAAAATGAGCAGAACTCTACATCATCCTGGTAAGGCAAATCTGATGAATCAAAAGCAAACTACATAGATGCTATAATTCCAGCACTGGAGAGGTTGAAGCAGAAGGATTGCCACAGAGTTTGGGGCCAGCCTGGACTACACAGACCTTGTCTCAAAAAAAAAGAAAATAAAATAAAAAAACCCAAAAAAACAGCCAAACTATAGGTTATTTAGAAATAAGTCCTAGTAGACCAAAATAATTGAAAGTAGCTCTCAGGGCAGCTGGATATCGTGGGAATATGGTAGAAGGGAGTGAAGAGTTCCTTCTTGTTTTAAGTCTTTTTAGGACTCAAGATTATTTTGGGGGCCAGGGATTTAGCTCAGCCTGCCTGGCAGGTGCAAGCTTGTGTTTGATCCCTGGTACCAAAAAAAAGGAAAAAAAACAAAACATTATTTTCATGGACCACTTTGATAAAGTGGGCAGTTTGGGTAGGAAATGTCACCGAAGCATTTTACTCTGCATTCTGCTTTCTCATGGAAGGGACCTATGTGATCGGCTGTACGGACAGCTACATACTGATGTGTACTACAAATACATCCACATGGATTCACGCTGAAAGGACCCTAGTGGCTCCTAAGATTATTTAGGAAGAGGAAGTTGAGACTCAGGATGTGTAACTTGCAGCAAGTCACAAACTGTAAACAATTTAGTAATAAGCTAACACAGGAACTGAAGGATTGAGTTCAGAGCTCTTGGAGCCAGAGTGGGCCATTTGTATCACTGAAAGCTCTAAAAGATTCACTGTCAGTGCTGTGGGGTAAGAAACAAAATGCTAAGGTCAACCTCCATCAGGAAGACGATACCAGTGACATGCCATTAGAGGAGGAAGGAAGAGCAGGCCCCTACTGCTGATCACCCCATAAGATGCTGCCGCCTGGGTGCCGCATGCGCAGGGCCGGCAAGCTCTCTGCCTTGGAGCTGTGCGGTCTGGCCTTACAATGGCCAAAGATTACCTAAAGCTTATGCTGGGGACATTTACACAGAATTACAAGTGTCTACTTGAGAAAGCATTTTCTACTTACCTGCAAGGCTTTGTTAGCTTCTTTTATGTCTTCTATTTTAAGTTTGGATCTAAAAAAATTCGAAACAGGTCCACATTTTAGTACACATTGAAACACAGAACATCTATCAATTCATTAGAAAGGCACTGGCTTTGCACAGGGTGTGAGACTCACTGAGTGCTGTGAGCCTGTCCCAGGAACACACCAATCCAGGCATGTGAGGGACAAAACACTGCGAGGGCCACAGTATACTTTCACCCTTTTGCAAATATAAAGGGTGACTAAAAGACAGTGAATGTTTAAATTTTTTAAAGTTTAAAAAATATAAAAGACATTGCCAAGAAGAATGGGATAACCGTGTTAGAAGTGAGGGAATATATTTTGAGTATAATTTTAAGAAGGACTAATAGCAGATGTCCTTTACTGTAATACTTTTTTTTTTGTAATACATTTTTAGTTCTCTTTTTGTTTCTTTATTTTTGGTTTTGTTTTATTTTGTTTTTGTTTTTTGACAAGGTCTCACTGTGTAATCTTAGGCTGGCCTTGAACTCACTATATATCCTGGGTGGCCTCAAACTCCTCCTGCCTCAGCCTCCAAGTTCTGGGATTACAGGCATGTACCACTATGCCAAGCTGTAACACATTTTTAAATGTAAACATTCACAACATTTTATGATTGCTCCTCACTGACAAAACATCTAAAGCATAAATTCAGTCAAAAACGTTATGCTATGGCCAGACATGGTAGCACACACTTGAAATCCCAGCACTAAAGAGTCTGAGGCAAGAGGACTGCCATGAGTTTGAGGCCAGTCTGGGCTACACAGTGGGTTTCAGACCAGCCTACTACATGGAAAGACCCTGTCTCAGAAAACCAGAAAGAAGAAAAAAGAAAAACCCTTCCACATGTTTCATTACTATTTCATAGTATGTTCTCACTTCATTTAAAATAGTATCTAAATGGCCTTCAAAGCCTGAAGCTAGTTAGAAAACAGTGATTAGGTGGCATTTAGGAGGCTGAGGCAGAAGGACTGAATTGGAGACCAACCTAGCTACATATTAAGATCCTGTCTCAAAAGACCAGAAAAAGCAATGCTCTACGCTCTGGATCTAGTATGCATAAGGCCCTGGGTGCAATCCCTAGCACAAAAACTGACCCAACCTCAGTCAGTCACTTGCCACCTCCAAGTTTGTAAAGAACTGTTGTTGCTGTTGCATCCTGAGCAGAAATGTATCCACTGTGCTTATTTCAGTGTGACAACAGGAATGAGAGAGCAGAGAGGCGCATCAGCCCATCCATCCTACAGAGGCACCTGCCTGCTGTGGGACAGGGACTGAGCCTAGGGGCATCTAGCACTGAGTTAAGCCCCCATGCCTTTTTATTGTTTATTTGGAACAGAGTCTCACCTAGTTGCCAGATTGGTGTTAAATTTGTTATCCTCCTGCCTCAGCCTCCCACGCAGCTGTAATTATAGGCATGCACCTATACTCCCAGCTCTAATACATGTGCTTATGTAAAACAACCTCAAATTGTAGAAGAACAGCATACAGTGGACTACATTCAGTTTAGGTGGGGAATCAGCACTCATTTTTAATTTTGTATCTTTTTTGGTTGGGTGGAGTAAGACAGGGTCTTGCTGTATAGTTCAGGCTGGCCTTGAACTCATGCTGTAGCCTCGGCTGGCTTCCAGTGTGCAGTGACCCTCTACTCAGCCTTCCGAGAGCTGGGATTATAGACATGCACCACCATGCCTGACTCTAATTTTGTGCCTTTTTTGTGCTAATTTTCTAATCATAAAACATCAAAGAATTTTATAAAGGTGAATGGAGTATGAGTCACTGTACTTTTTCAATTTTTAGTTATCCATATAAAATAAGTGAATTATGTGTAAATATATCAGCAGAACATTCATCAAATTAACCTTTCTAAGTTTACACCAAACACCTGGTCACACATCAGGTTTTTTGAGACAAGGCCTCACTATACAGTTCAGACTAGTTATGTATTCACTATGTAGCTCAGACTGGCCTCCACAGCAATCCTCCTGCCTCAGCCTCCCAAGTGCTGGGATTACAGGTGTGTACCACCACAGCTGGTTTATTTTTTAATCTTTAACTTCTTTGTTGTTTTTCTTTACTAGTATATATCTTTTTCTTATATTTAAACTTTTCTGCCTAATTGGTTTGATCTATTTATTCTTTCATAAGCATGACTACTTTAAAATAAATAAATATAAAGAGTTAATGACTACTTAATTAAAGGAAAAGAAAAATTACTCGCTAAGTTTGTTGCCAAGTTCTTGAAGAGCTTGTTCTTGTTCATGATATATTTTTTTCAACTGCTGATTTTCATCCTGAAGATTAAGGAACTCCTTGAAAACAATAAAAGATAGAAAATGCAATTTACAAGAAAGAAAGAAACAAACAAACAACAACAAAAAATATATATATATATCCTATTAATTAGCAATAAATCAATATCCTTAAGATTTTTATAAGAAACATAACTACATGCCCAAAGCCTTTTTCTACCTGTTGTATGTTTTGGTGTTCAGACAGGGTTTCCTATGTAGTTCAGAGAACTACACAGCTTGAACTCACTATGTGGGCCAGGTTGGCCTCTGGCTTGGGACAATCCTGCCTCAGCCTCCAAAGTACTGGGATGAAGGGTGTGCACCACCATGCCCAGCCTTATTTTTTCATACCTGTTGTATTAACTATTTTCTGTTCATTTAATCTCCTTACTATATTCTACTCTTTTAGATGAGTACTGTGTACTGTTTCCTTGTATAAATGTATTACAATTGTCTTTTTAAGTAAGTTGACATTTGTTCGTGTAACATTTCAAGTTGTCCCGCTCTTTACTTTTTTAAGATTGACGATTTGTTGGGTCTCATTTCTGAGATGAGATAAGGCGTCCTTCTCCTTTTGAAGGTCCTCCTGCAGTGCCTGCCTCCACTCCTTCTCGATCTTCAGGTCGGTTTCCAGCTGCACCCTGCGATGAGAGCAGCGCGCTTAATTCCAACCCTCCTGAGCGCTTGCTGGCGGGAGTGTTTTTGGCAGTTGCAGTCGGCAGCACAGGACCTTCACCAAGAGCCACGACTGGACTGTCATTTCCGCCTTTCCCTCTTGGTCCCCAGCACTAGACCCACAGGAAGAGCGCACATCACCTGCTCAAAGAAGCCGCTTCCTGGCAGTAGGAGGAAGGGCAGCAGTGCAGGGAATTCAGTGCATGCTCTGTGCATTGTTTTAAAACAAATAACTAGTGAAGATTATTCATGACGATTACAGCAACTGCTAATTAAATCTAATATCGGTAATAGAAAAATTAATCCCAGTACAAGTGCTAATGTGTAGGTTTGTGTTTGAAGCTGACTGATTACAGGATCCATCTAAGACCAGGAAAATACTGAGCAAACGTCTACATCTACGCTGCCTGGCGACCGGACCCCTGCTCCCTGCTCAGGAAAGCACTGCTGTGTCACCCTGGCAACACGTCCAGCTGGCAAAACAAAAGTCAAGTCCGGCCTTTTCTTTCTGGCAGGGTCTCACTATGTGGCCCAGGCTGGCCTCAAACTTACAATCCTGCTTCTGCCTGAGGGGGAGGGTTATCCGTGTGTGGCTGGGGTCCTGCGTTGCAGACTGACACCCCATGGAAATGTGCCCATTATTACTGCTTGTTATAATAATGGCCCATTATTATAACAAAGCACATATTCTAAATATGATCGTTTCTAATAATCTACAATTTAAATGCAGTATTGAATCTCATTAAGTGAATCAGAATCATAATTGTATCTTAATAATTTTGTTATTCTTCGTATTACTTATTATTTTCTCAGCTAGCCATTTCCATCTATAGCATATTTCCTAATAGAATATATTTTAGGTTTCATTTTATTTCTTGCAGTACTGGGAATTGAACCCAGGACTTTTGCACTGAATTACACCCCCAGCCTTTTTTTAAATTTTAAGACAAGGTCCCATCTCAGTAAGTTGCCCAGTATCTTCTCTCCTGTTGTTGAGACAAAATACCTGACACCCAGAGTTAAAGGGAGAAAGCTCATAGTTTATAAAGGTTTCAGCCATATCAGCTGGCTCCAAGGCAGAGTGGCATTGCCAAGGAGAAACAGTTCACATTGGGCAGAAGGTAGGAAAAGCAACAAGGGACCTTAACAGTGTTTTTCTGCCCCTTTTATCTTATCCAGGCTACTCAGGGCGGTTGGCACTCAGACCCTTAATCCTAGTGTCCTTGAGCCTAGTGTTACACCATGAGTCAATCCCAGCATCAGACATTCTAGATCCAGCCACCTCTGAAAAAGCCCCTCTAAGACCATATGAGGCTTTGAGGAGATATTTAGATACAAGTCATACCACGCAGGCTGGCATTGAACTTGTAATCTTCATGCCTCAGCCTCCCAAGTAGTTGAGATTATTGGCACATAACACTGTGCTGGCTTAAATTCTACATTTTATAGTTCATATCAAGCTAGACATTGCACATGCCTACTGTACCAGCCATTTGGGAGGCCAAGACAGGAGGATTATATGTTCACAGCCAGCCTGGGCAATTTAGTGAGACTTTGTCTCAAAATCAAAGTAGTTGCGATATAGCTCAATGGTAAGTACATACCTAGTGGGTGTGAAGCCCTGGGGTCAATCTCTAGTGCCCTTAAAAACAAATAGCAAACAGAAAGAAAACCCTACCACTTTTCTGGATTCATATGAATAGAATATATACATGTTTTGGTTTTGGTGCCAGGGATTGAACTGACGAACTTGCGTTTGCCAAGCAGGCACTTACACCACTGAGCTAAACCCTTTGTCCCAAATATATATACTTAATGGTTTTCATGACTTTTATTAAAAATGGAATCATACCTGTATTTTTTTTTTGGTACCAGGGATTGAACTCATGACTGTGTGCTTATGCCTCTGAGCTAGGTACCCAGCCCCTAGAATCATACTTGAAAACCTATCTGCAAACTGGTCTTTTAAAACTCAGTGTCATTAAAAAAAAAAAAAAAAAAAACTCAGTGTCATATACTGACATCTTCCTAGCTTGTGCTACATAGGTCATACAAAATATTAACAGAATTGTTCTCAGAAAACTGCATGTTCTGTGGTGTTATAAACTCCTTGTGGTTATATAAGCTTATGAGGGCTGGGGATATGGCTCAGTGGTAGAACTCCTGCCTTGCATGCAGAGGCCCTGGGTTTGATCCCCAGCACTACCAAAAAAAAAAAAAAATGCTTATGATAGCTGGGAATGGAGGCACATACCTGTAATGCCAGACTCTGGGAAGCTGAGGCAGGAGGATGGAAGTTCAAGGCTGGACAGGGAGATCCTATCTCAAAATCTTAAAAAAAGGACAGGGAGGTACCCTTCATGAAGGCCCTGAATTCAACTCCTAGCACTACAAAAAAAAAAAAAAAAATCTTTCTATACTCACTACCTAATAGGGGCTGGGGATTTGGCTCAGTGGCACTAATGCTTGCCTGGCAAGTGTGAAGTCATGAGTTCAATCCCCAGTACCAAATAGAAAGAAAAAAAGAAAAAAACTGAAACACTACCTAAAGGCCAACAGATTACTGTTAATAGTAGAAAGAATAAAATTCTATGCGAGACAGCAAGGGAAAGTTGAATGTGCTCTGTAACTAATAAATGGGATAAAAACATAAGTAAACACAAAATATAAAGTTATATTTTCTGTAAGTGTGCACAAACTTGGGTTGGAACCCAGGGCCTTTTGCATGCTGGCTAAACGCTCTACCACTAAGCTATATCCCCAGCTCAACCTTTGTTTCTGATCTTAGAAGTGGACAGTCTAGGGCCAGCTGTCCAAGAGGGCGGGGCAGGGCAGGGCGCGGCGGGCACACTCACAGCTGCTGCTCCTTGTGCGCTATCCGCTGCTGCAGGCCGGCCACCCGGCTCAGGCACTCCTGCACGCACTTCTCGTCCTCGCCTTCTGCCGCCACTTGCTCCCTCTCTGCTTGCTGCAATCTGGTGTAATTCAAATCAACTTTGGGTAAAACTGAGGCTAGAACTAGGGTGTAAAAGGGTGAAGAAGACAAATAAAAGAAAAATGGGGAAATAGAAACATTTCTAAATGAAAACAAAGTTTGGGGGAAAACTCACAAACTCAAATGTGAAAGAGCCACACAACGTCTAGAAATTGTTTTGTGATTTTTTTTTTTCAACACAACATATAATATGCCCGGGGTTACTATCTTCAAATTGGTTTAATTCTTGCTCATGATTAACAGTGCAAAGCAATACAGACTTTACAGTTATCTGGAGCATAGTGAACAAACTCCGAAGTATAATAGGTACATTGCTGCCTTCTGAAACCAGTGAAAAGTGTAATGTGTGTGTGAGGATGTGGAAGCCAGGAGTCCAGACGGCTGAGGGGGAGCAGTGGCCTCTGGCCACACTGAATGCCAGAGCACCCTTCCCGCCGCACCGTTCAGCACTTACTAAATTATGCCAAGGCTCTATATTTTGTCTCTGTGTGTATATAGATAGTTTTTAAGATTTAAAAATAATTTAGTACTACTCAGTATCATTTTCTAGAGGTCATTTTTCCCTCAACATTAAAAATCAGTGGGCTGGGGATTTAGCTCAGTGGCTTAAACACCTGCCTGGCAAGCGTGAGGTCCTGAGTTTAATCCCTGGTATCAAAAACAAAACAAAACAAAACAAAAATCAGCTAAAAAGTGTGATTTTCACTTTTTTTGTTTTTATTAGCAAGTCATTGCTTGTCCCAGGGCTTATACTCTCCGCCTCCCTTGGCCATCAATGTTTCTGACATTTAACTTCAATATTTTATAAGAAAATACTTCCCAAGATTCAAGAGACGTTAATTCCTTGGAGGGAATTGCAAGAGACATTTCTGTTCAACTATGCAAAAGTCCTGCCTCTCTTTGTCTGCTTTAAATCAGACTCATGGGGCAACCCTCACATATTTCAGGGTATAAATGCTGCTTTCAAGGAAAGATTAACATTTAAGTGATCTCCATGTTTAAATTTAAAATTAAAACATTAAGGCAGTGGGGGTGGACCCAAGCTTTTTCCCTAAGGTCACAGAAAGTAAAATAAAAGTGAGGTAGGCCTTGAAGTTGTGCTATCACAGAGGGGAAGGGACTGGGAACTGAGGGCCTAAAGCACAGGGTGATGGCCAGTCTGGGTCAGAAACTTTTTGAAAACATATGGAAAACATCCATGAGGGAGTTCTTAGGCAAAGAGCAGGCTAGGGTGGGGCTGGGGGAACAACTGTGCCAACACACGTGAAGCCAAAGGATAACTTATTTTTAAATGATTTTTATATTTTCCATCAAAAAGTAGCTGAAAAGATAGAACTGCATTTGGAAACTGATCCTCCAAATAATCACTGCTGCCCTCAGCCCTGGAAGTGAGGTGTGAGGAACGTGTTTTTCGAAACCCGAGCACAGCTGGGCCTGCAGCAGTGTACTGCCCCGGCAGCGGGAGGGCCTCCTCGCCTCAGTTCTGTCTGATCTCCTGGCAGAGTGTAGGTTTCCCTTTAGCCTGCTTAGACGCAAGTGGCTTTCAGAAAGAGATGTCCTTGACCAGCTTGTACTGGTCATGAGTGTCGCTGCCAGCACACTTCACCAATGACATTGCAATTGTCCTAGTTTGAGTTAACAAATCATTGTCACTTCATGATGGAACGGACAGAAATTAAAGACACAAAAAGGTAATAAAGATGTCCAAAATGTAAAAATGGGGATAAAGAAAACAAAAAAGAAAAAAGAAGAAAGAGGATGTCAATAAAAGAATATTCATGTTAATAAAGCATTAATAGTTATGTTTTTCATAAGTAGATTCAAAGAAAGCAATGGTAAGACATATGTTGACATCAACATGACAGGGCAATGGAATACATTACATTTTCCAACAATAAAAGTGAAAAATGCCAATATAAAACAATTCAATTTAAACAACATTGTATCTTGGGTTGGGCTGAGGGACCTGGCTCCAAGAAAGCAAACTAAACTGCTTGTTCAGAATTCTTGATTTCAGATATGGAGATGATGAATGGCAAAGGATATGGTAATCAATACACATGGAAATTAATCAAGGATAATCCCACCATGTATTCTGTCCATTTACAATTTTTCCAGGTTTTTATTTGTACATTTGTTTTGTTATAGAATAAACCACAGGAAATTGCTGATACTAGGCGTTAAAAAAAAAAAACTACAAGACAGTAACTTTAAACAAATCAGCCTAATATATAGCAAATTGAAATTCCATGCAACCACCAAAATTCTGCTCAGTTTAACAAAAAAGCATGTCCTAATCTGTATCTTCCTAATGGTTTCTGTGGCAGGTGTCAGAGTTCACAAAAAAAAAAAGGAGTGGGGAGGGGACAGAAAGAAACTTGTAGTGACAGTGCTGTACCTTTGTTCTAGCTGCTTCATGGCTGTGGTAATTTTATTGGTTTTTTCTTCTAGGCGGGCAATTATTTCATTTTTTTCTTTCAAGCCATCTTCAGAGCCCTATTTACAAAAAGGTGAAAGTTATAGTGGTTCTGATCTTTAAACTTGAATGCTTAAAATACTTTTGCAATGAGATCGTTACTTTGAAATGAGCAAAATTAATTTGTACATTAAAATAACAATCATATAGTGTTACTAGTTTTCACTTCAAAAATCATGAATAAAAAGACTTCATTGTTTTTAGAAGACAAGATAAATTAATGTAAAATATGTCATTTAAAATTAATTCAAAAAAAATTTTTTTTGGTGCTGGGGATCAAACTCACGACCAGGCAGGCACTTAATGCCGCTGAGCTAAATCCTCAGCCCCAAAATGTTTTTTAAAAATAAAAAATTAATTAACTTGTAAAGGCCACTGGCACCAAGTCTACTTTACAATAATATCACTCTGTTAGGAAATGCACAATGATGGGGTGAGGATATAACTCAGCGGCACCTGCCTGTGAGGTCATGCATTCAATCCCTGGTACCAAAAAAAAAAAAAAAATCACAATGACAATACAAAAGCATTTTGGGCCAAGGATATATCTCAGTGGCACAAGCACCTGCCTGGCAAGCGCAAGATCCTGAGTTCAATTCCTGATATCAAAAACGAAAAGCATTTCAAACTAAATTATTACTGTCAAAGGACTACACTGTATAAGGCAGTTTATCAAATTCCATTCTCTTGAATTGTTTATTCTACTTTGTTATGTTTGACATTATTGTGTGTAAAGCTAAGCTCAACTATTTCAAAGAAAGAGACATTATGATAGCTACTGTTAATATCCAATTGTCTTGTCGTCAAGTGCTGTGTTGCTTACATTGTTCTGTTCTGATCTGCTTAGATCTATCCTCTTTTGTTTTATTCTCTTTAAAAAAAAAAAAAGGCACTGTGCATGTTTTTTTTTTATTTTTGGGGGGTTTTTTTGGTGGGGCATACTGGGGATCACAACCGTGTGCTTGCAAGGCAGGCGCTTATGCCAGTGAGCTAAATCTCCAGCCCCGGCACTGTGTATTTAGATTGAGAGTCTTCCCAAAACAATCTTTATATTTTCAGCTTTTTAGCATTAAGAAACAAGTTCAGGCCTGGGGTGTAGCTTAGTGGTAGAATGTATGTTTAGCATATGCTCCAAATATAATTAAAAAATAAGGGCTGGGGAGTTAGCTCAGCAGCATAAGTGCCTGCCTTGCAAGCGTGAGGTCATGAGCTCAATCCCTGGTACCAAAAAACAAAACAAAACAAAAACCTAAAATAAATAAATAAATAAATAAAGCCCAACACCAAAAATAAATTAAAAAGTACAACAAATTGCAATAGGGAGTTTGTTTGACCTTTGATATATCTATTATTTTTTTTGGCAGTGCTTAGCATGGGACTTCATCCATGCTAAGCAGTCTCCCACTGAGCTACATACCACATCTCTTAGGCTTCTATCTATGAAAAAACAAAGGCAACAGACACTGGTTTTTATAACCAATATGCACAGCTATAATGGCTTAAAAACCAAACACTTTCTACGATTTTCAATGCATATAAAAAGAAATCAGGATGGGGGTATAATCAGTGGAAATGCATTTGCTTATTAGCATGTATCTGGCCCTATGTTTGATTCCTAGCAATGCGGGGAGGGGGGGGAGATAGAATTTAGAGCCTGGCCAGGTGGTGCATGCCTGTAATCCCAGAATTTGGGAGGCTAAGGCAGGAGGATATCATGGGTTTGAGGTCAGCCTGAGCTACTTAGTGAATTTAAGACCAGCTTGAAGTACAGAGCAAGAACCTGTTGCAAAAAGAAAAAATTAGGAACATTATTTACCTGCAGCTTTTGATACATCTCTATGTTGATGGCTTTGACTTCTTCTAGCTGTTGGCGAAGGCTTATCAGTGTGTCTTGCTTCTCATGGATATCTTTCTCCAGCAGTTTCATGGCAAGCTCAATCTCATGCTTCATACTCACTTGCACCGAAAGCTCATTCTCTATGTCCTGTAATTTCAACAAATCTTCAATTCCTGTGCCACTCAGGGTGTCAAAATCAGACGCAAGACAGTTAATGAGAGGACAGATTTTTCCACTCAACCACTCCTGTTAAGTCTACTAATGATAATCAACCAGGCCTATCACATAATTTTATATATTTCCTTTTTTTTTTTTTTTTTGGTGCTGGGGATCAAACTCATGACCTTGCACTTAGCAGACAAGTGTTTGAGCCACTGAGCTAAATCCCCAGCCCAATTTTATATCTTTTTCAATGTAATTTTTGCTAAAAATAAAGCAATTGTAGACTCGGTTAATCACCATTATTCTAATAGTTCAAGAAGTATTTTTATGCCTCATATAGTCAGTACTAATTTTCTCTAAGGAAAAGAAAATGAAGCAGCCTATACAAGGCCAAAAATAATTCAAAACTATTTTCTTAAATAATTTGTATCAAACAGGTGTGGTGGCACATGCCTGTAATCCCAGCACACAGGAGGCTGAGGCAGAAGGATTGTTGCAAATTTAAGACCAACTTGGGCTACAAAGTGAGCTTCAGGCCAGCCTGAACTGCATAGTAAGACTCCGTCTCAAAAAAAAAAAAAAAAAAAAACAACTTTTACCAGATTAAGAAGTTTCCTAATGTTAAAACAAAAGGTGTTTCTATTTACATTTTCCTGTATATTTCATAATTTCAAAGGCTTAAAAAATAAGTAAACTTTAAATGTAGTTTTACTAACAATATAATTTTAAAATTTTGTGGGTAATTCACTTTATTCTCTTCTATTCTGTGTTGCTGTAATGCTGCTCACAATCATAAATTTTTTTGTTTTGTTTTTTGCCTTTTTGAGACAGAGTTTTGCTATGCAGTTCAGGCTGGCCTCAAAGTCCAGTGACCCTCCTGCCTCAGTCTCCGGAATGCTAAGATTACAGGTGTGCACTACCACACTGGGCCTTCATTTTATAACCATACATTGTAATTTACAGTTTCTTCTTTGTTCTTCTCTTTTTTTTGAGACAGAGTCTCACTATGCAGTCCAGGCCGGCCTTGAACTCATTGTGTAGCCCAGTCTGGCCTCATGAGGATTAGTCATGTAATCCTCTTGCCTCAGTCTCCTCCTAAGTGTGGGGAATACTTGTTCATGCCACCACGCCTCCATACCAGGTTCATAACTCACAGTTTCAAAACACTCATAGGATGGGAGCTTAGGGACTGTGAGAACATGCAGGAAGTTTGCTGTCCCACATTTAAAAAGATTAGGCTGAAAGAGATCTGCAGAGTTCTGCTAAAGCAACTCTAGAGGAGCGACCTGCCGTAACTGGGACTCATTGCGCAGCTGCCGCCGGGCATCATTGTACATCTCATCCAGCCCCTGCCGCGAATGCTTGTACGTCTGCAGCTCAGTTTCCACATCCACTTTGGTGACCTAGGAAGAAAACATCCAGGGCTGGAGATATAGCTCAGCAGCAAAGTGCCTGCCTGGCAAGCACAAGGTCCTGAGTTCGATTCCCAGTACCAGAAGAAAATATTCAACATTTTATGTTATAGTCACTAGTATTACTAATGCAGCACAGAAATCTGCATAAGCCCCTGTCCCAGGCCAGTCCATTTCACAGTACTCACACTCACCTCTAGGTGTTGCTGTGTCTTCCTTAAAATCAACTTATTTTCATTTCGTAATTGATGATTTTCTTCTTGGAGCTTAATGATGTTATTCTTTGCTATTGCTAACTAAAAATTATGAAATGCACAAGAAAAAAATGGAACATCTTTAGTTATACTTGCTTTACAGATTGTTTATGACTATAAACAACAAAAAATAAAATCCTACAACTAGCAAAATGTCTCTTATATTGACAGAAACTTTCATAATACAAATGGGCTCTTTTATTTTGGATTTCCTTTGTACATTTCTATTTCCTTTTGACCTGCTCCATTTCCAACCTGGGCCGCTTCACCCCTCCTTAGGTAACCTGGTGGTCCACCACCTCCAGGTCACCATACTGGTGTCAAACTTAGTGCAGACACTCGATTGGCACAGCACACTGCAGCCCAGGACTCCTGGATTCAAGTGATCCTCCCACCTCAGCCTCCTGAGTAGCTGGAACTACAGGTGTGTGCCACCACGCCCAGCTCTATTTCCTTTTGTAGTTGAATCTCATTATGCTTTGTTATTTTTAAAATAAACACATTATGCTTACCATCAGAGTTGCATTGTATCCTGAATACAAAATGCCTGGCTAAGCATCTAAAAATTATGTGATCAACAATACTGCAAAGACTAGTAGAAGATATAAGTATATCCAAGAAAGAAAGCTTGCTATCTCTGAAAATGTAACATGCCCTCACAGTAATGGAACAGGGTGCCCTGTAAGTCTGGATGTGGAATAGAAGCTTGAGGATAGAGTCAAGAAACCATTCTCACTATCAGAGTTAAACATAAGTGAGTAGGTAGTCTAGTGCTAAGGCCCAGGATAAAAACAGGGACACTAAGCCGGGTGTGATGGCTCACGCATGTAATCCCAGCCCTCAGGAGGCTGAGGCAGGAGGACTGTTGTGAGTTCGAGACCAGCCTGGGCTACAAAGTGAGCTCAAGGCCAACCTGAAATGCATAGCAAGACCCTGTCTCAAAAAGACAAAAAAAAAAAAAAAAAAGAGGGACACTAGGAATGGTGCATGATAGTGTGCACCTGTAAAGTCATCACTCAGGAGGCTGAGGCAGGAGGATCACCATGAGTATGAGGCCAGCCTGGGATCCATAGTGAGTTCAAGGCCGACCTGAACTACATAGTGAGACCTTGTCTCAAAAAAGCAGAATAAAGGGGAATTGCAATTAATAATTCCAAACCCCAGTTTACTGGGCTAGCACTTAACTGGCTTGAACGATGGATAGGACACATGTGACTATACAAGCCACCTCTTAAGACACTCATGCATGCATGGTCCTGTTGAGATCATGTTAAAACTTCTCAGTGCAGCTAAGGTCAAGAAGAGGCCCTGATTAGTAAGCAGCTCTATACCAGTCTCAACCAAGAGTCTGACCATCAAAATAAAGATGTGTTCCTAACTGCAATCATGCAAATTACCACGTGCTGCTCCCTGGTTTAGAAATATCAGGCCAATTCAAAGAGAGAAATTTTAATTGACATGGAAGATAGGGCTCACTGCACTAAATAATAGGGTCCTTCCTCTGGCCTTATTCTGCAGATTTGAAGCAATAAGACTTTGATTTGATAGTTTTTTACTTATCTTAAAAAGCTACAAATAGTATTAAAGAGAGAATCAAGATAAAATTTGTTTTCTCTGTGGTAGAGGATTGAACCGAGGGCCTTTGCAGTAAGGCTATATCCCCAGCCCTTTTTTGATTTTTTAATTTTGAGACAAGGAATCTCTAAGTCACTAAGTTGCTCAGGCTGTGCTCAAATTTGAAATCCTCCTGCCTTAGCCTCCCAAAGTGCTGGTATACAGATATGTGCCACCACCCTGGCCACTGCTTCTTCTCTAAATGAGCAGTGGGGCCACTGGATGGTGACTTCTGCAATGTGGGAAACCAAAGCAGAAGGGAGGAGTTTCACATATGGGAGGGAAAACATGAAGAACAGTTGTTGCAATCATACAGTGGTGCTTGTGAGGAAAAGTAATGTGACTAGTGGAACAACAGGAGCAGAATCATTTTAACAAGGATTCTAACTATTGGTCAGTCCACTATCTAGTATAGTTACCCAGATTTTAAAAGGAGAATCACAGCTTATGTATACAAGAGTTTGTGTGAGTTTCCTCTCTGGGGACTTGTTTCTAGAATTATCTCAAATAACAGTATCTCACAAAGAGTGACACTACTGAGGATTGGCCTAAGAATATGTAGTTTCTCTAGATCTTACAATCATCAATTACAAGCATTTCACTGTGATGGGGGGCGGAGAATCGAGGCCACACATTAATTCATTCTTTACATGGAAAAGGATGACAAGTAGTAGGTCCATGAAAAACAAGAGGGTGACAATACCTCTTCAATCAGCTTAGTGTTTGACTTTTCTAATGAGTCAACTCTTGAATGGAGGCTGCTGACTGTGCTGCTGAAATTAACAAAGAGAAACTCATTCAGAACCCTGCCATGTGGCAAAAGCAACATAAGTATGCCATCCTGGACTCCAGTGAATGACATGCCCCAACTGCCCTCAAGAGGTTTCTGGCTGTGGGAAATTTTATTAACTCACATAATCTGATTTGCTAGGAAGCAAAGAACACTGCAGGAAAAGAATCAGAATTTCTATTAAAACTCCATTTGGTGCTGCTCATTACTTATTGTCCTTTGGGATCATTCCTAATATCTGAGAACTGAAATTCCATGCAAAGGCTGGGGATTTAGCTCAGTGGTTCAAGAGCTTGCTTGCTAAGTGCAAGGTTGTGAGTTTGAGCCCTGGTACGAAGGAAGGAAGGAAGGAAGGAAGGAAGGAAGGAAGGAAGGAAGGAAGGAAGGAAG